>CM040189.1:21541651-21546651 GCA_022606455.1 Callitettix versicolor
GCTGAAAAAAAATTGTATTCAATCTTTTGATTCACCCTGTATCATATTTGATGTCCCATCATTCGCATACTAAAACGCGAGCATTGCAAAACGTCGTCCAAGCGTACGAAAGCAATTTCTAGTAATTTAATGACTGTATTCGGACATAAAACTGACCAAAAAACCAGTTTTTTTTGTTTTGTTTTCTGTTCGAGGAAGTGGCAACACTGAACACAATGAATGAATACTCTTGATTTAAACCTTGTCAATCCGGAAGCAGGCTTGAGGTAGACCTGTTAGCAAATAGGCTAAGGTCACACTATCTGTCGGACAATCGTACAATTACCAGTAGCTATAGTCTGCCATTTCGTAGGCCTACCCTAGCCAATCGTGTTTTTCTGGTAAAAATACAAAACACGAACCTTCTTGAACGTTCTTTTTTGTATAAGCGAATGTCCTTCAGCATTTATTAGGGAATTCCCATTAGTAATATGTTGTAATAAGTAACACACACACATATTACACACACACACACACACACACACACACACACATACATATATATATATATATATATATATATATATATATATATATATGTGTGTGTGTGTGTGTGTGTGTGTGTGTGTGTGTGTGTGTGTGTGTGTGTGTGTGTGTGTGTGTGTGTGTGTGTGTGTGTTAACAAGCACAAAAATCGATTTTGGTATTGCTTGGACAAGTTCGTTAACAATTTACGTTGAACATTTTCAAAATTGTAGCCGTAAGAAATACTTAAAAAAAATTATAACTTTTGAAAATAAATTTAACAGCGGTCAGGGTTCATTTTCGATGTTATTAAATTTTTTTTATTGCTGATTGTTACAGTGTAATCAGGTTTTCAAATTAGTTTAAGATCAGGAAAATCATTGTTGTTGATTTGCTAGAAAGCTGTGTAAGACCGTTTTAAATGTAATTAAAAAAATATTTTTGATTATTGTGCTGAAAACTCGATAATTTCAGTATTTCTAGAGCAAATTTAGCGCCGAAGCCTGTAAAGCCTATAAGCCTTGATGTTTATCATGAATAATGTATTTAATTCAGTCACGTGATTTAATTTACTAATGTCTGTAGAGACATGTGTAATATCCTCATTAAGGAAAATTGCCTTGACTGCCTATTCTTCCTCATTTCACACAAAAGCGAGAAAAAAACCATCAACTAGGTTGCTTCTGTAATAGTGGTAAAGCAACTTTAATATAAATCCGCCAGAATGTGCTGAAACTGTAATCGAGAAGGCATTGGCTTAAGGCGTATACACACGGTTCAATTTGGACGAACAAAATGGCTGAATCAATGAAATTGAATAGTGTAGATTGCATTTCAGTCACATTTGACAACAAAACAGAACCAGTAAAAGAAGTAGACTGGAATTGTACTTTTGTTCAACGCTGTTGATCAATATGGTAGTCGTAGGCCTATAGATTGTTATTAAACTTGATTAAAAAGGCCTTGAATTTGACAAAATTTCAGGTTAAGTTTACAGTCTGTTTTGATTTGTCGTTTATATCCGTTTAAATAATGACAATAACAATAATATTTAATTAGAGAGTGGATAAAACTCCATAAATTTTGAGGTTAAATTGGTGGAAAAGATTACGAGCGCGTCAAAACCTTTTCGTGGCGCGGAAGCCAGGCAATTTATGAATATACTGCGAGGCAATTATGAATATACTGTTCTTTGAATTGCTAGTTTATAAATTACCAACAAATTTTTGTTTGCTACAACCGGTTGTACATTGAGTTATATAAGCACAGCCTGCAGCGCCTCTGATCGAAGTGAACAACCGGTAATTGCCACAGCGAGCACCAGCACAAAAGGCCCAGAGTGAACGGGAATCCTGTAGAGCAAGGACAAGGCCATTGTGTGGAAGGAATTTACAGAATAAACTTGAGTAAGGTCGGGTCCTGGTCAGCCGACGTTAGGCCTGGGTATTTAACACCCGGCCGTGAGTTTATCGCTGTTGCAAATGTTTAATGTCCGGCAAAAAGTTAACGAATCGCTTTCCTTGGCGTAATCGAGAGTACTTTGCGATAAATTAGTTCGTTAGGTTAGCACCTTGTTGCATACTCTTAACCTTGGAGTTGTGACGTTAAGGAGGTTAAGTTCACATTTTGTTGCATTTTGTTAAAATCAAATTTGAATTTGGACTATGCGAATGACACTGGAACTATACGTTACCACCGGAACAGGAAATACGTTCAGAACTTTCAACCGGAAGTGTTAAAAAAACAAAAAAAAAATGAAATTCATCAAACAAAAACAACAGAGAAACATTTCAACGTGAATTTTGATAAATTTTATTCGTGATGTAGAAAAATATATTGTTGAGAATGCAGCTCTCAATGTTGCCAGGAGGTGCGACATTCTTTTTCTGACAACGTACTGGAAGCAGATTCCAGTAGGTTTTCATCTTAGGACAAACCAAACAAAATTGTGAATTCACTTCACGAATAAAAACAATCAAATTAGTTGAAGCTGTAACAGTTAAGCTTATTTATAACAGTTATTTATAACAGTTGAAGCTGTAACAGTTATTTATTTGATTTTTAAATAAAATTTTAAAAAACTGGTATGCTTAACAAAGTCAAACTTCTTTGGCGTTCGAAATATTTATTATTTGTGCCTTCTGAATTCGGCTACAATTGACTCTTCCGAAAGTACCCGAAGAAGCGTTTCACTTCCAAGCGTGACGGACGAAACTTGTTCGTAATTTAAAAAAAAAACCGACTCTTTTATTTTTCAAATAAGCTTTATTTTTGCTAATTTTTTTAAAGAAGAAAAAGAGTATATTTTGCTTATTATTAATTTTTTGCGCAGAACGTAGCAAACGTTAAAAAAATATTCACGTTTACCATAAAACTTCAAATTTCGCTTTTTCTTTTATTTCACTGAATCGTCCATATTATTTAACTGAATCGTCCACATTATTTAACTGAATCGTCCACATTATTTAACTGAATCGTCCACATTATTTAACTGAATCGTCCACATTATTTAACTGAATCGTCCACATTATTTAACTGAATCGTCCACATTATTTAACTGAATCGTCCACATTATTTAACTGAATCGTCCACATTATTTAACTGAATCGTCCACATTATTTAACTTAATCGTCCACATTATTTGACTGAATCGTCCACATTATTTAACTGAATCGACCACATTATTTAACTGAATCGACCACATTATTTAACTGAATCGTCCACATTATTTAACTGAATCGTCCACATTATTTAACTGAATCGTACACATTATTTAACTGAATCGTCCACATTATTTAACTGAATCGTCCACATTATTTAACTGAATCGTCCACATTATTTAACTGAATCGTCCACATTATTTAACTGAATCGTCCACATTATTTAACTGAATCGTCCACATTAGTTATCTCTTCTCTGTTACAGTTTTATTGTCTGTGCAATTAGTTACAAATCCTATAACATTAAACTAGCATTCCTTGTATGTATGTCCGTTTTTTCTCGAAATCGGCTCAAACGATTTTCACTTAATATTGGAATACATAATTTTCTGATTCGAAAAATATCTGTTACCGAACCAAAAATATAAATCATGTATCGTGTTTTTATCGATTCCTCGTTTTTGTTATAAATTGGCTGAAGTTGTTCTTCAATCATCTTTTTTATAATCCTTCCCGACCAAAAATTGACAAAAATAACTAAGTTGAGATCAATGGAGTGGGTAAGATCTTTGTTATGGCATGCCCAGGGCACTGCTGATTTCTAAATCGGTCATGGACTCATTTAAGTAATTAGAAAAACGCGAATAACATATCGAAGCTCCATCACCAAGTACTGACGAAATATACCAAACCAGTCTGTGATCGAGCAGGACAAGTGTAAAAGATAATGCTTCAGCGACGAAACCTCATAAAGAATTACTTCCCGTTGTATTTAACTTACAATAATACATAAAAAAATCTTTTATTCAGCAATATTTTAAAGCAACTTTGAACGTAAATTCTCTTGACAAATGCAATAAAAGAAACTACTAAAAGAAGTTTATAGGGCCTACTTTCCTCGGCGATGAAGGAAAGCCCCAACGTGGACGGACTCATGACTCGTACGGAAGACAACTTTAATGGACATGTTTTACAGGAGGCAGTGAAATCCTCAGAAAGGAACAGGAAGCGCTAGCAGTTCTATGGAAATGATAATTTAGATGACTAATCGTGAATCCCGCTGAAATCTAGGGGTCAATGTAACACGGTTCAAGGACAAGTAATCGTTTCTAAGGAACGTTTGAACCTGAACCACCAGCTGCTGGGTTTTGGTTTTTCCTTCTGTCGTCCTTGAAAAAGATTCTCAGAACAATGAAAAATACGCAATCAATCTGCTAGGTTTCAGTATTTACAAAAAATGACAAATTTGAATCGTTTTATTGTTTGTAAACCGCGTTCAGTAAAGTACAAGGAGAAATCGATAAATTATTCTTTAATTGATTTTATAAAGGCCTTGAAAGCCATATTATCCTTCACCAAGTTTAATTACGCTGTTTAATTTGATTGTTTTAATTAATAACTTTATACTAAATGTTTGTTTACATAGGCTCATTAGGAATATGCAAATTTTAATTTAATTTATTTATTTAATGTATATTTATGAAAAATTAAAAATAAGTGATAAGCATAAATACAAAAATTTACCAAAGTTGGCAAACAATTGTCTGTGCGTGGGCAAATAGTCGGTCGAGAAATCCAAAAGGTGGATTTAAAAAAAGCTAAAATTTCTTTCGTATACGTGAATTTAAATATAAATAAATAAATAAATATATATATATTTAATACTTTATATAAAGTATATATATATATATATATATATATATATATATATATATGTATATATATATATATATATATATATATATATATATTTACTTTTAAAATAACCTGTCATTGTATGTGTATATTTCATGAGATATGTGAGCGCTTGTTGTTGGTGGCATCTTGCAGCAGAGT
>CM040189.1:21551651-21620265 GCA_022606455.1 Callitettix versicolor
TGTTTGTGTGTGTGTGTGTGTGTGCGCGTGCGCGCGCGCGCGTGTCTGTGTTTGTTGTGTGTGTGTCTGTCTGTCTGTCTCTCTCTCTCTCTCTCTCTCTCTCTCTCTCTCTCTCTCTCTCTCTCTCTCTCTCTCTCTCTCTCTCTCTCTCTCTGTGTGTGTGTGTGTGTGTGTGTGTGTGTGTGTGTGTGTGTGTGTGTGTGTGTGTGTGTAAGAAAAGTACCAAGGTTTTTAACAATTTGTAATTAATTATAATCGTTACAACAAGACAACACTAAACGAAAGAAGTCTTCTGCTTTAATATGCTTATTAATATTGTGGTCTCGGCACATTCTCGATGTATTTAGTTTTAAATTTTTTATATAATCACACAGTTATTAATCATAATTGTGATTACTGTTATATTCTGTGGCGTTTTGTAATCAGATACTGGCAGCGCCTTCAATAAATAGTGAGGCAAGACTAACTCTTCTTGTGTAATACAGACCAGGTACGCAAACAATGTTTACATTGTCTCGGTTTCATAAAATGTTAATACAGTATGTATTTTCATGATTCTTCTTCTTTCTGTTTTACAAAATAATTTTTTTTTAAATTTAAAATAATTACTTTTTCTCGCTGAAGCTGTTTTTTTTGTTATTTATTTTAAGCCGAAAAGCACATTAAGGCTATTATCATCTCCCTAAAAGTAAGTGTGAGTGTAAAGGGTTAAAAGTCGTAAGTGTAGTGTTAGACTCGGATACCGCGAGGGACGTCTAAATCCTCTCAATATGTGCAGCTAGTCTGCACCCCTGCGGGGTGAAGCTGTTTTTATTCAGACTACCAAAATTTCTGATGTTCTTCGCGTTATGTTATGCAAACATTAATTTGTAATACATTCTGTCCACTGTTACCAACTTAAATAATTTAACGCAAAACGCTGTTTATTTAAAAAAAAATATTTGTTGCGCCTATCAGTAATATTTGGGCTTCCTAAGTAATTTCGTAAACTATCCGGGAAATTCTGAAGTTTTAGCAAAATCGTAGAAGTGTGTTTTAGTCCTGCACACTTAAGAAGGTCATAAAGAAATCTTCTGGCGTCTATGAATCCGGCGGAGGCAGCTGTTGTGAGCAGCTGATGGGTTTAGCGATCCCACCGTACCTCTAGCTCTTACCACTCTCATTCATCTACTCAAAACACACATACATATTCATGGAAACTCTAAAGTGTAAAGCGACCCGTGTTGATGGATAATGACACATAGGCTACCTAATGGTGTATCAAACGGAGCCTTCGGATATCTGGCGATCTCCCACTGTACGTTATTCATGCTTGCGGTACTTTGTATGTTTCCCTAACCACTCGTGGAAACAACATGAGTAAGAATGTAATATAAAATGAACGGGATCTCGCTGCAGCGCAAAAAAACTGACCGAATGGAGCATAGTATCCGTGATGAGGATCAAGAGAAAGAAAAATTGAAATGGCAAACATCTCAGTAACGAAGAAACGAGAGTGTCACACCTTCAATGCTCCAAATCAAAGCCATAGACTTTGTGAGGTGATTAGAACTGGAGAAGGCGCCGTAACTGAGCATCTCAGGAATGTAAAAAAAAGCACAAATAATACAAATGACGCAATAATAACCCTAGAAATTCATGCTCGAGAAACTAAGAAAAACTCCTGAAATTGACATCGAATTTCGTAAACGATTACATTATTTTCTGGTGGCCAAAATATCGATCGCAAAGTGTCGTGCACTAGATAATTTTCTTCTACTAGGTGTTAGTGGTTGGGCAGAAAACACCAAACTGTTAAAAAAACTGCTTTTCTATAAACAACAAACGAACTGCTTTTTCAAAAGGAAACAAGCAGTTTGATTTGGACTGGTTTATGATTTGTTAAACAAGGAACGGACTCTTCTATTCGAACGTTGCCGCAAGCGCTAAAACTGTTTTCCTGCTGTTTGCCTGCTAACTGCTTTTCTTCTACCTGCTTTTTTGCTTTTTCCCTTTATTCCAAAGTGGCTTGTTGCTTGTAGTGAAGTAAGAACTGTTTGGTCAATGTCAACGTTTATCTCTATTTTGTTGCGAGTTGTAGTAACAACCTTTCACATTTTGTAAATACAGAGCCTAATTTTATTTGAACATATTTTTTATATTTATTATCAATCATCAATATTTTTTAATCAACTAAAAATATTCTAAATCGTTTGCATTTTGGTAAATATGCAAAGTACTATTTAATTTTTAAGAAAAAGAATGCTTCTATTAGAAATTCATTGCATTTTGTAAATATAAAATGGCATACATAACTATTACGTTTTGAGAATGTAATTTAATTAATACTACACTTATAAGGATTATTTTTATCCTTTCTAAATGCTTTATACCCAAAAACAATTTAAGGACATGGTGGTAATGGGAATGAATAAGTAGTCTTAGAAAACTGAACGTATGTGCTTTATGTTTTAGCTGCTAATACAACTTTGAGTTTCAGTTTTCTAAACCTGTTTTTTTCCAACTGTTTTAAAAAGCAGCTTTTTTCCTCAACAAACAGTTTGTTGACGTTTTGTAAAAATAGCAGAAACGCCCACCTCTACTAGCTGTACATCGCTAAGTTTCGCTGTAGCAATCGCCCGTTCAGGTCCTTGCTTTAGCGCTCGTCGAAAAATGCAGTGTTCAGGTGGAGCAACGAGTTGACTTCAAGTTTCTTGTGAAACTGGGTATAACTGTTACAGACGCTCATGCCATGGAAGTGTAAGGAAGTGAATGTTTATCGCGCACACAAGTTTTTGAGCGGTTTAAGAGGTTTAAGGAGAGACGTGAAACGATTGAAGATGATCACGCCCAAGACGACCCTCAACATAAAAAAAAAAAAAACAGATAACTTCAAGGAAATTGGTAAATTTATCAACGAAAATTATCGTCTTCCGCTCTTGCTGAAATCTCAAACATTAACAAAGAAAGTGTCCCTCAGACTTTGCATGAACGAACATGAAGTTTGCGCCAAAATTGTGCCAAAACGTCTTACACCAATGCAAAATGAATCGGGAATGAACATTTATGCTGACGTTTTGAACAACATTAATAATGATGCAAAATTGTTAGATAGAGCGATTATTTGTGATGAATCATAGTTTTTTACCTATGATTCTGAAATATAGCGCCAATTGCTGCATTGAAAGAGCCCCATCTCACTTCGGCAAAAATAGCGAAAATAAGCAAATGCAAATTAAAGGCATGACGTTCTTCTACATTGTCTACGATGCCAGATGCACAGTAAACATTATTACGTAGAGGTTCTGACATCCCTTCGAGAACGGGTGAGAAGACGAAGACCCGATTTGTGGAAGAGCAGTTTCTGGATGATTCACGAAGTAAATGTGCCTTACTATGTTCAGCATAATGATCTGCCTTCCCTAGCTTCGTCAATTCTACTTTTGTTGACGCGTTTCGGAGAACCTCCATCTTCAAAAATTATATCTATACTCAACGAAAGTAGTATTGACGAAGCTAGGGAAGTCAGATCATTATACTGAACATAGTGACAATAATCCTAGCAGAAAAGAAGAAGAATATAAAAAGAAAATGTGCCTTCCCATTCCGCCTTGTCTGTGAAAGCGTTCTTTGCTAAGTACAGCACCACAGTGTTAGAACACCCACCGTAATCTTCTGACCTGCCCTCTGTAAATTCTTTTTATTTCCTAAGGTCAAACCGGAACTTAAGGGAACAAGATTTTGATGTAGAAGTGGTGAAAGCAAAAGCGACGAAAGTTTTCAACAAGCTGACAAAAGCGGAATTGCAACACTGCTTTGAAAAATGGAAAATACTTGTAGCGTTGTAGCCGTTGGCAAGGAGAGTACATTGAAGGATATAATCTTTGTAATGTAATTGATCAATAAAATATTTTGATAACCAGTCCGGTTATTTAATTTCCAAATCAAGGTAAATTTCAACGTAAAATTTTAGAGAAAACTCTATTTTTTTTTTTTTTTTTTTAACGTCCGACTATTGTGCACACTTGGGCTAATGCAGACGATGGGATGATTTATGGCGTATGAAAATGCCAAGCCCTGACCGGGAATCGCACCCGGGTCCTCGGGGTGAAAGCCCAGTAAGCTAGGCCACCGAGGCGGCTAAAACTCTCTATTTACGATATTACGAAAGTAAATTATTAATATGCAGTAATCTATACACGATTGTTAAAAAATTAACAGTTTAAAAATTTAAAATTACTAAAAAAATGTTTCTGAACTTAACTAAACCATACATTAACAGCAACACAAATATTATTATTCAGAGGTTAGACACTTAGGGTCTCTTACGATTTAAAACATGGTAAATGGCAACTAAGTAGATGATAGCAACTACAAGGTTCATCACAGTTATACAAAAGGATTTCCATCATTGATACAAAAATGCAAAGTAATTTTTTTCTTCATAACAATGTCACTGTCATTTTGTTTCCAAAAGCTGTAAATGAAAGTACAGCTAATTCCAAAATGTTCACCTTCCTTTTTGGGCGTGTGTTGGTGATTCGAAATTTGTACACGTTGTTATTAATATTGATCTCTTAGTCTCTGAATGTCACTTGATTTTTGATAAATGATTGAAATTAGAAAGTGCTGGTCAAAGTTGAAACATCTAACAAGTTCGATTCGATTGATCGATTACTGTCCATAGCTGTTGCGTATTCGTGCTTAGATCCTGGGCGTGATCGTTGATGAAGCAACACTCAGGAGGTTTCACTGCATACTTTACTTCAACACTTGCTTTGGGCCTAGACATTACTCTTTTTACCACAATTTAATAATTTTCCACTGCAATAATATCTACAAAGTTTCAATACATATTTCACTATAGGAATGGGAAAGGACCAACACGTTTTGCCGTTATAGAGAGATTTCCGTTATAAAGGGATCCGCAATAGAGAGATTTTACTGTATATATGTATATATATATATATATATATATATATATATATATATATATGTGTGTGTGTGTGTGTGTGTGTGTGTGTGTGTGTGTGTGTGTGTGTGTGTGTGTGTGTGTGTGTGTGTGTGTGTGTGTGTGTGTGTGTGTGTGTGTGTGTGTGTGTTAGCACTCTCTCGTTCGCAATTTTGATCCTATTTCATTCAAACTGCACGAAAATCGATTTTAATAATAGCTTAGATAAGTATTAACGAATACTCTGACCAATTTGTCCCAATTTGTTAACAACAAAAAATTGGACGTTCGTTATCAAACAATTTGTTTTTAACAAACAATTGACAATTCGTTATCAAACAATTTTTTATCAACGAACAATTGGGAATTCGTTATCAAACAATTTGTTATCGACAAACAATTGGGAATTTCTTATCAAAAAAATCTGTTATCGACAAACAATTGGGAATCCGTTATCAAACAATTTGTTGCCAACAAACAGTTTTGACTTCGTTATCAAACAATTTTGTCTCCAAACAATCTCCTCTCTCTCTTTTGACTTCGTTATCAAACAATTTTGTCTCCCGCTCTCTCCCTCTCCTCTCCCTCTCTCTCTCTCTCTCTCTCTCTCTCTCTCACACACACACACACACACACACACACACACACACACACACACACACACACACACACACACACACACACACACACAAAATAATTACGAATTAATTAATTTAAATCAGTAAAATTCTTTCTACATTTTCAAAATGTTAATTACAAAAAATTCTTCAATTCTCAAAAAAAATCATAATTATTTTTTTAAAACATTTTTTGATTATACGATTTAATTCAGCGTTAAAAACTGCACGAATTAATATTTTGAATTTTCAAAATCGGATGAAATTGTAAAGTAATTTGATAGCGGTCAGGGTTCATTTTCGTATTTTCTATGTAATTCTAAAGTTAAAATGCTAACATAAGCACACTTGTTTGCTGATTATGATTGTATAAGATAGCACAAAAAGTATATTTTTTTCAGATTCTTTTCCATTACGCGAGCGAGACAGCTGCGTGCCACGATTATTAAATGTTTAAAGACGAAATGACACAACACGGCACAGTCTGACAGACGTTGGGGTGCCCTGACGTTTATACCTTTCACCGAAGAATGACTATCGCTAATAAGTTTAACCTTGTCGGGAAGGTTAGGTTGCGGAAGTGACTGGCTACCTCAGCCACCACTGCCTGCTCGACTTCGCGGTGGTGCTTACTCAGTTACTAATCAGTGCCTTTACTGGATTGTCTCCACCAGCACGTCACAGCGCAGGACCAAGGTAAACTCCATAGGTTACAATATCTAGGTAGCAGTGCACTTGAGTTTTTTTTTTTCTTTTAATGAAAGTTTATTACTATTTCAGTGTTAATTGTTGAACCTAAGTTTTTTATTACAACTGTAGAGGTAATAAAACGGTGTAAAAATATCGCACAAACTTTTCCACTTTCAGTAAAATAACTTTTAAAAGTGTAGTGTTTTAACTAAACGCGTAGACTTCAATGTATAAAACGTTCTGGTTTGAGAGTTGACTAAAAGAAGAAGAAGAAAAAATCTATTGTCAGGATTGTTTGACATTCGGGGAGAGACTTTATTTTGGTTTCCCGACTTAATTACAAACTGTTATTTATTTTTATTGAACTGTAAAATCTACTTTTTAAAAAAATGCAATACAGAAATATATCTATCAGTACGTTAAAATATTTTCTGTCGCTATACTATTCACGTAAAACTACAGGCAATTAAGAAAGTAATAAAACTAGCTTATAATAAAGACTTTGAAAACAAAACACCCATTTTGACCAGTATTAAAATAACAATATTTTTTTATTAACAACTCTATTACTTTGTTAAGTTTCTAAAAATGCCATTATCTAAATTTCACGAGAAACGCATTTTGTACTTTACATACTACAGCCGATTGCATTTTTCTGTTTCTCTGACGTGATGGAAGCAAATTTCCAAAAATATTTTGTTCACCTTATCCTTTTTTCTTAAAGTTTTGATTTTATTATTAGGCTATAATCAGCACTAAAACCTACGCAATGACGTTTTAACCTACTAAATATTATTGAAACTACGCAAAAATGAACCCTGACAGCCGTAAAATTCGATTATTTAATTTTAAAGATTTTGAAAATTCAAAAACGTAAATTTTTAGCAGCTTTTTACCGCTGATTACGAAAGTAGATACAGATTTGTAAAAAATCAAAAGAAAAAGGTCGTAATTAAAAAAAAATTAATGACTGCCATTTTGAAACTGTTTAATGGATTTTACTGATTATCGAATTTTTTCAACTAACTAAAATCGATTTTTGAGCCAGTCTGCTTTAGGAAATGTTTATCATATTGAGTTTAAAATTTAAGTGTAGATGGGGTGGGGTAGGGAGGGTTTCAAGCAATCGTAAAAACAATTTTGTTTACATACGATTGTAATGAAAAATAAAGGAGATTAGTGACTGATAGGGACACTTGATAAGGAATTTGTTATTATGTAATGGTGGTTGCATAACGCATTACGAATATCCTCACTTCAAAAACAAACGGTGCAGACCAGTGACCTTGAACAGTGCTGGTAACAGTTTCAAAATGGTGGCCAGTTTAAACTTAAAAAATAATGTTTTTCAACTTACATTGTTTTGAAATATTGATTTCACCGTTGTAATCAGCGTTAAAATATGTATAAATTAGCATTTTAAACTTTCCAATTACAATGAAAGTACAACAAAAATAATCTTGCGACGGTCAGGGTTCATTTTCTGTTTCCATTGTAATTTGAAAATTAATAATACAATTCATTACAGATTTTAATCTTGATTTTGATTACCGCACTTACGAAAATGTACGTGGTTTAATAATTATAGTTAGAAATTGGCTACCATCATGTCAGTGAGAGAGCTGTGTTTGAGCATTATTGTTTTATTAGTTGGGTATTCTTCTAAATAAAATTTTAAACTGGAAGTGTATAAATACTAGCATTACCCGTCGCGGCTTCGCCCACGAAACTTAAACTGTTTCAGTAATGTAATAATTTAGAAACATAAAAAAATATATCAATAAAAGCATGATTATATACTCGTGATTATTTTACAGTGAATATGAAAAAATATTATAACATGAATATGTTGTTTTATTCAAACGTGTTCGATTCGAAATTAAGAAAATCTGATAAAAAATATTTTTCTCCAATACAAACATTTATACCTCTTTTATATTTTTGTCCTTTTAGTATATGAATTCGGGAGGAAAATGCTGAATTTAGTGTATACATTTTGTGTTTTAAAATATTTTGTTTACTTTAAAGAAAACCCAATAAAAAATATTTTTCTTTCTCGAATGAAAAAAACAGTTTTTTCTCTAATTATACATATTTTTTTTAAGGGAATGAATTCGGAAAAATGTTGAAATATGTGTTTCATTATTTTTGCTTCATAGAATATTTCTAGAATATAGATCCAAAAGAAATATTTTTCAATGCAAAATTGTATACCCCTTTTTTACATTTCTACCCCCTTTCAATCTCTTTAGGGGATGAGTTTTGGGAAATGGTGAAAAATATATTTTATTACTTATATTTAAGAGTTATTATATTACGAGTATAAATTCGAGTTATTATATTAACTCTTTTATATTTTTGTCCTTTAAGGGGATGAATTCGGGGGGGATGCTGAATTATGTATATAATAATTTGTGTTTTAGAATATTTTGTTTACTTTTAAGAAAAGCCGATAAAAAATATTTTTCTCCAATGAAAACACCCTTTTTCGCCAATTATTTGTTTACACTCTCTTTTCCAAAACACTCTTTTTTACATTTTAAAACTTTTAGGAAATTAATTCGGAAAAATGTTTAAATATGTGTTCTATTACTTGTTTCATAGCGTATTTCTAGAATATACGATCCAAAACAAATATTTTTTCAATGCAAAATTGTATACCCCTTTTTTACATATTGTACCCCCTTTCAATCTCTTTAAGGGATGAATTTTGGGAAATGGTGAACAATATATTTCATTACTTATACCTAAGATTGACTATGTTGAGTTTTAAGAAGGTCAGACGAAAAACATATTTTTCCGGTATAAATTGTTGTACCTCATTTTTACCTCTTTAGGGGTTGAATATTGGAAAATCGTTTTTCAGTTCACCCCTAAATGTGGTGGTAACCCTGAAAATTTGAAGTCTTTAGCTATAGTCTCGTATAGTCTCGGATATACGTTGATTATTTCTTAGTGTACCTTGACTTTGTTGTAAGAAGATACCTTGAAAAGTTCAAGTCTCTAGCTATAATAGTATTGGCTGTACGTTGATTATTAAATTTGGACTGGGTAAGTAGTTTAATGGCGTCAAAATCAAACTATTGCATAATCCTTTCTTAGTACACCTTGACATTGTTATAAGAAGATACCTTGAAAATTTCAAGTCTCTAGCTATAATAGTATTGACTGTACATTGTTTATTAAATTTGAACTGGGTAAGTAGTTTAATGCCGTCAAAATCAATTTTTTGCAAAATTCTTTCTCAGTGCACGCCTACATGATAACTTAAATGTACCCTGAAAATTTCAAGTCGCCAGCTAAAATAGTTTTGGCTCTGCGTTGATTATGAATCAGTCAGTCAGTCAGGACTTCTTCTTCGTATATTAAGATAAGCTTTTCACGCAACTGTCTCGCTGACGTGATAAAAATAAATTTCCAAAAGTAATTTGTTACCCCCTTTTGGGACTCTGATCTCACCATTGTAAACAAAATTAAAATCTGCGTATATTAACATTTTGAACTTCCAAATTTCACTGGACAAAAGTGAACCCTGACCGCCGTCGAATTTAATTTCTTTATTTTTACGGATTTTGTAAATTAAAAATGCTAATTTATTTTTTTTAACGCTTATCACGATGGTAGAATCAGATTGTCGAAAACATATTTAAGACGAAAACGTTGTGAATTTTCAAAAGATTTTTGAAATGGCAGATATTTTTAAACTGTTGAAAGAAATTTCGCGAGTTAACCAACTTGTCAAAACTATTATAGAAGTTGATTTTCGTGCAAAGTTCGAATCAAATCGGACTAAAGTTGCGAAAGTGAGCGTGCTAATACATGCACGCACGCACACACACGAATATATATTTATACAATGATGGGAAATGGCTAATAAATAATTAAATAACATTTTAAAAGTGCTTGTAGCCTTTAATGTTTTTACTTAAGAGAATTTTTTAACAATGCTTTGTCCATTGTATTTATTTGCTCATTAGCATATTGCTTCCTCCGGAATTCTCAACTAAATTGTTTATTCTTTAATTATTAGCCTACAATGTAGCTTAAATTCAAAGCACGTGAGCCAATTTTTTGTCATTTTATTACATCACGGAATATTCATGCATTCCCTTATTTCCATTTATTTTATTAAAATAATTATTTTTTAATCTGGCAAAAATGAGCTCAATAAATTACTGTCGTGTTTTAAAACTAACACATTTATTACATTCTTTTTAATTGCAACTTAAGGTAATCTTATATAAAATAATTAAAAAGCAACTGCAATATTTTTATCTAAACTAAGTTTGTTTAAAAAATTTTTACTCAAAACTGCTTCCACAGCATAAATTTGACATCAGTCAGTAGATTAGATTAGATCAAAACTAGAAGAAGGGATAATACAACCTCAGGAACTGCGATCAACAGACCTATTGTGCAACTAAATCTTCTGAGTACTGGTTTAGCAGATTGATGTCCTTAGTAGGTTCCAACAATCCAATGACTGAAGAAGATTCCTAGGGTCTAGGAAACCTAAAATACCTAGCATCCTACCTGCTAGAGCTTTACAATCAAGGATTGTGTCCTGCAGTTTCCTCCTCGTTCCTCTACAATCTACACACGGTTTAACCTATCCTGTCCATGTGCACCCTCAGACCACAGTGCCCAGTAATAAACTCCATGATTATCCTGAGTTGTGCTCTGCCCAAGACGTCTGCTGCCCTTTAAGTCCTCCATATGGGACCATGCTTAAGAGGCGCTTATTATTGGAATGCTCATGATGCTTATCCCATCTTGCCTGGTGTTACTTATTAATCCACCTATTAATAGCAGACCTGGCCAACGACAGAAATCCCCAAAGCAGGCTTAGGTCCGATGAAAACGAGATTACTTGAAGGCCCGTTTCATTACTAGGCCATTTCATTAGGCCGTTTCATTACTAGGCCCGATAGTCAGGCTTAGGTCCTATGAACGCAGATGCAGATCCAGATCCAGCCAGACGGGCTGCCTCCTCATTACCTTCAACTCCCTTATACTCCGGAACCCAGTAAAGAATTACCCGGTTATCCAGGTACAGAGCGTTGAGGTTCTCCCGACACTCCCAGACCAGCTTGGACTGAATTGTAGAAACAAGGGTCTGCCTTTTATTGCTGCCTGACTATCCCATCACTTCAGCCATCATCTCCACCTTCAAGCGCCAGTCGGATGGCTGGAATTACAGGTGTGCGCTGTCTTAAGGAAATGTTCACAGACAGAACGGACACGAGGTTAAAAATGTTTACTAATTCGTAAACAAACTTTTCGTAAGACCTTTTTTCGATTATAGTAATGGTTGCAAACTTTGCATTATCATAAAACTAAAGAGAAACAAAGGCTTATAACGAATTGTGTTCGTCTTGTGTGAAATTATTATATGCTATTTTTAATGCTACAAAACTTATTACTAAATATTTTTTAATTATTTTCTGGCCCTATGGAAATATTTCGTTGGGTTATAAATTCCTAGTGGTCGTAATAGAAGTTTTTATATTTAATATGTCAGTTTTTGGTAAATTTCTTTGGAAAAATTGCTATTAAATCGGCAATTTTGATCCCTTCAAAAGAGCGCTGATTCCGATTCGATTGTAACTTGGTACAAACATCTGTTTTGTTAATAGTTTAGAAGTTTATCTAACAGTTTCAAAATGGTGGCTATTTAATATCCTAACCTATTTTTTCAACTCACATTGTTTTGAAAATCTGAGTTCACTGTCGTTATAAGTGTTACAATTTGAAAATCATTTTAACTTTTCAAAATCTTTTGAAATTAAAAAAATGAATATGGCGGCGGTCAGGGTTTATTTTCGTATTTTCAAAATAATTTAAAGTTTAAAATGTTAACGTTATTCAATATAGTTGATTACGTAAAACTAATGTTTCAAAGTGATTGCGAGCTAAAACGAATATTGTTTAAAATTCGCTTCCATCACGTCAGCGGGAAATCTGCATTCAACGATTTACTTTCCATTTAATAGACGTAAGTTATAACGAGACAGGCAAGCGTCGTTTCCGAAAACATATTTTTTATGTTTCACTAACTTAATAAATTTTTACATGGATGTAGGGCCTAAGTATGTTTGTGTTATTTGTAGACCTGCTAGAAGCAGAACAAAAACTACTATTAGGTTCAAACTCTAGAAGGGGTCTTTAAAAACGTCCCCTAAAAGGTTTTTGAAATTCGATATGTAACTTTAAAGTTAAGGACGACTACTAAAAACAATGAATATATATATTATAATATATTATGAATATTATATATTCACCAACTATTTATATATATATATATATATATATATATATAAATATTTCCTGCAAAAAATTCTCTAATAATTTTCATAGGGAAATTATCGAAAATAACTGCCGATGATAAATTCGTGTTTTACAGATTTATTTGCTAAAATTGTAAAATAACAATGAATAATTAAAATCAACGTTCAAACTTTGAAATTGAAGCAAGTTTAAGCGGTACGAGGTAAACCTATAATTTTAAAAAAGTCAGAAATCATTTTCGATTTTTTTGTAAACCTAATCATTTACATTTGTTTGAATTTTTTACATTAATTTTTCATTCTTTATATGCTTAAAATTTCATCAAATGTCCACCTGATATTACAAATTACGTCTTAAATTTTCATTATTGGTAATATTTTTCGTGAAATTTTTAAGTTACCATTAATAGACCACGTTAACACAAGTCATTGATTTATGAGATAGTTATTTCGTTTTATCGAACTAAATTATTATCTAAAAGATCAATATCGATTTTTTTTGGGCGTAAGTCTTGCGAGAAAAAACAAAACGAAATTGAAACAGTCGCCTAATGGCCTGCAAAACAAAATATCAAGTAGGCCTTATTGTTTCATAATTATTAAGCGTTTATGTTGGTATTACTGTTGATATCACGACTTCAATATATCTCGTTGTGACTGGCGGGTTAACCAGTGCATGACCGCTATGACATGTCCAAACAATATGTCATTGTTACATAACTTAGGTGGCAGTTTATGAGCAAATTGTGTACGGGGTTTACAGCTGAAATCCTTAAGGTTTTGTTGATCCTGTCGGCCATATTGAATCTATTCCCAATAATACTAATGTTAATTAACAGTACAGAACACTCAGCTTTTTGTTAAATAAAATTAAGTTTGATATTTCATTTTAAAGTTCATATTGTTGGAATGTGGTGCGTTTTACATTTTGAATATATTTTTCGCATATATATATATATATATATATATATATATATATATATATATATATATATATATATATATATATTTAATTAATATATTATTTTATGAGATATATTTTTCACAATTTTTCAAAATTCATCCTCTAAACTCTAAAAGCATTAAAAGGGGTGGAAAATGTAAAAAAAGGGGATATAAAATTTTGCATTGGAAAAATGTTTTTTAATCGTGTATTTGAGTTACGTACTCTGAAAGACAAATAATGAATCGCGTATTTCAGCATTTTTCCGAATTCACCCCGTAGAAAAACAAAAATGAAAAAGTGTTATAAATGTTTGCAATGGAGAAAAATATTTTTCCATTGGATTTTCTTAAAACTGTTTAGTTTTAAGAATAAATATTCTGAAAAACAAACATTGGAATACATATTTCAGCATTTTCCGAATTCATCCTCTGAAAGAATAAAAATACAAAGGTATAAATGTTTGAATTGGAGAAAGAATATTGTTTATCGAATTTTCCTAAAATTAAACAAATAAAATTCAGAAACAACAAATTATGAAACACGCAATACAGCATTTTTCCGAATTCATCCCCTAAAAAAAACATGAATTAAGGGGTGTAAATGTTTGTATTGGAGAAAAATATTTTTTATAGGATTCTTTCAAACGACAAACTTATTCCAAAATACAAATTATGAAACACGTATTTCGGCGTTTTCCATAATTCCCTATGTGACGCCCGCCCTCCGTTTGGGTCCACTTTTTTTCAAATAGTACTCTGTATGATCTAGGTTGTCGAAATATTAAAAAACCCATCCTCTAAAAGTTAAATGTTCCCGAGCGAAGGGTTAATTTGCAAAATCCTTTCTACGAAATTATTAACAAATCAACAGATATATTCCCAACCTTAAAATTCCTTACGAAGCCGTGAGGGGGGGGCACTACGCCATCTATAATTAATGTTTTTCCTGAAACGAAAGCAAAAGAACCTAGGCTCTGGATTCACAAAACCACTTCTAATTTCCTGCTTGACCTTTTAATCATCCGTGAGACTCTCGTCAGACATATTTGCTTTGCTGAAGGATATTTTGGCCTCAGCTTTTCCTCAAAACTTTCAGAGAATCTCGTGTCGCTTTCTTAGCAACAGTATACAGTATACCTTTCAACACCATCTTGACGTCAGTGCTTGCAGCGTTTGCAGTTTATTTTAGAGTTTTACGATATACAGGGTGTTTCGTTAATGTGCGGTCATAATTCAAAAGGTTATACTTATTAGTGAAAGTGTGATTTTGCAGAGCGGACATAAGCAATAGTGTATCCCTATATACTTAGCATGAATTTAACATATTTTTTTGTAAGATAGTGGAAAAATTCTGTCTTGGTAATTCGATAAACTTCAAAGGCGCATACGTTTAAAATATGTTTTTTTAAATTCATTTTCTCATTTTGAAAGAGTTAAAAACACAAATTCCTTAAGCTAATTGTTACCTATTAACTAAACTTTATTATGTAAATTCTCATATGGCCAATCCTATTCGTGTTCTCTTAATTAAAACCAATTTTCTCAAAGATGAGTCCAACCAAGACAGTTTCCTTGAGCCAGAAAATATTTTCGGTTGTTTTGTATTTTTGTGTTTTTTTAAACCTAATTTGCATTAGACATTTGTTCATAACTTATTTATATACAACTTATTAGTGGCCTGTTTTAAGGACATTTTATTGTTTTAATTTTTTCACCTTGTAGCCTAAATGACAAAAGATATTTTGTGGCGAATTCAGAAAGTTGCAAACTTTGTGGAACAGTTCACAATGCCCTGGTTTGTTTTAAGGATAGTTTATTGTTTTAATTTTTTCACTTTGTAGCCTACAAGGCAAAAGATATTTTGTGCCGAATTCAAAAAGTTGCAAACTTTGTGGAACAGTTCACAATGCCCTGTTTTGTTTTAAGGACAGTTTATTGTTTTAATTTTTTCACTTTGTAGCCTACATGGCAAAAGATATTTTGTGCCGAATTCAAAAAGTTGCAAACTTTGTTGAACAGTTCACAATGCCCTGTTTTGTTTTAAGGACAGTTTATTGTTTTAATTTTTTCACTTTGTAGCCTACATGGCAAAAGATATTTTGTGCCGAATTCAAAAAGTTGCAAACTTTGTTGAACAGTTCACAATGCCCTGGTTTGTTTTAAGGGTAGTTTATTGTTTTAATTTTTTCACTTTGTAGCCTACATGGCAAAAGATATTTTGTGCCGAATTCAAAAAGTTGCAAACTTTGTTGAACAGTTCACAATGCCCTGTTTTGTTTTAAGGACAGTTTATTGTTTTAATTTTTTCACTTTGTAGCCTACATGGCAAAAGATATTTTGTGCCGAATTCAAAAAGTTGCAAACTTTGTTGAACAGTTCACAATGCCCTGGTTTGTTTTAAGGACAGTTTATTGTTTTAATTTTTCACTTTGTAGCCTACATGGCAAAAGATATTTTGTGCCGAATTCAAAAAGTTGCAAACTTTGTTGAACAGTTCACAATGCCCTGTTTTGTTTTAAGGACAGTTTATTGTTTTAATTTTTTCACTTTGTAGCCTACATGGCAAAAGATATTTTGTGCCGAATTCAAAAAGTTGCAAACTTTGTTGAACAGTTCACAATGCCCTGGTTTGTTTTAAGGGTAGTTTATTGTTTTAATTTTTTCACTTTGTAGCCTACAAGGCAAAAGATATTTTGTGCCGAATTCAAAAAGTTGCAAACTTTGTTGAACAGTTCACAATGCCCTGGTTTGTTTTAAGGATAGTTTAGTTGTTTTTTAATTTTTTCACTTTGTAGCCTACAAGGCAAAAGATATTTTGTGCCGAATTCAGAAAGTTGCAAACTTTGTGAAACAGTTCACAATGCTCTAGTTTGTTTTCAGGATAGTTGTCTCAGTTTTAATTTTTTCACCTTGTAGCCTGCATGGCAAGAGATATTTTGTGCCGAATTTAGAAAGTTGCAAACTTTGTGAGTTCACAGTGAAACAGTTTCTAATAATGGTTTGTTTTAATTTGCTCAAATAATAATTATCACGCAGTTTTAATTCACGGTTAAAAACATTTTACACTGAGTTGAAAGAATAACGTTATTTTAAACGATGAATTTATCACAATATCCAATCAGGAAATATCAGCAACGAAGTTAATTTAAAGGCAGTGTTGACAATAGAAGGGAAACTTTCCAGATAGACTCCCTGCAGCTTGTCTCGCGGGCAACGAACCATTTAAACGAAAGGAAACTAACTTGAGTTTAGCTATACAGGGTAAGCCAAAGTCCGTTACCGATTATAACTTTGAATCAAGTCAATGGCAAACTAGATGCTACTTATACTCGTTGAGCTCATTTTCAATTTTACCCAAAAGCTCGGTAGTTGTAACGCTAAATATGCGCCGATATATGACTGAAATAATTTATAAACACAACCTAAAAATTAACGAACAGCTGTTGTAAAAATTCAGTTATTTTGTAACTATAGCATAAGATACAAGTTTTCAAATAAATCAGATGTTTTCAAAGGTTTTTTCAATTGCTGGAATAAATAGCACCAAACATAACCTCAAAGTTAACATAACAAATCAACAGCTGTTGTTATCGATCTGTGTTTTCGTGACTGTAGTGCACACTGAAATTTTCAAATAAATTAGATGTTTTAAACAGCTGATATTTTCGTAATAAATAACGTTAAATATAATCTCAAAATTTATATAACAAACCAACAGCTGTTGTAAATGTTTAGTTATTTCGTGATTGTAGTGCGTAATGAAATTTTCAAATAAATTAGATGTTTTGAACAGCTGATACTGTCGTAATAAATAACATTAAATATAACCTCAAAGTTTATATAACAAAGCAACAGCTGTTGTCAAAATTTAGTTATTTCGTGACTGTAATTTCCAAATAATTTAGCTGTTTTCAGCAAATCGATGTGGCTGTAATATACTACACTAAACTTGTTACAGCGTAGAATATTTAAAAAAAATAAATCAATGTTTTATCAGCTGCGATAAATGCAGTAACGCTAAATATAACCTCAAATTTAACAAAACGAACAGCTGTTGTGAACTTCGGTTATTTTGTGATTATTTTTTTTTATGAACACTTTGATCGTATGTTAATGTTTATTTTCTTGCTGTAAAAAACTGTAACACATAAGAGCCAGAAAAGTTTTATAGCAGCCTATTTGATAATTTTTGTTCAAATATCCTGAAATGTGAATTATACAAACTGAGAATGATTTTAAATATATCACGTGTATGTGAAGTTTTAAAAATACATTTCATAATTACTACGGAAAGAATAAAAAAATTAAGAAAAAATATTTTGTGGGTCATTAAATAAAAGATTGTTTCCGAAAAATTGCAATTCCAAAACGGAACAACCAGATTAATATTAGAGCTTTATATATACAATTCGATTTATCATCAAGCAAAGGCACGAATGAAAATCGCCAAAACAATCAGCTTGTAATTAGACTATGCTTGTGTAAGCTTATATTTAGAATTTTTTTATAGATTTATTTTTCATTCTCCTCTTATACTTATGCATTTACTTTTAAAATATTTGTTTTTGTTATTTTAAGACGAAAAACACATTGAGGCTATTTTATAAATATAAGTGTGAGTGTACAGTGTTAAAGTAGCAAGTTTAGTGTTGTAAGTGTGTGTGTGTGTGTGTGTGTGTGTGTGTGTGTGTGTGTGTGTGTGTGTGTGTGTGTGTGTGTGTGTGTGTGTGTGTGTGTGTGTGTGTGTGTGTGTGTGTGTGTGTGTGTGTGTGTGTGTGTGTGTGTGTGTGTGTGTGTGTGTGTGTGTGTGTGTGTGTGTGTGTGTGTGTGTGTGTGTGTGTGTGTGTGTGTGTGTGTGTGTGTGTGTGTGTGTGTGTGTGTGTGTGTGTGTGTGTGTGTGTGTGTGTGTGTGTGTGTGTGTGTGTTAGACTCGGGTACTGCGAGGGACGTCTAAATCCTCTCAATAGGCCCCCTGCTAGATTGTTATTTTGTATCTGATGTGGCCAAAACAAATGCAACATTAACAAAACACAGAAACGTTGTTGGTATACTGCTGCAACAAAATTTGGAAAATATATTTATCTGAAAATATTAATCTAAAAGTTATTATTAAAAGTTATCGTTGCCCGTTTTAGGTTATCAAAATATTTGATTTATTCTACAAGTTTTAAAGTTATTTATTTTATTATTCATTTTAAAGTGTTTTTTTAATTCTGATTGTTTGGATTTTAACTTTGTAACTTTTATGTATATATATATATATATATATATATATATATATATATATTCCATTTAATTTTTATTAAATTTATAAAAATCAATTTCTCAAATTTTAGAAATGTTCGCCTTTTTTCCAGTATGGCAACCATCGTAAACATTTCAAATAGAACACTCTATATTTTGCAGTTCTAAACATTTTTTTACGAACCCAACCAATCAGGAGAATATTGGTCTAAAAGTTTTGAAATATACAGCTTTCAAAGGTTCAAAGTACATGGTAGCGGCTTTAAAACGTTCAAAGGGAATGTGGAACGAAAATGGAAAAAGGAAAACCTTTTTAAGGAGAGGAGTCTAATCAGGTTAGGTTTTCGAAAAATTATTGATGTTCTTTGTCACGCAGCAGTGTGTGGGTGGTACAATTTTATTAAAGAAGAAGAAGTGCCCGATACGTTCAATTTCTGCAAAATAATCTGTTCTAAGCTATTAAAGAATTCCCTTTGATCTTCCGAAAAGACAACAGTAATGTTTTCACAGAATTTACCAATTTCCCCCAGAAATGGATTTACCACGAATGGACTGGTGCGCAGTACCACGAATGGACTGGTGGCGCAGTTTTTGACCGTATGGACTGGTGCGCAGTACCACGAATGGACTGGTGGCGCAGTTTTTGACCGTATGGACTGGTGCGCAGTACCACGAATGGACTGGTGGCGCAGTTTTTGACCGTATGGACTGGTGCGTAGTACCACGAATGGACTGGTGGCGCAGTTTTTGACCGTATGGACTGGTGCGCAGTACCACGAATGGACTGGTGGCGCAGTTTTTGACCGTATGGACTGGTGCGCAGTACCACGAATGGACTGGTGGCGCAGTTTTTGACCGTATGGACTGGTGCGTAGTACCACGAATGGACTGGTGGCGCAGTTTATAAAATCATCTGACTTGTCATTGGATTCATTTCTTCGGGAGGGGGTTAATCAATAGTCGTGACAACGACTACCGAAGAAATTAGCAGAAGAATCTATGCATGCACTATAAAACACTAAAAAAATGACAGAATCGGCAGCCATATTGGAAAATGGCGGACATTTTTCTTTTAAATTTGAGAAATTCATTTTTAGGCCTTATAGTTCACAAAACATAACATGAAGTCCTCCATTCAAACGTTGTTGTTAAATCGATAAATCCTGAAATTCAATTTAAAAACATCACTTTAAAAATAATTTATAAACATATAAAATAAATCGAGTATTAAATAACCTAAAAAGAGTTCCGAATGATAATGTTTAGATTAAACGGTTTTTAGATATATTTTCGAAATTTAATTACTGAAGCGTACCAACCTCTTTTTAAATTTAAGAATTTCATTTTTATTATTGACAAAAATTAACCTTTAATCCCCCCCCCCGTTTAAACATGGCTGTAAAATCATTTTGATCGTTTTGATTTTGAGATCTCAATGGCGGCTTCTTTAAATAGGCTTTCATAAACTAATACCGAACGAGAAGGAATCGTTGTGTAAATGTCTGAACACAGCTGCGTACTTCTTACGTAAGGTAAATTTTTAACTTATCTATTACAAACGATCTGTTATCTCGCATCTGTGTTCTGGTGAGCACAGATTACACACAGTTAATAACGTAGCCGTCGTTAACTCTAATAATTAATACACTATTCTATCTTGGCAGTTTTACGCGTGGTACCGTGTTTCTTGCAAAACTAAATATTTTCCAAAACAAAATACGTTAATAAATTATGTTTTAAAATTATGAAAAGCAATTTTATTGAAACATTTTTCAGTTTTCGTTTCACGTTCTTATTTTTAGCGATAGGTTTTTATTAAAGATAATTTATGAAACGTCTATAATATACTGTAATTATAACTATTAGTTTAAATAACATAGTAATTTCTTGGCCATCGCTTCACGACAACGTTCTGACGCACTTGTATTTTTCCCGCCAATTTAACCGGTAACATTTAGGGAAAATATTAATGAACCACCTGTATTGCAAATTTTATGCTGTCAGTATTACACGAAACGGAATTACATTTTCGTCGTTAAACCAGAGGCCGCCATTTTGAAACGGAAGTGAGTGAGGAAAAATCTTACACATACGTCGATCGGCCTTTTTACGAGGTATTTTCTACTAAATTTTAAAACAATCGGTCAATGCGTTTTGCCAAAACTGCGTACACACCTAATCGTTACTCAGATGCCGCCATTTTGAAACTGAAGTGCATGGGGAAAAATCTTACAAGTACATCAATTGGGTTTTGCACAAGATAACTTCGAGCAAAATTTCAGTGCGTTTGACCGAAATTGCGTACAGGAATCATTATAAATCAGAGGCCGCCATTTTGAAACGAAAGTAAATGGAAAAAATCTTACGCATATTCGTTCGGGTTTTATACAAAGTATTTTCGTATCTAATTTCAAAACATCGGTCGATACGTAACAAACACACAAACCGAATCAAGTTGAAACAGACCGTTCGACTCTTATATTATTATGTAATATGTAAATGTAATATGTAAATATGTATTATGTAAAATATTGAAATATGTAGAAAAAATACACACGTGTTTTTTTTTCCACCTAAAGTGGAAGCTAAAGGTTCTATGTAACTTATAAAATGCATTATGACAGCAGTCTTACAAAAAAGTAAACGAGCTGTATAGGCCTAAACATTGTTTACATTAATTTGTCCGGGGAAAATGTACACTTCTCCCCAACATTTAGTTTTTTTAATATCTTCTAGGTTATGTTTATTATCAAGTTTTTTCATGTGACCTTTATTTACCTTTTATTTACCGCCAGATGCGCCATCCGGTAAATACGATAAACAATCGCGGTACGCAGCATTCTCGCTGACGTGATGGAAGCGAATTTTCAGAAATATGTTTTGTATCTTGTGCGTTTTTGAAAATCTGATTTCACCGTCATAATCAACAATTTAAAATTTTTTAAATTACATGACAATACAAATATGACCTCTGACCGCCGTCATTTTCCTATATCCATTGAATTTTGACAACTTTAAACGTTAATTCAAACAGATTTTATTGATTATTACTACGGTGAAATAGTATTTTCGAAAAATAGTGAGGTGAAAAGTTTTTATTTTAAAATGATATCCGAAATAGCCGCCATTTTGAAACTGTTGAACGGGTTGTATCTAGCTGGGGTTGTGCAAACTATTGCCAATATATTTTTCGCCAAATTTGAATCAAATCGGACCAGAAATTGAGAACGTAAAAGTGCTAAAACACACACACACACACACACACACACACACACACACACACACACCATACAGCTTTCAAAGGACATTCACTAAAATATACAAAATAGACCTACAGATAGGCCTAATCTTTTAAATAATGTATGCATACACAAGCAAGAAAGTTATCCATAACAGAAACAGGAAAAAAGTATTTATTAAAAAGTTAAATAAAAAAAAACTGATACAAAGGCAATACAAACTTGATTGTTGTAATTCCTTTACAAAAACTTGTGAAATTTAGAATGTAAAAAATGTTGATTAAACATAACACAATTAACACTCTTTTTTCAATCGTACGTATGTTATTCGTTTTTATTATCAGTATAAAGTTTCTTCCATTGGCAATGAGGAAGCAAAACAATAGTTGCTCAGTAGTGCCAACCTTGGAAATTCCTGTTCTAGTTCCCGTGATTTCTAACTCCAGTAGGCCTAGCTAAATAACTCAGTCATCTGTAAAGAATTTAAAGAATCCA
The DNA here is from genome assembly GCA_022606455.1 of Callitettix versicolor. Lineage (NCBI taxonomy): Eukaryota > Metazoa > Arthropoda > Insecta > Hemiptera > Cercopidae > Callitettix > Callitettix versicolor. The sequence goes on from CM040189.1 coordinate 21,574,099, forward strand.
CCGAGTGATCTACAACCTTACAACTCATACCTTTCTGACAAATTTAAGGCAAACAAGTTTGTCTTGCGGCCATAACTTGAGGTTTATATCAAAACTGGAATGTGCTGTAGTTGTATTGTTTCATTGAGGACTGAACGATTGTAATCTGAAAAACTGTTCTACTGGAACTGTTGTTTTGAAAAAAACTGTTTTTAAATGGAACTAGCTGAATACTCTCGCTTCGCTACAGTATTTTAATATGGCTAGTCAATGATGTCTATGAAAAATTTTGAGGTTATGTTAAATAGAAGAAACAATCGAATGATCTATTAATACAATATTAAATATTAATACAATACAAATACATAAATATTAATATTAAATACAATATTAAATAAACAATATCCATAAATACAATTTTGAAATAACAATCGAGACCATAGAGGTCACTTGACATGGTAAGCTTGTATCCATAAATACAATATTTTGATCGATTAATGTAAAACTATTTTTATTGAACTTTGATGAATTGTAGTCAATAAATGCTCAAACATCATAATTGGATCGTTATATCTTTGAAAATCGAAGCAGTTAAAAAAGTAATTTAATAATTAGTTTATTAAAAAAATCTGTTTATCATATTTTGTTTAAAGTTTGGTAAGATAAAGATTTATTACTCGAGTCGAGTAGAAAATTTTAAATGAAAAAATTTACATTCAGAATTAAATTGAGAAAAATAGAAAAATAACCTTGTCCTCCATCTGGTTTGTTATTATATTAACTAGATTTTCACTAAATAATTGTAGGCCTAAGTTTCATTCATTTAAAATTTTTACACTTACGTGAGTTGAGTTTTACAAAAATTAAGCAAAATCTGGTGAATCGATTTTGAGAAATTTGGTAATTTTCTGAATGTTTCAACAAAACCATCCGAATAGCTTTTAAGGTTTTATTTTGTTTCGCCATTTTCTCTATAATTATAAATTTCTTTTGTACCAAATTTTCTACAATGATACGATTTACGAAAGTTCAGGTATGACCAACAATTGAACATAAACTGATGGACTGATTTTGAACCATTTATCAAATTTTTTCAACAGCTCACGAATCGAATTTTTTGGGATATGGCGATTCGATCGCCATTTTGCTTGAGTACTTACGGAGTAGACCTACAATTAGATTGAAATTTTATCAAAATCATCAGAGCCGGTTTGAGGGAAATAATCTTTAACAGTTTTTTGATCGAAAAAGGATAAAAAATATTTTTTTCGTATTAAAAATTGTTCACGAGATATACATACACAGACGGACAAATGACCACGTAAAGCCAATTTGTTTGGACCGATTTGTTTATAACGAATAATCCATGAAAGATTTTTTTAGATAGATTTGTTTAACAAAAACATTACTTTCAGTATACTTTATATTACGAGAAACTAAAATAAATATTTTGAAGCATACGTTAATTTTCATTACAGAAAAGCAATTAAACTTGTTCAACAAATTATTAAAATATGTGAGAGTATGGACGTTAAAGTACAACCACATTATTATTTTTTTAAGTGCACTCATATAACTTTTGTCAATATTGTTTTGAAAAATTAAAAAGTGTTAAAAAATTAACAATATTAAGAAAGGCAGCTTTGTATAAATGTACTCAACAAAATATTACCATTCCTAATGTTTGTATTCAAAAAAGTAATATCATTCCTAGCAGATGTACTCAACAAAGTAACAACATTCCTAGCAGATGTACTCAACAATGTATAAAATTCCTAGCAGATGTACTGAACAAAGTAATAACATTCCTAGCAGACGTATTCAACAAAGTAACAACATTCCTAGCAGACGTATTCAACAAAGTAACAACATTCCTAGCAGACGTATTCAACAAAGTAACAACATTCCTAGCAGATATACTCAACAATGTAATAACATTCGTAGCAGATGTACTGAACAAAGTAATAACATTTCTAGCAGATGTACTCAATAAAGGAATAACAATCGTAGCAGGCGTATTCAACAAAGTAACAACATTCCTAGTAGATGTACTCAACAAAGTAATAACATTCCTAGCAGACGTATTCAACAAAGTAACAACATTCCTAGCAGACGTATTCAACAAAGTAACAACATTCCTAGCAGATATACTCAACAATGTAGTAACATTCCTAGCAGATGTACTGAAATAAGTAATAACATTTCTAGCAGATGTACTCAATAAAGGAATAACAATCCTAGCAGACGTATTCAAAAAAGTAACAACATTCCTAGTAGATGTACTCAACAAAGTAATAACATTCCTAGCAGACGTATTCAACAAAGTAACAACATTCCTAGCAGATGTACTGAACAAAGTAATAACATTCCTAGCAGACGTATTCAACAAAGTAACAACATTCCTAGCAGATATACTCAACAAATTAACAACATTCCTAGCAGATGTACTCAATAAAGTAATAACATTCCTAGCAGATGTACTCAACAAAGTAATAACATTCCTAGTAGATGTACTGAACAAAGTAACAACATTCCTAGTAAATTTACTCAACAAAATAATAACATTCCTAGCAGATGTACTCAATAAAGTAACAACATTCCTAGCAGATTTACTCAATAAAGTAATAACAGTCCTCTTAGAATAAAGGAGTTTATGTTAATACAAAAATCTGAAGAGTGAATTTGTTTTCCTAAGCTTATCAAAATATGATCTACTGAGTTAAAATAACAATACGTCATTAATAAACATTTGTTTCTAGAAATATAACTTGATATTATAATTTGCGTTCCAAATGTTTTTCCCATCCATACGGCCCAGTAAAACTTGGAAATGTTATTTTAGTTTATTTACAAAAAGTTAAAGTTGGATTAAAATATTTTTATGTTCCAGATGAAGCCGATTCAGTTTCAGCACCTAGCGGACGACCTATCCAAAGAGCTTCGAGACTCGTGCAAGCCTGGTCTCATGCCCATGGCCAGCGTCAAGGTGTCGCCCTCAGGTTGTGTGATGCCGGAAGAATACCAGCTTTACGCCGAGAGGCTCTACAACTTCGAAGTGAGAGAAGACGATACCTGGGTCATTTCTTACCCCAAGTGCGGTAAGTGAACGACTGTGTACAAGTACCATGGGCGACAAAGAAAAATTAAGAAGAATATTTTTTGCAAAACAGTTACATACATTTCAATATATTATGTTATTAAAAATTCTACTTAAGTCAGTATAGCAGGCTTGTAATCAACAGAAATTTCAATCTAAATATGTTTGTTTCGAGTTTTGTTCTCTGGTTTGGGATTTATGAATGTTCAAAAATCTGGTGAACGTTTTTAATGTAAATTTTGAAGAAGGTGACAAATAACGTAGTGTTCAAGAAAAGTCTAGAAACGGCTGAAACATTCTGATTCTAAATGAACTACAAAACTGCTCGACTCATTTTAAAAACTCGTGTACCGTTCTACTGGGACAAATGATCTTAAAAAAAATACACAAACTTTCCCATATTTAATTAATTCTTGAAAAAAATTCTTGTTTGTACCGTGAAAAGAAATTCGACCAAGTTTATTCAAAACCGTTTCACCAGATTATACTAAAATTTTTTGTTAATTTACAAGATTTATAGCTTAACTCAGTGCAATAAATTTAAAATAGAAGCAATTTATGGTTTAAAATCAAATCAGAAAAGTTTATTTTCATATATTTCAGTTCATAAAACAATTTATAATCTTTCAATTTACAGTTTAACTTCTTAAAAACGTAAATTTATTTTATGCCAATCTTGCTACAATAATTTGAGTAATTGTGACCAAACTTTGAACCGATTTTGAGAAGTTAGGGCGATTTTCCAGGTTTTGTAGCTCATTCCCTTTTTTTGGGGTTTACTAATAGGCTAAATTTGAACAAAATGTATCAAACTCATTATAGCCTATTTTTAATCCTAGAAAGTCTCAGTGTATATCAGTTACGAAAAATACGTTATACGATCTTAAAGACCCGAATAACGTGTTATAGATCAGTGCACATTTCATGGTTCCAGGTACGGGTCATATGGATGCTTTTAAAATAGGTAATTTTGCAATATAAATTCGTTAAAAATATCTTAATGTTTGTTTATAAAATTTAATTTTTTGAATCAGTAAATTTTCAAAACACTATTTTTTTAGCTGAGTTGGAACATCTGTTATACAATGTTGTTATGTCGGCGCAATCGAAGAGGAAAATCGATACAAAGAGAAATCGCGACCTAATTTGCAATGCAATGAACATACATTGTTTATTAAAGAGATAATAGCCTGCGATAAAAAAAATGATATAATCTGCAATAGAGGAAATAATATTACAGATAATTCAATCTGCAATATACAGTTCATTAATTGTTAGTACTATTGTAGTAATTAATAACTTAGTAACACAATGGAATAAATTAGGATATCCTTTTTTTGCTTTCTTGTTCTAACGAGATATGACGTAGTATAAATTATACAAAAGTTTGAATAAAAGAAAATTTTTGGATATCTAAGAAAATGAAAGATACTGTTTTAAGAAATATACTTCGGGCTGAAAAATCGATCTACAGTCTCATCTTTCGAACAATTTGCTGTAATACGAAAACAATACTTTTATTACATGAAAATCTACATAAAAATATTATAATGATAAAACCAATGCGAATGAATACAATCAGCTGATACTCAATTGTTGTTTATGTTTAATCAGCTGTTGTAAAATCCTACTGTTGTAAAACATTACAATACTGCGCAGTGGAATAAAAACAAACAATGTATGTACATTTTCCTTCGAAACAACTCTGACGATTATAATGAAATTTTAAAATATGTTTTCGGACTCAAAAAAGTCCGAAAATTTTTCAAACACTGCGAAATGACTTTATTGACGATATTTGAGATAAATTCATAATTTTTTGAACAGTATAATGTTGTTAATTAAAAAAAAAAGTTTGCAAATAAATTTTAAAAAACACGTTCAATGAAGTTGTCTTTCGTTTTTCAATTAAAAAAATTTTGTAATGAATTTTTAAAAAATTTGATTAGTTCAAAATTTTTTCAAAGCCTGTTTTCTGAATTTTCGCTGGTAGATATTACACCGAAGTAATATCTTTTTCGTATGTAGTTTATGTATACTTTTGTTTTGTTCGTTTGGAAACCAAATCATTACATTCGAATCCATTCTAAATTAAGAATGTTTACATTGACCCATTTGGGGGGATGAAAAGAGCGTTTGTGCAAACAATCAAAGTACCATTTATTAAATTCTAATCGTCATATGATGGAATATATTTTCGTGGTAATTGACAGCATTAGTGAACTTAGATTTGTCGCCATACGGCCGTGTGTTGCGCACAGTATCCGAACAATAGAAGGCGTTTTTTGCTGAATTACTAGCAAGTAGTTTACTAAATTATAGTAAACGGTTTACGTTGTGGTTTAAATTAGAAAAATTAATGTTTTATTTTGATTTCCATCTGATTTTATAAAATCCATAAATTAAAATTTTATATCCAATTTTTAAAATTTTTTATTAAGACTACCATTTGCTTGAACAGTTTTTAGGACTATTATAATTTTTGATGTAATGTTTTCAAAACGTTTAAAAATTAAATATGTTAAAATATTTTTCCTTTTTTACGGGAATCAGTCTGACCGGGCAAAAAAATAAGAAAAAATACATCACCGACAAATTAATAGAATAACAAGGTAACAAGGTTTTGAGAATACCGCCTACACGTGCGAGCTGTCAATCCAATTGAATTGACTTGGGCCAAAATCAAACATTTTATTATATCACACAACAGCACAGATGTGTTCTATTAAACGTACCAAGGGCTCGGTTAAACAATATTTAAAGCTATGTCCACATTATCATTGATCCTACAAACCAATCTTTAATTCTAGACAAGAAGCAACGACGCTTCGATTTTAGCACATTGGTAATGTAATGAGAACACCTTCAATACGTTAATAGGTAAAGATTTGCGTTCACTCTTAGTAGCTTGGACTAAGTTCTTGAGGGAACACAATGGATTATGCAGATGCATTATTTTCACGGACTTCCAGAAGAGCACTAGTAGATTGTAGTATTAATTTTTAATTGAAAACATCATTTTTACCCAACCTTCTTATTAATTAACAAAGATTTTTAAAATTTTTTAGTCATAATTTCTTATTATTATATAGGTTTTTTTAGTAAAATGATTTCTAAGTACCTAATAACCCGAGATCAGCTCTGTTGAAATTATATATTTTAATTAAAACCAATTTTCCTAAAGATGAGACCAACCAATGTCGTTTTTTCATTCAGAAAAATGTTATATTCCAAAACTGTATTATAACCATTATATTTGTTGTACAAGAAAAAAACATTTATATATACGTAGATTGCTTGTTTTTATGTAATTGAATTGTATATATATATATATATATATATATTATTATTATTATTATTATTTGCGTATAGACCCTGTTGGATCACGCAAAGCACTCCGACTCATGTCTTGTTCCTTCTAATCCTCCACACCTCCCTCATCCTGTCCCCATGGATCCACCTCCGCTCCTCCATCCATTTTACCCCTGCTCTAATTGGGATTTCATTCTCCACCCGAGCATCTTTCTCCTGTATGCGTTCCTGTGTTCAATGTCTGTTTAGTCTATTTCTGCGTCATGTAGGTCTATTCTGACTTGTGTGATCCACGACTTTGTTGATTTGACTCTTTATATATACTTAAGGATTCTGTTGGTTAGTCTCGTTGTTGGGAGTCTACTGATGTGTCCATAGAATTATATATATATATATATATATATATATATATATATATATATATATATATATATATATTATTGTTCCTAACTTATTAAATAAAAGTATAAATCTCCTTTAATAATACAAGTTCAGTTTTGAGAGAGTTAATTGATATTTATGATTATTAAACCAGCTGATTGAACATAAACAATGGCTAAGAATCAGCTGATTGAACAGAATTCATTCGCATTGATTTTATCGTTGTCGTTATATATTTACGTAGATAATCATATGGCCCAAATTCCAACTAGACATTAGTCTACACTCCAACATTATAACAAAACCTTTAGAACCATCTTCCAGAAAAAAAGGGCACATACCATACACACATTAAAAGATTGCTTGTTTTATATTATAAGACTTTTTTTTAATGGTGAAACAATATTTTTTTCAGGAACAACGTGGACTCAAGAAATGGTCTGGTTGATACAAAATAACTGTGATTTTGACGCAGCCAAAAAATCGCTTCTCCTTCAGCGGTTTCCGTTTTTAGAGTGAGTAAATAATAAACTTTAATAAAACTTTATTACATTTAACAGCGCAATATCGTTACTTAGATTTTATCACTTTGAAATGAGTTATAAAAAAGTAGTTGAATTGCTTTGCTACGGCGTAAAAGTTTTGGATATTTTTACATGAAAACGGTAACGGATGGAAAAAAATGTCAAATTAAAAAGTCGATCATTTCGTCAAAACGTAGTTTGAAGGAATTTGTACAGATCTCGAAGGCATTACACCTTGTTGTGTAACTTAGTCCTAATCTAACTCCAGGTAAATGAACAAATATATCGAGGGTGGTTCAAATGTAAACCGGAATTTTGCTATAAAAAATTTTATTATTAAGTTACAGAGCTGACTTTTTTACAGTTTTTCTAGATAATCTCCGTCACACTTTACACACTTTTGCCACCTCTCCGGAAGCTTTCGGATGCCTTTTTCGTAAAAATCTCTCGGCTTGTCACGTAACCATTCGCGCACGAAGGATTCTACAACGCATTGCTTTCGAATCGCAGTTTGCCAAGTGCCTCTCTCAATGGACTAAATAAATAGTAGTCGCATGGCGACAAATCGGGACTATAAGGAGGGTGTTCCAGTGTTTCCAAACGCAATTTGTTCAATGTTTCCATCGTAAACCGAGCTGTATGCGGTCTGGCGTTGTCTTGGCACCCATCTGGCTGAAATTTTGCGGTAACCGAGCCGTTCATGAATTATTTGCTCAATACTACCTACGCTGATGCCCAATTTTTCAGTCATATCGCTTACAGTACTGCGTCGGTCTTCCAAAATGAGTTTTTCTACAGCGCTGACGTTCTCATCGGTAACACTTGTTTTGGGGCGCCGCGCATGTGGCAAGTTTGCCACCACTTCTCGGCCTTTTCGGAAAGCGGAACACCATTCATACACGTGAGTCTTGGAGAGGCACTCATCCCCGAACTGCTCAAGTAATTTTCGATAAATTTCCGCGGATTTTACATTATCATAAATAAATGATTCTCTAGGGTTACTAATGCACTGCGACCTTGTAGATCTATTGTGCCTCCTTTCTATAATCATGAGATGCTCAGTTACGTCTTCTCCAGTCCAGGAGTATCTTCATAAAGTCTAGGATTTGGGGAGGATTCAAGGTGGTAGCTCCACCACTTCTAATTGATGACTTGCCATTTGTGCTAAGGTACTTGGAGGTGCTTACTCTGCTGATTGCCTTTCAATTTAATCTTAACCCTTATCACGGAGTTTGCGTCCCCATTTGGCCAGATTTTTGTTGTGCGGTGAGTTCACGATCATTCTATTTACATTCTTCCTCATGGGAACAAGTCTCCCCACAAAGAGCCCGCATGTATGGGTAAGGCTAAGGTACACTGGAAGGATGCTATGTATTCTAGGGCTCTGATTGATACACCATTAGGTCGGTGCCATACACTCCATCAGCACGGGTCGCTTTACACTTTAGAGTTAGCCAGGTTATGTAGAGTAAATATGTGTGTTTTGAGTAGATAAATGAGAGTAGTATGAGCTACATGTATGGTGGGATCGTTAAACCAATGAGCTGCTCATTTCAGCTGCCTCCGTCAGCTAAAATTTAATATAAAACAGTGAAAATATTCATATTGAACTTTGTCGAGCAAACCATTCATTTCTTATGAAAACTTTCGAAGAAGAAAATGTAATTCCTCTTAAATTCGAGACCAAGAACTTTAAAATAACCGTTCAACCATCATTTTACGACTTAACCAGTCTCTCAAAATATTGTTTTCAAATTTTACTTTCGAACTTGGCACAAAAATCGATTTCGCCTACAACTTGGGCAATTTCGTTACACAGCAAAATAATAAAAAATCTTTAAAAATTCGTAACTTTTTCATTGAGCGTAACGAGGTCTCTGTTTCAACTCGACCGTTCGGCATTTGGCTTGTATGTTTGTTACGAAGTTTTAGCCAAACGCATTCACCGATCGTTTTAAAATTTGACTTTGTATAAAGCCTAAATGAAGTATGTATAAAAACTTTCCCATTCACTTCCGTTTCAAGATGGATGCCTCTGTTTATAATGACGATTGTACGCAGTTTTGGCCAAACGCATTGACTGATTGCTTTGGAATTTGGTAGCCTACGAAGATATTTTCATTATTGCAACATAACCACCGGAGCACATATTTAAGTAATTAGGATTATGACCTATTCTTCCCATCAGTGGTCTATCTACTCACCTCGTAAAGGATACAGCGGTTTCGAAACTCTATTGTTCCATCTTCAGGCCGTGATACAAAATGTTAAATCCCTCTGTCGAGGTCGTCACAAACTTAAACAAAACATTAAAAACATACTGCATAAACACTGAACACAATTACACGATTAAAATTCTACGATGAAATTTGATTTGGCCAAACGATACGTGCGACTGATATGTCGTTTTATTCCGGACTCTCTGTATTTGTAATACGATAATACGATACGTATTTTTGTAATACGTATATTTGTAATACAAATACGATAATATTGTATTTGTATCACGGCCTGAAGATGGAACAATAGAGTTTCGAAACCGCGGTATTCTTTACGAGGTGAGTAGATAGACCACTGACGGAAAGAATAGAAGATATTTTAAGATTTTTCCATTCACCTCCTTTTCAAGATGGCGGCTTTTGGTTTAACGATGACGAGTGTATTTACTGGTTGTTTCCTGTTATACTGGTTGAACGGCAAGACATAGTTTTGACCGCTTCATTAAAAAAGAGCATAACATTTTCAATAAAGGAGGCGCAGTAATTTCCCCCCCCCCCCAAATATTACGGTTGTCGGGTAAATTGGGGGGGGGGGAAGTTACTAGCGCGTCAGAACCCTGTTGCATAGTGGTGGCCAAGCAATTAAGAATATGCTGCGAGGTTACTGTTCTTTGAATTGCTAGTCTTAAATTTCCCGCAGGGGGGGTGAACCTCTTGAGAGGGTTTAGACGTCTCTCGCGGTACCCGAATCTAACACACATTTACACTTACAACACTAAACTTACGACTTTAACACTTACACTTAGGGAGGCGATAATAGCTTCAATGTACTTTTCGTCTTGAAATACAAAAAAACAAAAAGAAATAGTTTTAAATTTTTTTAGAAAAGTAATTTGACAAACGCAATCAGTATTAAAAACTTCATAAGTTAAAATTTTGAATTTGAATTTGACCATCAGTATTCATTTTGCTTTTATAATGCTAATACGAGCACATCGGTTGTTGATGTGCTGGGGCGTCCAGGGCGTTCGTCTTCACGGCCTTCTTGGAAACGCTTATACCACTCGTAAACTCTTGCTTTACTCATAGCAGACTCACCATAGGCCTTTGTTAACATTTCACACACTTTGTTACACTTTATTCCATTTTTTAAAGTAAAATTTGATACAAATTCTTGATCCATTTCTTTTAACAAAGAAAAATCGCCAAGCTCATAAAAACACGTCTAACTTTAGCGGCTGTCACAGACAAAGTCAACAATGAAAACAGCTGAAAGTTTTATCATACTTCAAGGGCATATATACCAACATAATAAAAAAAATGTTTGACAATCGGACTCTCATAGCCCGCGAAATTAAAAAATTCTCATTACTTTCTGAACACACCTCGTATATGCAGATTTTAATGCATGTAATGAAATCAATAATATACGATCGATAAAATATAAATAGTGAAATCGATAAAAAATATTTACTGTGGAAATACGTTTCCATCACGTCAGCGAGACAGCTGCGTGCTCTAATTATATTTTGCATTGAACAAGTTGCTTGTGTTTCCGAACAGAGCGATAAGTATCATCCCGCAAACAACGCCCGAAGACGAAGAAGACGAGAATGTTTTATTCGCTGACACCATTTCTTACGTCGAAGAACAGCCATCGCCTAGATTCATCAAGACGCACCTTCCCACTCAGCTGCTGCCTAAAGAGATTTTCACGAAAAAACCAAAAGTGAGTGAATAATTTATAAAGAAGTTAAGCCTACGTTGAAACGGTTATTTTAAAAGCCAGTTTAGTATTAGTAATTCTAAATATTTCTTGTAGAAAATCCATGTTTTAAAACAAATTATGTAACTAACCTGTACGGCCACTGACGGATTGATAACATTTTGTGGGTGGGTTGGTTGGATGACTCAATTCACAAGAGGACCTCTGTAGGATATGACAATTTTTGGAATAGCATCTTCAAAAACTAGCACTATTAAGCTGTGTTGAGACAACAGATAAAATAAGTGTAAAAATTTACTCCATTTTAGACAAAAAAATCACTTATTTTTCGATTTCTAATTTTTAAAACTTTTGCATAATTGGCTCCACTTACATAAATTCCCTCTTTTCTTCTTTATTTGTTTCACCCAACCTTTCATTTATTTGTTTCACCCAATCACTATTTCAAGAAATAGTGATTATTTGTTTCACTAAATCAATCACTTTTTAATATTCTGTGCCTTCCTCGTAGCCCAGTATTGCTTCATTCGTTGTGTTCTTGCTTTTCTTTCTTCGTCAGAGATTTGGATCGTTCGCTTGGATTTGACTTTGCCTTGGAACCGTTGCTTCTTGTCCTTGGTTATTGTTTTGGCTGTTCTGTCCATGAGCATAGTTCCCTCTTTTCAATATACTTATCTGTAATTTTTTTTATATAGCCGCCGTTACTCCAATTTCTCTACCGTTACCGCTAATCCCTCGTCCTCATTAGCCTGAGCAAGTCCAGTTAAGCGTCACAACAGTTTCTCGATCAATTTTTGAGTCGAGAAAGATCTTTCTGTTGTTGCAATTGACACAGGAAGAGAAGAGAGAACCAACATTAAATATCTAATTGATTAACCCCTTTCCCACCCTCAGTACAAGCATTTCCAATTGCACAAATATACATATGTACATGTGTGACAAAACTTCACGTACGTATAACGTTGAGATCGGGATAATTCGACGAGTTTCAGAACCCTCACAGGCCTCAGATGTCTCCTTGACTCTTTTCCTCGAAGCTACAATACTTCCATTTTAAGGAAGCCAAATAGGATCTTTTACATTTTTATTTCTTTTGTCTCGGGAAGCGGGTCGCCTCTTCGCCCCGCTTTAATCAGTTCTTGAGTGCAACCGTTCTACCCGACCAATTTGCTAATTTTTTGTAATGGTATGTATTTATGCCCAGATATTTCACCAAAAAGACTAGAAGAAGTACAACCACCATTATAAAAAGCATACTCGATATTAGCGGATAAGTTCAAGTAATTGCACTATCTGCCGCTACGAACTCTGCAAGCTGCAAAGACAAGGGGAAGATGTTTGAGGAAATAGACAGTATGTGTTTAAATGTACTTTAACACTTTGACGCAAGATGCTTCCAGCAACGAACATTCACATCTCATAAGGATTATCCTAGTATGTTTATATTCAGACTAGCTGCACCTATTGAGAGTATTTAGACGTCCCTCGCGGTACCCGAGTATAACACACACTTACACTTACAATACTACACTTACGACTTTAACACTTTACACTCACACTTACATTTAGGAAGGCGATAATAGCCTAAATGTGTTTTTCGCCTTAAAATAACCAAAAAAATGTTTATATTCAATGATCATTAGGCATTTAAACATTTAATATAAACGTACTAGAATGATAAACTTAAGTGAATGTGAATGCAGCAGCCATCTTGCGACAGAATATTAAACTACAGTTAAATATATAATAGTACTGTGTATTTTCTCAAACGTTTTCTTCCTGTAATGCAGTTTGCAATGATCGTAGCGGCAGATAGTCCAATTACTTAGACTTTAGTCGCTAATATCGAGCACGCTTTTTATAACGGTGGCTGTACTACTAATCTGTTTATATTCACTTTTAGCCTATATTTTTTCTCTAGGTTTTCGCCCCATTCCTTTAAAGTTACCGTGTTAATCTTATAGAGAAGATTTATTAATCAGATTAACTTAACATTCGTTAACCGAGACAGTTCATTAAGTTCCCGTCAGAATGCAGCACGTACAAGTGTTTACGTGTTTACAGTTTTTCGCGGGTGTTTACGGTTTTTGTTTACGCGAATTTTCTCGCGCGTAAGGTTCTTGTTAAAGTAAATTTAATAAATCTTACAAAAACGTTACACAAACTTTCTTACATATAAATCTGTGCCCATGTACGCCATTAGCTGATATGTCAGTATTAGTGTTATTTTACTGGGGGAGGGATTAAAACGTTTATCACATGTTATCTTTTTCTTTTCGTTGATGTTGTTATTTTTCAATTTTTATGTGTTCATTAATTTGAAGGATTTAAAAAACACATTATTAGACCAAAAAACTGACGCTAAACAAGGACTGATAAGTAATGTGGACTTATTTAACGAATTTGCATCGGAAAATGAACTGCCATCATGGTAAGACCCAGACTCAGGACCTTGAAATATGTTCCGATTCTGATCTGCAGATCACATTTTGAACGCGTGTATTAGCTCACGCTCAAGTTTCAGATTTTAGTCCAATTTTATTCAAATTTGACATAAAAATCGAAAACATCAGTTTTATCTCTTTAAAAAGACTGTAACCTTTTCTCTTTCTAACGTTTTTTCGAAAATATGTTTTTACTACAGTAAGTAGTGTTGAAAACCATATAAATTATAATTTTGAATTTTCAAAATCCGTTAAAATTATGAAATTGAATTTCACCGCTGTCATTGTTCGTTTACGAATTTTCAGTGTAAGTTAAAATTGCTAATATATGCAGAATGTAAACGCTGATTACGAACGTGAATTCAGAATATTTTTTTCTGTTATTTTCTCTCGTTTTTGACCTCTACAAACAACGCCCGAAATTTTATTGCGTAATTTCCGGACACCCTGTACATGTAAAAGAATAACCAATGTAATATTTACGTGGTCGTTAAGTGTTATTCACAGAACAATGTTGCAGATGATCTACGTCACGAGAAACCCAATGGACGCGGCTGTTTCATATTATCACCATCATCGCTTATGGAACGGCTACACTGGTTCTTACGAATCGTTCATGGAAGGATTCCTTCAAGACAAACGTAAGCTTCCATTCATTTTTAGTTGTTGTCTTTTACTGAATTATAAATAATCGATCATAATTAATTGTTAAATAAAAAAAATTAAGTGTTCATCTAGAACGAGAAGAAATCATTAAGATTGGAAGTGAAAGACGCAAATTTTCAAAAACATCACAATTTTTTTTTGCTATTGTTACAATTACAGCATTTTATGATAAATTATAATTCCAAATTACGTTTTAATACACTAAAAACGAACCATGACCGCCGTCAGATTGGTTTTCTTACTTTTAAAATAGTAATTTTATGCTGATCACGATGATAAAATCCGATTTTTAGAGAACGTGTAACGTAAAAGAGTTTTGAAAGTTTTGAAAAATTTTAAAAATTGGGGGTGGAAGGCCGCCATTTTGTGAAAATCTTGAGCCTATTGTTGCAGGCTAAATAGCTTGTCTATGCTAGTACTAAAATTGACTATTTTTTGCTAGTTTAAATCAAACCACACTAAATGCATATAGTACATACTCAGGATTGACATTCGTCTTAAAGTCCCGGGCCTGGGTCATACGTGATGGCGGCTACAATAGTTTTTTTAAAATGTAAATTCTATAATAATCGGCTCAGCAAACCGTTACACTAGCACGCGTGTAAAAACAACTCGCATATATAACGATATTCAGTTCACAAGTCTTGAAAGACTGAAAAAGTATTTTTTTTTAGGTTAGAGTGAGAAAAATATTGTTTTTAGTTATTCATAGCCGCCTCGGTGGCCTAGTGGATAGCGTACTTTCACCCCGAGGACCCGGGTTCGATTCCCGGCGAGGGCTTGGCATTGTCATACGCTATTAACCATCCCATCGTCTGCATTAGCCCAAGTGTGCACAATAGTCGGACGTTAAACACCCAAAAAAAAAGAAAAAAAATTAGTTATTTATATTGTTAAATATAAAACTTGACATCCATAAAACTTTACATTCCTTAACTTTAGCATCATTCTAAGATTCGGTGAAGGATTGCTATTCGTAGCTATTCGATTGAATTGCTGAGTCCAGCAGGTCTAAAACTTCCAATCACACAGCTATGCAATTGAATTGCTAAGTGACTACGACAAATCCATGCAACCTTGGAATCAGGCAACCTCTAGATTGATTTTTTTCACAATCACCTTACTTTCTCTATATTCCGTTATGTTGAGAAAGAAAGTAGAAGGTCAACAAGATATAAAGGCCTAATCTACAGATTCAGAATCATTATTATCTACAACTGGGTCCAGCTCCAATGGTAGAAAATCTAATTTGTGATTAAAGACCTTACGGGCAGGCTGAAGAGTTAAAACTTCTCTTAATGAACTAAAAATAAAAATCTTGTATTACGTTTTATCTTTCTTTTTTATTTTAATCACGATAATTTTGTCCGAAAACACGACAAATTAACATAGTCAGTTTTTACACAACATAACCTGAAACTTATAGCATATCAGTTATTCAATGAAATCAGCTGATCTTTATGTATTAATATAAAACAGCTGATCTTTAAAATATAACTACGAAAATTAAATTAACGAGTCATTTAATATACTTAAATCAGTCGAATTTCTTAGTAGTTTTCGTAGTGTAGGGGTTATCGCGTGTGCCTTACACGTGCAAGGTCCCCGGTTCGATCCTGGACGAATGCACAGAAATTTCTAATTATAAAAAAATCAATTTGAGTATTTTGTTATTTAATATGAGACTTGTGACTTGCAAAATGTACTGTAAATATATCGATAAATACATGTCCCTCGCATCACGCGTTCCGCAAAATCCAACATTAAAAACAGCCCAAATATAAAACATGACACATGTTTAATATGAGGGTGGTTCAAATATAAACCGGAATTTTTGAATAAACGCGCGAGAAATTTAGTGTCGTAAAAGTGGCTGCACTGGTCTGTTACGAAGCGTAAAGAACAGCCGGGAGCGCGTAACCTCGCTTGTTAGTGTGTTTTTTTTTTTGTGTTTAACGTCCGACTATTGTGCACACGGGCTAATGCAGACGATGGGATGATTTATAGCGTATGAAAATGCCAAGCCCTGGCCGGGAATCGAACCCGGGTCCTCGGGGTGAAAGCCCAGCACGCTATCAACTAGGCTACCGAGGCGGCTCGGTGCCTCGGCGCTTGTTAGTGTAGTTATTGCCATGAGCGAGAAGGATGTACCAGTGTCTGTTCGCAACGCATCATTATTCGTTTTTTGTCAAAGGTAATGTAAAATCCGCGGAAATTTATCGAAAATTACTTGAGCAGTTCAGGGATGAGTGCCTCTCCAAGACTCAAGTGTATGAATGGTGTTCCGCTTTCCGAAAAGGCCGAGAAGTGGTGGCAAACTTGTCACATGCGCGGCGCCCCAAAACAAGTGTTACCGATGAGAACGTCAGCGCTGTAGAAAAACTCATTTTGGAAGACCGACGCAGTACTGTACGCGATATGGCTGAAAAATTGGGCATCCGCATAAGTAGTATTGAGCAAATAATTCACGAACGGCTCGGTTACCGCAAAATTTCAGCCAGATGGGTGCCAAGACAACGCCAGACCGCATACAGCTCGGCTTACGATGGAAACATTGAACAAATTGGGTTGGGAAACACTGGAACACCCTCCTTATAGTCCCGATTTGTCGCCATGCGACTACTATTTATTTGGTCTATTGAAAGAGGCTCTTGGCGGACTGCGATTCGAAAGCAATACGGAGGTAGAATCCTTCGTGCGCGAATGGTCACGTGACAAGCCGAGAGATTTTTACGAAAAAGGCATCCGAAAGCTTCCGGAGAGGTGGCAAAAGTGTGTAAAGTGTGACGGAGACTATCTAGAAAAACTGTAAAAAATGTCAAATCTGTAACTTAATAATAAAAGTTTTTATAGCAAAATTCCGGTTTATATTTGAACCACCCTCGTAAAAAAAAGGTCAAGTAGATGAAAGATGTTCATTCTATCTATGGTTCATTCGTGTAAAAAAAACAGTTATTTAAAACAGTTGGCTCTAGGAGCATTTTAATGAAATGTTTGCTTTATAAATTTAATGCCAATTATATAACTGCATATTTTCATAATTGTTTAATTATAGTAATAATTTGTTTGTTTGTTTATTTACAGTGGTGTACAGCCCCTTCTGGGAACATTTGATTGAATACAAAAAACTGGAAGACGACGTAAACGTATTGATCAATTCATTCGAAGAAATGAAATCGGTAATTGTTTTTTATTTCTTTTTTAATTAATTGAAATTAAATACAGATTATTTTCAGTTGGTAAGCGTTCTTTAGATTTATCTAGGCTGAAGACCAAACATTTACTACTGTAAGAAAATATTGTTTATAATAATAATTATAAACGTTTGTCCTACTCGTGGGTAGTATTTTTCTTATTAAATATTAATTTTACATAGACCTAAAAAACAAACACTTTGCTTGATACAAACAGTCGTTTATAGAACAAACAAAATTAACAAAAAAATGTCAAATAACACTTAATCAGATTCTTTTTCATTATCATCACACCTAACATTTTGCGGTTTTTTACGAAAAACCATTGTAACTCTATAAATAAACAGGTTATTGTGTTAAAATTTGAACAAGCATTCCTATGTGGCATATTAAAAGTGTACAAAAACGAAGATTTTTTAATAATTGTAAAAAAATTTTAAGTTGAATTAAGGCACGATACATTAACATTTTAATGATAAATGAAACTTTTTAAACAATTTTTACTGTAACTCAATGGATAACAGTCGCCGACAAAAATCAAAAACGTATTTTTTTTCTATTTACTTTAAAAAACTACATTTATGAAGTAGTGAAGAAGTTATGGTTTTGGTTTCTTGTGAATAATTCAATTGTCGTTCGATTTAAACAAATATTTTTGTAAAAACCAAGTTTTTTCATTGAAAAGGGAAAATTTTCTTTTGAATTTTCTTTTTTTTTAATGTTAAAATCTTGTTCTTTTATTTATAAACAAATTTTAATGAGGTTTATAAGATTAAAGATGATGCACAATTTTAGGCCTATATTTAAGTCACAAAAATTATTTTATATTACAAAGCTATTTTTCATTCAAACTAAAGCTACAAAATAATTAGGCCTCTAAAGAGACTGTAAATATACAATATTTTTTCGAAAAATTCAAAATAGTAAGTCGTGTAGACAAAACGACGAGTGCAGACATCCATAGCGTCCATGGTTTTTGGCCACTTGCAAGGCTAATTTTTTTTTTTTTTTTTTTTTTTTTTTGTATGTCCGACTATTATGAACACTTGGGCTAATGCAGACGGCAGACGGGAATCGTGAATCGTGGCGTATTCCTGTAATCCCGCTACAGGGAAGCCGGGTTTATGGATTCGTCTGTCACTTGATTCGATCTTTGTGTGAAATTTGACGCCCTAGATATGTCCGCTACGGGTGATAAATCAAAATTAAAACCTGCAAGGCTAAAAGACCACCTATTGAAAACAAAGTTGTTTTTATTATTGTAAGAATGCTTTTATTATTGTTTTACTTGTCATATTAAAATGATTTTTATATATTGTTTTCTCTTATTACTCAATTGATAGATATTCACCCGCGGAAGATTAAAATTCTCATGTAAGTTACGGTTTTATACACATTTTAACGGAACTATATTTTGACGTCATTGCTGTTTAAATGGCATGGAGCATGCTCGATTTACTACGCCAAGTGTGACGTCATTGATGTTTGTCATCCGATAGTACTCATGCGCGTTCGTGTGCGTTATGGTAATCTCATAATCATTTGATCATATTAATAGTTCTTGCAGTGATCAGTTTGTTCAAGCATGGCAACCTTTACTTGTTCTGAGCATTGTGATGAACTTGTCGATTTTTTAATAAATCGTATTTTTGTTCGATACTACTTTCAAACAAAACCGTATTAGTTGGGTATTCCACGCAAAACAATGTTAGGTAGGTTCTTAAATCTTTTTTTTAATAAAAGTTTTTATTGTTTTCATTATTAATATCACGCGTACAATCGATCGTTTTCGAAACGGAAAAACACGTTACCTATTTTCGTACGTTAGTGATTTTGAGGTTATGCAGATAATTTATTTTCCACTTTTTTCAAACTTTCCGTAGCTTCCGCACTTTTATATTTTGTATAATTACTTTTGGGTTCTTAATAAAGCGTTTTGATGAAAAAATACTAAAAAAGCCGAAAGTAATTATACTGCATATTTGCAGTTTTTATTTATAAATTGATGTTTACGAAAATAATCATTTGTAGGCTTCTGTATTGTAAACATACTTTTTGTTTACAATTTAAAATGTCGACGAAGTAAGAATATTCTTTTACTTCTAGATGTTAAAAGCAACATGTTATAATTCTGATAAAATAAATATAGACATTTTTTTAATGCTTTCTAGATTTCATAACTTCTACAACAACAAGTGATTGTTCTACTAAAACAAGGGATACCTTATTTCGTTGTACTTTTTAAGATATTCTGGCTAAACCTTTGCTTATCTCTGTGCACTGCCGTAATAGGCTATTAACAATAACATTACCTGAACTATACATGTCAGAAATTTAACGTGTGAATAATTTCGTTTACAGGACTTGCCAAGCGTGATCCGTCGCACCGCGAGATTCCTGAAGAAGGAACTCACAGAAGAACAGGTTGAAGAACTGGCAGACCATCTGCACTTCACGAACATGAAGAACAACCCGGCGATCAACGGAGAAGAGTTTATAAAAGAAGTAAAAGAGAAATACGCGTTGCCCAAAAACGACCCGGAACTGACGTTCATACGCAAAGGACAAGTTGGAAGTTGGAAAACAGAAATGCCAGCGCATCTTGTTGACAAATTCAGGACCTGGACGAAGGAAAAGTTGAGGGGTACTTTATTATCTGCCGATGATTTCATATAAATTTCAATAGCGTTTTTCCCGATCCATTTTTATCGAAAAACAAAATAATGAAAATCATAATTTATAAGTTTAGCACAAACTGACGCATAGTGTGAAATTCTGCTTTCACTGCTCGAAGTGGAAAATCTTAAGGACTTACAAAAGTTTGTGTGGATATGTATTGACAATTAATTTTTATAAAATCGAAATTTTCTTTGCAGTATTAAATGAAACACGTTTAAAGCACACATGAACACGTTTTTAAAGCACATAGGCGCTATTTGTCTTGGCCTTGTAAATTAATACAGACCGCTGAAATAAACTTGAATGTTTGTTTTTAAGCGTTGTAAACGAATGGGCATGTATTAATAGGAATAGATCAGCTGATTTCTGTGTCGTCTGCACTGTCGTGATGCGGACTAGACCGCACGTTACTGAGAACATCGTGATGACTGTACCTTTTAAAACGTATTTGAAGTTCGATAAAATGATTTTTTAAATCATATCCGACTTACTTTTGCAAACAATGCGGTTGAACGGGAGTAAAAAGCCATCTAAAGTCGGTAAATGTTTGTTGTGGCCAATAAATATGTAAAATATCGAAACAAAAATTATGTAAACTTGTTTTCCTTTAATCCAAATTAGGTTTAAAAAATTATAGATTTTTCTGTCTTAAAATGTCGAAATTAATGGGAAATACGACAACATTAACTTTCAAAAAGGTCTGACCACTCTATGTAAACCCTCAATGGTTACAAACTGCGTGTATTCGAAACCAGTGTAATTCTAATTTCAAACAATACCCCCAAAAATATTTTCCCCTTTAACTTACCCTAAATAATTTGTATCGTCATAATATTTTTTCTGGATTCAGGCTGCTACGAGGATCACTTTCAAATTTTTTTATAGCAATCAGTCGTTCGCTTAGTGTGAGAGCTACGTCACCATCAGAAGACAGATAGACGTGCATGCTATTTTATTAAGGTCCTTTGTTTCATCTACGGATCCTAAAAATTAAAATTTTTGTTTTGGTTTACACGAATTAGTTTTATAGATCTTTTTTAATTACTTCAGACATCGTTTGTAAGCCATATCTGTGCAGATATCGTTTATAGATCTATTGCGCCCCCTTTCCTATATTCCTGAGTTGCTCCATTATACTTCTTTTGCTCCATTCTCCAGTCCTGAGCTCTTCATAAAATGTAGTACTTGGAGGGTGAACAACTCCTCTATTTCTAATTGCCAACGTCCTAGTTTGTTGTCGAGTCTGCTAATTTTCTTTAAATTTCCTTTCTCTTGACTCTTATCATTCGATCAGCTTTTCTGTATTTTGATGTCCCGCTCATTCTGTTTTTAATTCTTACTCATATTGTTCCCACGAGTAGCTAGGTAAATGAAGTGCACCTGTGTGTGTATGTGTGTGTGTGTGTGTGTGTGTGTGTGTGTGTGTGTGTGTGTGTGTGTGTGTGTGTGTGTGTGTGTGTGTGTGTGTGTGTGTGTGTGTGTGTGTGTGTGTGTGTGTGTGTGTGTGTGTGTGTGCCTGTCCAGTGTGTGTGTGTGTGATTAGTTATACACTCTCACTGCAAAGTGTCCTTTTCAAGCGTGTGTGCTGTTATCGTGATGTATAAGTCTTTGCTTGTGTTTCTCTGCAAATCTTTTGATTTCTTCTGAGACAGTTTTCATCCTAAGGTCACTATGAAGACTGTCATTGCAACGAACCACGGAGCCCTTACAATACTTCATGGACTTTATTCTGGAAAGTTTGAATTACTGACAGTAGTATGAGCTAGAGGTACGGTGGGATTGCTAAGCCCATCAGCCGCTCACTTCAGCTGCCTCCGCCGGATACACAATTGTTATTTCCTGTCGATCTTGTATCCACCATGTTGATATTAACTTAAAATTAATTCGGTGTCACACCTCACTATATCTGAGTTATCTAAAACAGAACAGTTAAAAATTGTATTTTCTGAAGGCATCGTTTTAAATCTCTACGAATGAGTTTTAAATGTGTCATATTCTGTATCTTAAAAAAAAATATTTCTTCCGATCTGCTATAGATCATTATAATTTTGTAATCTCCTGGTCTTGAGAAAATTGTGTACCGGTATTTTCAGCCGCCATCTTGATTTCGTCATGTTGGATAATTGTCACATGCGGTAAACGTGATTTCGAAACAATTTTTCACGTTATGTCGCGAATAATTTTTTAATGTTGTTTTTTCAAAAAAATTAACGACATTTTAAGTTAAACAATACTTTAGTCACGTTTGAAAATAAAATCACTTAATCTGAATATAATCGATCAAAGATGTCGACTGTATTTGAAAATTAAGTGTTTACAACAACGATGGATGCAATCAAATATGAATATGTAATCAAATATCCACAATAAAATCAACTTTATGAAGCGTAAACAATTTTTTTGTGTAAAATAAGACTTTAATTTTATTATATGGTTAGACTATTGCAATTAACTGTAAATATTTTCAAAATGTAGAGTTTTTTAGGTTTATAAAAAAGAGGAATTTCGATTTTAGTTATGGATAAATTAAATATTATAATAGTAAAATTCTTAATATAATCATTTTTATTCTGCTAGAAGCGTTATTTTGTTGAGTACACTGACTGCATTTCCTGGTTTTGTCAATTGTTTATTTGTTGACGCGTTTCGGAATACTTCCATTATCAAAACTTATTGTTGGACTGCTCCTCCAAACATTTTCATTCTTTTATCTACTTAGATCCCTTACCAACATAGCTCTACCCCTTCTTCGCTACCTGTTTACGAACCGTCTGCTTGCTTCTGATTGGGTTGTCCATGAGAAGCGTCCATTAGAGGTGCGAAAACGAACTCATACTGGATGAGCAGTGCGTCAGTAAGTTTTGATAACGAAGACAATCCGAAAGGCATCAACAAATAACAAATTGCAATTTTTAACTCTTCATTTAATGGTAAAATAAGATTTTCCAAAAAAAATCTGTTACCAAAAATGTAAATCATGTATCATGTTTTTCTCGAATCCTCGTTTTTTGTTGTTAATTAGTTGACGTTGCTCTTCAGTCGTAACTCTTTTAGTTCATCGTTAATTTAATTTTTTTCGTTTCAATTTATTTTCTAATCTTCGTAGTCTTTCTCGTTCATTTTCTTCTCAATCTTTGTTTTTCATTTAAAACATATTTTTTTAAATAATTTTATTTTACGTTTTATTTAGAAATTGAATTTTCAACATAACCTCAATTGAAACGATATTGAAGCAACAGCTGTTGTGCGAAATCAGCTGTTTAGAAGTAGTCACAATTATATTTTTATGTGTACAAAGCACACAAAGCGCTAAATATACTGTTATATGCAATATGACAGTCCAAACAGCCGTAAAACATGATTCATATTAAAATTAACAATGCTAGGACAGGCAGATAAGTGTACTAAAAAAATATATTAATAATAATTGGTATTGTAATTGATAATAAGTATTGAAGTTAAATATTTGTTATTTTTGTACTTTTGGTGATCACTGTGAGCTTCAAATGAAATTATTTGGCGAATATAAAATTCTCATTGTAAATAGCATTTTTGGTAATTTATTTAATTTGGTTCAATTTTATGAGCATACTAAGTTTTAAAGTATTTATATAGATAGCCTATAGATAGATATACATGTAATAATGTACTTAAACGAAAGGAGAACAAATACATTTGTTTTCTACAGTCTTTTAAAAAGAGAATTAAAACTAACCTCAAAAAAAAAGAATAAAAAATACTAAAAACGAATACTGTAAAAATAAATATTGTATAATAATTATGTAAGTTGTATTTTATTAAGTATATATTGATAAGCTTTATTATTATTTAAAACATTATTATTTTGTATTAGTTGACAAAAAAGAACAATAAAAATATGAATTGACAGGAATGAAAGTCAATAAAATCCTTGAGGTCGTCAATACTTTCAAGTCGTAGGAAACAGGCGATGGTTACCCGTGTTCGCATTGGTCACCTTGCTTACGCATGGATTTTTGATGGAAGGCGAAGACCCACCTCAATGCAAGTTCTGTGGACAAACAACAATACGGGCTTTCGGAAGATCAATACGGATTTCGGAGGGCAGATATACCATTGATGGTATTAACGGTGTCATTACTAAAGCGAAGGAAGCTACTGAAGGCAAAAGGTGGAGAAGAGGTGCTAAAATATTGCGCCATTGTCACACTGGACGTTAACAATGCATTCAACTCGGCGCGATGGAGTAATGTATTTCAGATCCTAAGTAGCATGGGAGTTCCAGTGTATCTCCAGAAGGTGGTAGGGAGTTACTTAAAAATAGAACTCTCATTTATGACACTGAGGAAGGAGAAAAGAGGTACAGAGTAACAGCAGGGGTGCCACAAGGCTCTGAGCTTGGACCCTCCTTTGGAACATCATGTATGATGGGGTCTTAAGAATCAGCGTACCATTAGGCGTAAAATTCTTTAGATTCGCCGACGACCTTGCTGTGGTTGTTGAGAAAGAAGTCGAGGTTCGGGCCAACGAAGCAGTGAAGTCGATCCGGAGATGGTTGACATCTATGGATCTGCAGCTCGTCAATCATATGATGGAGATCGTGCTTGTGACCAGCAGGAAAAAAGGGAAACAGTAACTCTTACAGTTGGAGATATGCAGATAAGTTCCGTCCTAGCCCTTCGATACCTTGGTGTGTGGGTTGACGCAAACTCTACATCAGGGAACATCTCAAGGCAGTTATCTGGGAGGTCCAAGACAGGCACGTCGCCGACTCCTGGCTGGGGTAGTAAGCTCAGTGCTCCTTCACGGAGCGCCGATTTGGAGTCAGGCTATGATGGGCTATGCGAGCTATGCGCGCAAGGTTAATGCCGTGCACCACTGTGCGTTGCTGAGTGTTGCCGAACTGTGGTTATAGAACAGTGTCCTATGACGCTGCATGCATAGTGGTAGCGAACCCCCAATGAAGCTGACGGCTGATGAAATGAGCCGCGATATAGTCATACAATGGCAATTACAGAGGAGCGAAATCGGACCTTGGAGACATGGCAGCGACAGTGGGACGAATCAACAAATGGATGATGGACATACCAACTCATAGGTAACATCCAGGATTGGTGCAAGCCGCCTCGGTGGCCTAGTTGATAGCATACTGGGCTTTCACCCGAGGACCCGGGTTCGATTCCCGGCCAGGGCTTGGTATTTTCATACGCTATAAATCATCCCATTGTCTGCATTAGCCCAAGTGTGCACACAATAGTCGGACGTGCTTCAAAAAAAAAAAAAAAAAAAAAAAAAGTTGGTGCAACAGGGATCATGGGAGGTGGATTTCAATCTGCACAGATTCTCGCAGAACGGTTGCTTTCCGGGCTTACTTGTTCCGTTTCAGGCTGGAAACCGACTCGGCTTGTCCCCTCTGTCTTCCAGCCGGTGGGTATATTGCTCGATTGTGATGGTTTCTAAAATATGAGGTGTAGATGTAAACTGGGAAATTGTTTACAGACGATGTCTGCTGGGAGATGATGTCTCAGCCATCGAACAGACTTTATACTTCTTTCATCGTGTTGATTTATTTAATAAAATTTAAGAATATAATATTATTGTATTGCCTTCTTGCAGCCCTAAAATTAATTGGTTATTTTGGTTATTGTCTCTGTTAATTAGTTGTAGGTATGTTATAATTCTTTAATTTATTATTTTTGGGCCCATTTAAAGTCCTACAACCCCGCTGAGGGGTGCAGACTAGCTACACATATTGAGAGGATTTAGACGTCCCTCGCGGTACCCGAGTCTAACACACTTACTTTTACAACATTACACATACGACTTTAACACTTTACACTCACATTTACATTTAGGGAGGCGATAATGGCCTCATTGTGCTTTTCACCTTAAAAAAAATAGTCCTACAATAAATTGTGACTGTTGTTTAAGATTTTTTTTCTTAACATGTTTGTTAAGTAGTTCTAAGTAAATATTTATAGTTGCTATTATATTTATTCATTTATGTGAACTTTTAATATGTATTTTTTAAAATTATGATTATAAAATTAATTTTGTTGTGTCATTCAAATTCGTGTCACGCCAACGATAACCTTTACGGTTTTTCGCCGAAAACGAAATTCAAAACTATGTGAGGAAATGATCAAAAACCTTTTATTTCCAAAACTGCCTGAGTACGGAATAGATATGATCGCCTTATTGTAGTAGAACGTGTTTGTGGGGCATTTCATTTCACGTTTTGGTGGTTTCGCAATGCTTGCCCGGTTTCTTTGTGATTATTAGAGGTTTTTGTTACAAAACCACTCAACATTCCTGACGTAAAGAACTACATTAGAAATGAAGTTGCTGCAACACCGATTTTCACGATCTGTCGAGTAATGGAAATTTTCAGAAGAGATTCGAAACCCATGAGAAATTTGCGAAGACACCGACGTGGTAAAAATTGCATAACACTGTACACGTTCTGGCTATTGTAATAATTTACAATTGTTATTTCCTACAAAGTTATTTTATTTGCAAAACTGTTAGTTTTTATTTAACCAAAAATACATTCCAGATGATTGGTTATGATTTGCCAGAACCTAAAGAACATAAGTTCGTTATTTTTCTTGTAGCCTAGAAATTAAAATGGAATACAGTCGAAAAATATATTTTTAAAAAATAATTAGAACAATTTAACAGTTAAAGTGTAATTAAAACAATAATAATATATAAACACTAATATTTCTTACCGAATGCTGTAAGAAGACCTCGTCCGACCCAGTCCAAAGTGAAATCGAAAATTTTAGCTTTTTTCAAATGAACATTGCTAGTTAACACTGCCTGAAAAATTACAAAATTATTTTATTTAATTTTTAAAAATTACGCACGGTTACGTCATTGTGTAAGTACTTAAAATTTTTGGATAGAAAACAAGAAGAAATTGTTTTTGAAAAAAGTGTAAATTCATTTGACATTGTAACGTCTATGAACTGATTGTTCATCAATTATAGCTATCAGGCGCGTCGAATGTCTCACATTAAATTACTGTTTCCTCCCATGTTCGAACCGGAGACCTTGTGCATGTGAAGACCACTACACTATAGAAACTACGAAGAAGTTTGACCGATGTAAATATATGAAATGAATTGTTAATTTAATTTTTGTAGTTATATTAAAAGATCAATTGTTTTATATTTATTCGTAACTATCAGCTGATTTCATTGAAGTGCTGATGCCCTATAATAAGTTTCATTTTATGTTGTTAAAAACTAGCTTTGCTAATTTGTTGATTTTTTATCTTAATTAAAATAACAAAGGAAGAGAAAACATTGCATGATTTTTATTTTTGGTTGAATAACAGAAATGATTTGTTGAGTGTTTGGCGGCAATATATATTCTTGGAAAGTGATTCAATTCAAGTGCAAAAAGCCGCCTCGGTGGTCTAGTTGATAGCGTACTGAGCTTTCACCCCGAGGACCCGGGTTCGATTCCCGGCCAGGGCTTGGCATTTTCATACACTATAAATCATCCCATCGTCTGCATTAGCCCAAATGTGCACAATAGTCGGACGTTAAACACAAAAAAAAAAAATAAAAAAAAAATAAAGTGCAAAAGTGAGAATTGAATTAATGAACGAAATGAACTACTGAACTAATCAAACTAAACACTAGTAGAATAAAATGAGTCATTCGTTCAAACTATTGTAGAATTGAATTAATGAACGAAATGAACTACTGAACTAATCGAACAAAAAACTAGTAATAAACTGAGTCATTCGTTCAAACTATTGTAGAGTTGAACCAGTGAACGAAATGAACTACTGAACTAATCGTACTAAACATTGGTAGAATAACAAAAATGTAGGCTATAATGTATAGGCACAGTCTTTACTATACTGAAGGCGCCATATATGCCGAATCAGCATTATTACTAGAATAACGTAGGTAATATTTGTGTTTGCTTATTCTGTATGTTGCAGTTGACAGGGAATCGTAGTTTCATAAGAAGACATTAGGCGCGCTGATTGCAAGACGAACTAAACGAACTACATATTTCGTTACGAATTAATTCAGTTAAAAGATCAGTTCATTTTGACCCGTTCGTTTACGAACTACCCACATCTAGTTAGTGTCCATACAGTGCCATTGCTCAATGAACTGAGCAATTACGGAAAAAAACTAAAAGTTCTCGATCTCAGATCCGAGTATAAACTAGTTCTGTAACCTTTATTGTTGATTCTACTTTTAAATTATTACTTGGCAGGGTAAAATCTTCCAAAACGTGACGTCCAAGATACGTGGCTGGGTAAAACCTCAATGCCTCCTTTATAACCATCTCCAAATAGGGAAAATGCTGCAAATCCTGAAACGTAGGCTGTCTTTTGTCGTCGCCAAAATAGTCTTCTATTTCTCGTACAACTCTATCCTGTAAGAAAAATAAAACAGTAACAGTTTATAAATACAAGGGAGATAAAAAGATTATTTGGCAGCTTTAATGAAGATGATAGGTATGTTACCGAAATGTATCTCTGGATAAAGTAACTTACCCAGTATCGAAGGGTGAGCATCGGATGGGCTTAATTACTTCATTGATCTTCTAATTACTCTCTTTCATTATTGCAACACAGCCACCGGACCACACATTTAAATAATTGGGTTTATGAACTATTTTTCCGTCTAGTGGTCTATTTACTCACCTCGTAAAGGTTACTGCGGTTTCGAAACCTTACTGTTTCATCTTCAAACCGTAATACAAAATGTCAAATCCTCTCTGTCGAGGTCGTCACAAAGTTAAACAAAACATTGAAAACACACGTCACAAACACTAAACACAATTGCACGATTAAAATACACACGATAAAATTTGGCTTGGCCAAACGATACGCGCACCTCGTATTTTACAACTGGCAGTCCGGAATGTAACGACATCAGAAGATGATAATTTATTTGTAAAAATTTTACTTTATACAATAGCTGAAACTTTGTACAAAACCCTTGAAAAGTACAAAGCGAACAAAATGTCTTCCAAAGTTACTAGACACAAAAACAGAGCAAACGTATTAATTTATCGTTACAGTTTTCTCTATAAATGTTTCTCTATAAAAACACTCACCTGTATGTCTTGGTGTTGAGCGAGTTCATACACTATGAAACCCAATGTGGCTGTCAACGTTCCATGGCCCTGTAACGGACGAATAAAGCATATTTTAATTCATTTTAAAATTATCTATTCTTACTAAATATATGTACTCGGAGTTGCGAAGTACTCTGTTAGAACTGTTCTTTTATGTAAATGAAAGCAACAATGTATTTTTGACTTGAAAACTTAACAATATTTAAGTAAATGCAACGGGTGGCTTGAACAAAAACTTAGCAATTACTTATAGACTTTAGTTTATGGCATGGTCAATTAGTTTATATCGTTTGTCTGTGTGTGTGTGTGTGTGTGTGTGTGTGTGTGTGTGTGTGTGTGTGTGTGTGTGTGTGTGTGTGTGTGTGTGTGTGTGTGGTTTATATCGTTTGTCTTGTGTGTGTGTGTGTGTGTGTGTGTGTGTGTGTGTGTGTGTGTGTGTGTGTGTGTGTGTGTGTGTGTGTGTGTTTGTGTGTGTGTGTGTGTGTGTGTGTGTGTGTGTGTGTGTGTGTGTGTGTGTGTGTGTGTGTGTGTGTGTGTGTGTGTGTGTGTGTGTGTGTGTGTGTGTGTGTGTGTGTGTGTGTGTGTGTGTGTGTGTGTGTGTGTGTGTGTGTGTGTGTGTGTGTGTGTGTGTGTGTGTGTGTGTGTGTGTGTGTGTGTGTGTGTGTGTGTGTGTGTGTGTGTGTGTGTGTGTGTGTGTGTGTGTGTGTGTGTGTGTGTGTGTGTGTGTGTGTGTGTGTGTGTGTGTGTGTGTGTGTGTGTGTGTGTGTGTGTGTGTGTGTGTGTGTGTGTGTGTGTGTGTGTGTGTGTGTGTGTGTGTGTGTGTGTGTGTGTGTGTGTGTGTGTGTGTGTGTGTGTGTGTGTGTGTGTGTGTGTGTGTGTGTGTGTGTGTGTGTGTGTGTGTGTGTGTGTGTGTGTGTGTGTGTGTGTGTGTGTGTGTGTGTGTGTGTGTGTGTGTGTGTGTGTGTGTGTGTGTGTGTGTGTGTGTGTGTGTGTGTGTGTGTGTGTGTGTGTGTGTGTTTCGCAGTTTTCGTCCGATTTGGTTCAAGTTTGGCTCAAAATATGATTACGGAGCTTGGACAAGTCCCATAACCAGCAAAAGTCGTTCAACAGACTTAAAAACGACGGTTGTTTCAAATCATTAATACTCTTTTCAAAATCTAATTTCACCAACAGCGTTAAAAACTGCATAATTTAACTTTTCAAAATTTGTTGAAATTAAAAAATACAATTTGACTGCGGTCAGGTTTCATTTTCGTGATGCAGTGAAATTTGAAAGTTTAAAATGCTGATGTGTGCTGATTATCATGTTGAAGACAGCTTTTCAAAAATGGGTAATATAAGGGAAAATAGTCATAGGAAGTCGTCAGCGAGACAGCTGCGTGCCGCGGTTATTTAATGTTGGCTCAGGTTTAAGAAGTAAAATTGAAACACTTATTTATTATTTTAATGAGTATTAGCGTAATATGTCAAAAGTTGTCAACAAAATATTAGCACTTCCAATTGGTCAAACCTTTTAAATTCTTTCTTTAGATGTCATATATATATATATAAAGTATATATATATATATATATATATATATATATATATATATATATATATATATATATATATATATATATAAAGTATATATATATAAAGTATCAACCGTTTTTCTTAGAACTAAATTACCTGTTATAGTGTAAACATGAAATACTCACAGCTGAAACAAATGTATTTATTTCATAAAGAAGATCTTTGTCATTCAAATTTGATTGAGGATCCATTGCAATTTGTAACAACAAGTCTATAAATGCCAGTTTTTTCTTGTCTAAAAACAATTAACATATATATTGTTAGAAAACATCATAAAAAAGTTATCCAAATCTATAAACTTAAAGTTTGTAAATCTATAAACTACAAATTTTTAAATACAAATTTATAAACTGCAGTT
Organism: Callitettix versicolor; assembly: GCA_022606455.1. NCBI lineage: Eukaryota > Metazoa > Arthropoda > Insecta > Hemiptera > Cercopidae > Callitettix > Callitettix versicolor. The sequence goes on from CM040189.1 coordinate 21,605,344, forward strand.
TTATAAATCTATAAATATATCTCTATAAACTACAGGTTTGTAAATCTATAAACTACAAGTTTATAAATCTATATATCCAATTCTACAAACTACAAGCTTATAAATCCCTAAATGTAATCTATAAACTACATATTTATAAATCTATAAACTACAAATTTATAAATTTATAAATCCAAATCTATAAATTACAGAATTATAAATCTATAAATACACATCTGTTGAAAGAACTACGTAAAATGTTTTTAAAGTAATGTGAATATTATTATTTGTTAATTTTATGGAGAACATTTTATTTGATCAGATGAATAATTAACATACATTCAAAACCGAAAGAATTCATTAAATTCAACTCAGAATGCAAGTAGAATTTAGTTTATAAGACATTCATTGATCATTCGCTTGCTACATTAAACAGCTTTTAATTAATAGAGTGCTAAACCTGCTTACAAGCAAGAACTAAAAAATCTGTCAGCTAAATTAATTTATAACAGCAGAAAATTCTTTTACCTGTAAACCTTTCTTCTTTATGTTCCTCTTTCTTAATTTCCTTTTCTTTTAAATTCTTTTTTTTATCAGAAATTACCTACAAAAATAAAATAAATAATGCTAATTAGATTTAGGCTTTAAAATTTCGCAAAAACGATAATATTTTTAAAGCTTTGACTTTTTATTTTTAGGACAAATTAAAAAAATAATTGACCAGCAGAAGCGAGGTCTCTGTTTCAATTTAAACGTTTCGCATTTAATTTGAGTGTTTGATACGCAGTTTTGTAAATATATTATTATTATTATTTGCGTATAAACCCTGTTGGATGACGCAAAACACTCCGACTTATGTCTTGTTCCTTCTAATCCTCCACACCTCCCTCATCAATTATATATATATATATATATATATATATCCATTGATTGATAAAAAATCTTTGTTTAATATCCTGGAAGAACATGGACTTGATCCTAAAACACTGCGACTGATCAAACAAGCACTGACAGGCACAATCGCTAAGGTGAAATTTATGGGGAAAATTTCCAAACCCTTCCTGATCGCAAATGGAGTTCGCCAAGAAGATGGACTCTCGTCTCTCCTTTTCAATCTGGTGTTGGACAAAGTTATCAGGAGAACGAATTAAAAATTGAAGGGCACTGGAAATCAGTTCGACTTGGAAGACCTAAGGACAACACAGAAATCGCGTGCCTAGCTTTTGCAGATGACCTAGCCATACTCACGGATAATGAAACAACAACGATTAAACAGATAGAAGTCCTAAAGGAATGTGCAGAGAGGGTCGTTTCAAAAAACTGAATTCTTCTGTTCAAAATTAAATATTCAAGAAATAAACACAAAATATGGTAAGATAAACAGAGTCAAGCACTTCAAATATCTGGGAGAAATTCTTGAATCCACAGGTGGTCAGAAGGCTGCGCAAAGGGTTCGGCTACTGAGAATGAAGCTCGGCTCTTGGTATAACGCGTGATATATACAATAAGAAATGTATGTCGACCCACACGAAAATCAGACACTACAACACAGTCACAAAACCGGAAGTATTATACGCAAGCGAGACACTAGCACTCCACACAAAAGGTACCATGGAAGACATTTTGAAGGAAAAACGCAAAATCTTGAGGAAGATCCTTGGCTAACAGAAGACTGATACAGGTTGCACTCCCGGAAGACCACAGAGAAGATATCAAACCTGGCAGCAGATATCAGAAGAAGGAGGCTTCAATTCTATGGACACATCAGTAGACTCACAACAACGACATTTGCCAACAGAATCCTTAAGTATATACAAAGAGTCAAAGCAACAACGTCGTAGATCACACAAGTCAGAATAGACCTAAATGATGCAAAAATAGACTCAACAGACATTGAAGACAGGAACGCATACAGGAGAAAGATGCTCGGGTGGAAAATCCCAGAGAATGAGAGCAGGGGTAAAATGGACGGATGAGCGGAGGAGGATCCATGGGGACAGGATGAGGGAGGTGTGGAGGATTAGAAGGAACAAGACATGAGTCAGAGTGCTTTGTGTGATTCAACAGGGTTTATAGGCAAATAATATACGCAAATAATAATATAATATATATAAAGGACAATCTTATGACACCGTTGTGAAATAAAATAGTGCGTACCTCCTTAAAACGTGTTTGTGCGTGTTTAAGTTTAAGACATCTTTGTAACAGTATTTTGATTTGAATTGTTGCTTTTTTGTGTGATGTAGTAGTATGGAAAAGAATCGAAAAATTGATAGTGAATGCAGAAAATTCAAAGATCAGTGGAACATTTAGTATTTCGTAATTGAGTCCAGTAACAAGGCGCTATGTTTGATTTGCAATGAAAGCATAGCTGTTCTCAAAGAATATAACATTAAACGTCATTATGAAACAAAACATTTTCAAAATTACTCAAAATATAAGCAGGAAGTTTGCGGACAGAAAATTCGAAGCTATGAAGCGCGGATTGAAATCGCAGCAATCTTCATTTACAAAACTCAAAACTGAACAAGAGGCTGCAACTCGTGCCAGCTGTCGTGGCTCTGAAATTGCAAAACGTGGAAACCATTCACCGATGGAGAAATGATCAAAGAATGCATAATTGCAGTAGCCGAAGAAATGTGCCCTGAAAAGGTAAATTTATTAAAACTGTCAGTATGTCAGCAAACACTGTGGCTCGAAGGGTAGAAAACATCGCTGAAAATATATCCTCTCAACTGTTCTGACAAAAATGGACATGTTGAGTGGTTTTCTTTGGCCTTGGATGAATCAACGGATATGTCAGATACTGCTCAGGTGTTGATTTATATTCGAGGAGTAGATAAAAGCTATGAAGTGCATGAAAACTTCTTGATATGTATAGTATTTATGGCACAACTACTGGTACAGATATTTTTAAAGGAGTTGAAATGACCATTAATCAAAAGAACCTTCGATGGAAAAACTTGAAATGTATTACAACTGATGGAGGCAAAAACATGAGTGTGAAAGATAAAGGAGTGGTCGCTTCTGTGTCAAAGGCTGTAGAAAATGACGGTGGTTCAAAACCATTAGTCTTACAGTGGTATCATTCATCAACAGTCTTTGTGCGGTGAAAATGTTTGGATATGTCTGAAGTTCTGAAACCAGTCATGTCAACTGTTAATTTTATCAGATCTTTGGGCTGAATCACCGACAATTCCGACAATTTATTGAAGAGATTGGAGAAAATGACTTACCTTATCATAATTGCCGTACGTTGGCTTAGTTGTGGAAAGTCCTTCAGCGCTTTTTTGAACTTCTCGAGCAGTGATCGAAATTTTTGAATGAAAAGCATCGCCTCTTACTGAATTACAAAACAACGCATGGCTGTGGAAGTTAGCATTCTATGTTGATTTGACAAAACATGTGAACGAACTGAATTTGAGATTGCAAGTTGAAAACCAGCATCTTCCTGATTTATACACTAATATGAAATCATTCCGGAAGAAATTGATACTGTTTCAATCACAACTATGAAGTAAATGTTTTTCACATTTTAAAACATGAAATATTCAGCCACACCACTGAGACTGAGTTTCTATCGAATTTGCAATCGAAACTTTGAGTGCTTTGAAAATAAATTTTGATACTCGTTTCTCGGACTTTGATGCCATTACGGTGAATCAAATTAAGATTTTTCAGAATCCTTTGATACTGACATTGAAACCCTAGCCCTGGAACTTCAAATGGAAATGATTGATCTACATTGCAGTGATATAATTAAGAACAAATATCAAAACTCATCTTTGTTGGAATTTTATAAGAGTCTTCCACTGACACAATTTGATAATTTGCATAAATTTGCTCGTGGGCTGTTTTCTGTTTTTGGTACTACTTATTTGTGTGAGAAGATCTTCTCCAAATGAAGTACACAAAAAATGTTTACAGATCTAAATTAACTGATGAGCATCTTAAATCTCTTTAATAATTGGTACAAGTAAAATTAGTCCACAACTACAAACTATTGTCAGTGGAAAATCTCAATTACATAAATCTCATTAGTATTTCATATGTCATTATGCTTGTTATAAGTTATGTTTTTATTTAAAATGTATAAAATGTTAGTTGATTCATTTCAATAATTTAATGTATTAAGTTATTGTCACCACAAGTTACTATTTGTCAATTATTTCTCAAGACATGCAAATTAATTTTATATAACAATAGGGAAGATTGTTTCACTACCTGACTGGTGAAACCGTGTATATAGGCTAGGCCCTTATTGTACTTTTTACCACTGGAAGTAAGGTTAAACAATGTTTTCCAGCGCAGCCAATAGTTTAAAATGCGTTCCACTACTCCCAATCTGACACTGCAACAATAGAATTTATATTTACCATGAAATACATATAAATTATTGACGTAATAACAGATTGTCTTATCTCATTAATATTGTTAATATAATTATAGTTATATACATCATAATTCCATTATATATATATATATATATATATATATATATATATATATATATATATTATATTAAAAATAAACATTCTTACACACAATTATTTTCTTCTATAACTTTCAAAGAATATTTTTATTTTTATTCTTTGCGCTTTAAGATAAACCCCATTTTAATCAAAAATTTAACTTTTAGACTGGAATTTTCAAAAATTTTTGAAGACTTGGAAAAAATCTTTTAAGATTCAAAAATGAAAACAGAGTTTTCGTTCACTGTATTTTCGTTTTATAATCTCAATATGTTTGACTTGCACGTACTTCAAGCTACAAATTTGAAAATATTTTAACAACTATTTATTAGTGTCAATATTTTAAGGGTTAAAACTTTGGTCCACCTTGCATGTCATCGGATATGTCCCCTTCCCAAAGTCATATCCTGCTTACACAAATGCTGCTGTACTCACTTTATCAAACTTTCTGCAAATATGCCGTTCTTGTTGAGCTGAACACCATTATTAATTCTCAGAGCACTTTCTGAAAAAAAATATTAAACATTTCTGTTATTGAACCAAAAACAAAAATCTTGTATCATGTTTTCTCTTCCATTTTTATTTTAATTACGATAATTTGTTCGAAAACGCGACAAATTAACATAGCTAGTTTTTAGCAACATAACCTGAAACTTATAGCATATCAGCTGTTCAATTAAATCAGCTGATCACCACGAATTAATATAAGACAAATTAACATAGCTAGTTTTAGTTATTTGTAAAACTAGCAGTACCCGTCGCGGCTTCGCATACGAAACTTAAACTGTTTCAGTAATGTAATAATTTAGAAACAAAAGATATATATTTTAATAAAAGCGTGATAATCTAAACTCATGATTATTTTACAGTGAATATGAAAAAATATTATAACCTGAATATGTTGTTTTAATGTCTTCAAAAGTGTTCCATTCGAATTTAAGAAAATCTGATAAACATTTTCTGATATAATTTTCTAATAAACAAATTTGATACAATTTTTCTCTAATACAAACATTTATACCTCTTTTATATTTTTGTCCTTTTAGTATATGAATTCGGGAAGAAAATGCTGAATTTAGTGTATATATTTTGTGTTTTAGAATATTTTGTTTACTTTAAAGAAAACCCAATAAAAAATATTTTTCTTTCTCGAATGAAAAAACACTTTTTTCTCTAATTATACCTCTACTTCACATATTTTTTTTTTTTTTTAGGGAACGAATTCGGAAAAATGTTGAAATATGTGTTTCATAGAATATTTCTAGAATATAGATCCAAAACAAATATTTTTTCAATGCAAAATTGTATACTCCTTTTTTACATTTCTACCCCCTTTCAATCTCTTTAGGGGATGAGTTTTGGGAAATAATGAAAAATATATTTCATTACTTATATTTAAGAGTTACTATGTTACGTTTTAAGAAGGTCAGACGAAAAACATATTTTTCCAATAAAAATTGTTGTACCTCATTTTTACCTCTTTAGGGGTTGAATACTTAAAAATCGTTTTTCAGTGCACCGCTACATGTGGTGGTAACCCTGAAAATTTTAAATCTATAGCTGTTATAATCTCGGATATACATTGATTATTAAAGTTGGACTGGGTAAGTAGTTCAATGGTGTTCAAATAAAATTTTTTCAAAAGCTTTTCTTAACATTGTACCTTAACATTGTTGTAAAAAGGTACCCTGAAAATTTCAAGTCCTTGCTATAATAGTCTTGGCTGTACGGTGATTAATAAAATTGGACTGGGTAAGTAGTTTAATGCCGTTAAAACCAAACGTTTGCAAAATCCTTTCTCAGTGCACCTCAACATTGTTGTAAGAAGCTACCCTAAAAATTTGAAGTCTCTAGTTATACGTTCTATTTGAAGTCTTGGCTTTACGTTGATTATTAAATGTGGACTGGGTAAGTAGTTTAATGGCGTTCAAATAAAATTGTAGCAAAAGCCTTTCTTAATGCACCTCAAAATTGTTGTAAGGAGGTACCTTGAACATTTCATGTCTCTAACTATAATAGTCTCGGCTGTACGTTGATTATTAAATTTGGACTGGGTAAGTAGTTTAATGGCATTAAAACGAAATTTTTGCAAAAAGCCTTTCTTAGTGTACTTTTACATTGTTATAAGAAGGTACCCTGAAAATTTTAACTCTCTAGCTACAATAATATTGGCTGTAATTTGATTATTATATTTGGACTGGGTAAGTAGTTTAATGGCGTTAAAATTAAATTTTTGAAAAATCCTTTCTTAGTGCACGTCTATATGGAAACATAAATGTACCCTGAAAATTTCAAGTCGCTAGCTATAATAGTTTTGGCTCTGCGTTGATTAGGAATCAGTCAGTCAGGACTTCTTTTATATATTAAGATATAGGTCAGAACTTCTATAGTTTCTGGTCTTGGCTTTAATTTAGAGACTATTTTTAAGAGTCTAATAAGAGTCCATTTTTAAATATTTCATTAAAAATGACAATAGCAATACTGCAGTAAGAATAACAAATATAACTATGGGCGACCACACATTGAAACAAAAATAATCTAATAAACAAAATCTCAAAACTTACCATATAGATTATCTGTAACACAGTTGCCCAGGTACAGCAAAATGTCAAATCCGTCGTTACCAACTTCTGTTTCCAACAAATCGGTCAGTATTTTATAGTTGGAATTAAAAATGTCGATGTAATTTTCCAACATTTTAAAGTGAAAAGTCGGAGTTAACAGTTTCCTGTTGTGTCTCCATCGGTCACCTAAAAACATTATTTTTTTAAAATCGCTTATTATATATATTTTTCACACATCCATACCAATAACTTTCAAAAGTATAATGCACGTGCGTTTCCAGTAGATTACAAACAGAAGAACATTTGAAAAATATCTTTGGTGTTCCTGCATTTTTAAACCTATATATTCATTTCACGCTCATTATCGTGTGTCTTATATTTCTTATAATTTGCTATATCTTTATCACAGTGTGGCACGATAGGGTGACATTGAAAAGTCGAATTGTAAATAAACATGACGCACTGTCAACGAGGGATAACACCTCAGCCGGTGTTGGCGTTACTGGGTATTATTTTTTTGAAAATAAAAAAGTACAGCAGTTATTGTAACTTCAGAACGTGTTCCATCCATAGACTTATTTTATAATCACTTTATTTTCCATCATCACTGTATTTTCCTGTCAGGTGTTGGAGTGTCATTTTGCTGGATACCTGGTCACTGTGGTATAGTTGGTAACACTGGAGCGGATATTGTTGCGAAGGAAGCAACACTGCTGCCGTCAATCATACAGCGCGTTATTTTACCGGATTTTCGAAGTCAATCAAAACAATTACTTTTCATGGATTGGGAGAATGAGTGGGCTGATAACAACAAACTAAGGGTAAATGAAAATTCGTCCTTGGAGGTCGTCAATACTTTCAAGTCGTAGGAAACAGGCGATGGTTACCCGTGTTCGCATTGGTCACTCCTTGCTTACGCATGGATTTTTGATGGAAGGCGAAGACCCACCTCAATGCAAGTTCTGTGGACAAACAACAATACGGGCTTTCGGAAGATCAATACGGATTTCGGAGGGGCAGATATACCATTGATGGTATTAACGGTGTCATTACTAAAGCGAAGGAAGCTACTGAAGGCAAAAGGTGGAGAAGAGGTGCTAAAAAATATTGCGCCATTGTCACACTGGACGTTAACAATGCATTCAACTCGGCGCGATGGAGTAATGTATTTCAGATCCTAAGTAGCATGGGAGTTCCAGTGTATCTCCAGAAGGTGGTAGGGAGTTACTTAAAAAATAGAACTCTCATTTATGACACTGAGGAAGGAGAAAAGAGGTACAGAGTAACAGCAGGGGTGCCACAAGGCTCTGAGCTTGGACCCCTCCTTTGGAACATCATGTATGATGGGGGTCTTAAGAATCAGCGTACCATTAGGCGTAAAATTCTTTAGATTCGCCGACGACCTTGCTGTGGTTGTTGAGAAAGAAGTCGAGGTTCGGGCCAACGAAGCAGTGAAGTCGATCCGGAGATGGTTGACATCTATGGATCTGCAGCTCGTCAATCATATGATGGAGATCGTGCTTGTGACCAGCAGGAAAAAAAGGGAAACAGTAACTCTTACAGTTGGAGATATGCAGATAAGTTCCGTCCTAGCCCTTCGATACCTTGGTGTGTGGGTTGACGCAAACTCTACTTCAAGGAACATCTCAAGGCAGTTATCTGGGAGGTCCAAGACAGGCACGTCGCCGACTCCTGGCTGGGGTAGTAAGCTCAGTGCTCCTTGACGGAGCGCCGATTTGGAGTCAGGCTATGACGGGCTATGCGAGCTATGCGAGCTATGCGGTGCACCACTGTGTGTTGCTGAGTGTTGCCGAACTGAGGTTATAGAACAGTGTCCTATGACTCTGCATGCGTAGTGGTGGCGAACCCCCAATGAAGCTGACGGCTGATGAAATGAGCCGCGATATAGTCATACAATGGCAATTACAGAGGAGCGAAATCGGACCTTGGAGACATGGCAGCGACAGTGGGACGAATCAACAAATGGATGATGGACATACCAACTCATAGGTAACATCCAGGATTGGTGCAAGCCGCCTCGGTGGCCTAGTTGATAGCATACTGGGCTTTCACCCCGAGGACCCGGGTTCGATTCCCGGCCAGGGCTTGGTATTTTCATACGCTATAAATCATCCCATTGTCTGCATTAGCCCAAGTGTGCACACAATAGTCGGACGTTAAACACCAAAAAAAAAAAAAAAAAAAAAAGGATTGGTGCAACAGGGATCATGGGGAGGTGGATTTCAATCTCACACAGATTCTCACTGGGAACGGTTGCTTTCGAGCTTACTTGTTCCGTTTCAGGCTGGAAACAAACTCGGCTTGTCCCCTCTGTCTTCCAGCAGTGGAGGGAGATGCGGAGCATGTGTTTTTTTCGGTATCGGAGATTTTACGAAGAAAGGATGATGCTGCAAACATATCTGCGAGGCTGTATTACACCGGAAAGTCTGGTTTGCGACAATGATGGCTTCAGAGGCCAACTGGAGGGCCATTGCGGGATTCGTTGCAGTGGTCATGAGGAGGCGAGGATCGAGAAAGGAGAGCCAACGCTGTAGAAGAGTAGGCGGTCAGCATGGCCTTATTTTTTTGTTGCTTATTATATTATTTTTTTAATATAATAACTTACCATATAGATTTATATGTATTTGGTAAGTTCATCACGATTGTATGTAAGTTCGTGAGGGAACCTTCTCACGAAGTAATGCCTGGCTGCGGTTCCGTGGAGGGGGGAGGTTACTGCAGAGGAATGCTTTTGGTGGTTTTTTTAGTGGGTAACAATATATCTTAACTTGATTTTGAGCTTAATTTGAGTCCCACACTCTGGGGTAGTGCGTACCCTACCCCAGGTAGTTTATAACAGATTTTGTCCTCCTTTTTTTGTCATCGCATAAAAAAGAGCAAAAATCACAGTAAGACATATATATTACTCGACCGCGATGGTTTCCAAAATATGAGGTGTAGATTGTGGGGGGCAATAGTATACAGACGATGTTGAGAGATAATGTCTCGGCCATCGACCGTCTGGCCGACTTTAGACTTCCTTCATCGCCTTGATTTATTTAATAAAATTTAAGAATATAATATTATTGTAGGGCATTTTTGGAGCCCTAAATGTAATTGGTTATTTCGGTTATTTTCTTTGTTAATTAGTTATAGGTATGTCATAATTCTTTAATTTATTATTGTTGGGCCAGTTTAAAGTCCAACAACCCCGCAGAAGGAACTGCACCTATTGAGAGGATTTAGACGTCCCTCGCGGTACCCGAGTCTAACACACTCTTACACTTACAACACTACACATACGATTTTATTATTTATTATAAAACTGTAAGCATACTTTACACTCACATTTACATTTAGGGAGGCGATAATGGCCTCTTTGTGCTTTTCGCCTTAAAAAACAAAACAGTCCTACAATAAATTGTGACTGTTGTTTAAGATTTTTTTCCTTAACATGTTTGTTAAGTAGTTCTAAGTAAATATTTATAGTTGCTATTATATTTATTTAATTATGTGAACTTTTAATATGTATTTTTTTAAATTATGATTATAAAATTAATTTTGTTGTGTCATTCAAATTCGTGTCCCGGCAACGATAACCTTTACGGTTTTTCGCCGAAAACGAAATTCAAAACTATGTGTGGAAATGATCAAAAACCTTTTATTTCCAAAACTGCTTGAGTACGGAATAGATATGATCGCCTTATGGTAGTAGAAAATGTTTTTGGGACATTTCATTTCAGGTTTTGGTGATTTAGCATGGCGTGCCCAATATCCGGGCCTAACTGTTTGTGATTATTAGAGGTTTTTGTTACAAAACCACTCAACATTCCTGACGTAAAGAACTACATTAGAAATGAAGTTGCTGCAACACCGATTTTCACGATCTGTCGAGTAATTGAAATTTTCAGAAGAGATTCGAAACCCGTGAGAAATTTGCGATGACATCGACGTGGTATTATAGCCGATAAGTAAAAATTGCATAACACTGTAAACGTTCTGGCTATTGTAATAATTTACAATTGTTATTTCCTACAAAGTGATTTTATTTGCAAAACTGTTAGTTTTTATTTGGCCACGCGGTATACATTCCAGATGATTGGTTATGATTTGCCAGAACCTAAAGAACATAAGTTCTTTATTTTTCTTGTAGAAATTAAAATGGAATACAGTCGAAAAATATATTTTTAAAAAATAATTAAAACAATTTAACAGTTAAAGTGTAGTTAAAACAATAATAATATATAAACACTAATATTTCTCACCGAATGCAGTAAGAAGACCTCGTCCGACCCAGTCCAAAGTGAAATCGAAAATTTTAGCTTTTTTCAAATGAACATTGCTAGTTAACACTGCCTGAAAAATTACAAAATTATTTTATTTAATTTTTAAAAATTACGCACGGTTACGTCATTATATAAGTACTTAAAATTTTTGGATAGAAAACAAGAAGATTTTTTTTTGCGTTTTTGAAAAAAGTGTAAATTTATTTGACATTGTAACGTCTATGAACTGATTGTTCATCAATTATAGCTATCAGGCGCGTCGAATGACTCACATTAAATTACTGTTTTCTCCCATGTTCGAACCGGAGACCTTGTGCATGTGAAGACCACTACACTATAGAAACTACGAAGAAGTTTGACCGATGTAAATATATGAAATGAATCGTTAATTTAATTTTTGTAGTTATATTAAAAGATCAATTGTTTTATATTTATTCGTAACGATCAGCTGATTTCATTGACGAGCTGATGCCCTATAATAAGTTTCATTTTGTGTTGTTAAAAACTAGCTATGCTAATGTGTCGTGTTTTTATCTTAATTAAAATAACAAAGGAAGAGAAAACATTGCATGATTTTTATTTTTGGTTGAATAACAGAAATGATTTGTTGAGTGTTTGGCGGCAATATATATTCTTGGAAAGTGATTCAATTCAAGTGCAAAAAGCCGCCTCGGTGGCCTAGTTGATAGCATACTGAGCTTTCACCCCGAGGACCCGGATTCGATTCCCGGCCAGGGCTTGGCATTTTTATTCTCTATAAATCATCCCATCGTCTGCATTAGCCCAAATGTGCACAATAGTCGGACGTTAAACACAAAAAAAAAAAATAAAATAAAGTGCAAAAAGTGATACAAACATTATAGCTACCTTCATATCTTCTTTGTCAGAAATGTATATTTGAAGCTCGTCACAAATCCAGATAGCGGTAACAGGTCCGTATTGTTTTGTTACCTTTTTTAAGTATTGAAATGAATCTAAACAAAATAAATAGAAATTTACGTTATTACATTTTTAACAGAAAAATATATCAAGGAACACGTACAGCAAACTCACCCTAGCTGCCGCAGTGTGTATGTGTATGTGTACATATGGCGGGTGATGGTTTTTAACTCGTTTTTACCGTTCTGGTTCTGATATTCGCATTTTGTATTGAAACTCAAACAGTAAACATATTTAAGATTTTAAAATTGCAAAAAAAACTGAAAAAATTGAAAAATATTTATCGAAGATTCCAACGACAGTTGTTAAACCCATTTTCATCAACGATAGACTTGCTTTTTCATAAAACAAAAAGGTGGCATGGCCGAACGACAGAAGTGACTAAGGGTTTTGGCTATAGGCCTATATTTTGCACCACAAAATAAAATTTATAGTCGATTTTCAAAATCATGAGTACGTTCATTTCAGTTTAATATGTCTAAATACAATATTATATGAATTTATGGTTTTTTGCCAAGACGTTGATTTTTGCTACTCGACACTAGAATAGGCTATAACTGACCATGGAAGAAGCACGGAGTCCCAAATGTATTCCTGCTACTCTTAATATCTGACCCTGTAACTTATTAATTGTCATTGTAAATGCCAACTTCAATGGAAACTGCAATATTTTAATTTGGAAAGCCAGGTTGTTTGGAATTATAAGATTGTTTCAATTAAAATCATCGAAAATGTAAGCTTATAAACAATAATTTTATAATAAATAATAACAGGGATTCAGATTTTTAAAACGTAAATAAATCTATGTCCATCTCAGGTACCTAAACCATGTTTATTTTAAATTTCATCTCAATCGGTCCAGCAGTTAATGTGTGATTGAATAACAAACGCACAAATAAACTTTCAAATTTAAAATATTATATTAAGAAGTATAAAATATTATTAAAAACGTCATTGTTGTAGCCTACAGGTAACACATATCACAAAACTGAATACAAAATAATAATTCAGTTGCACTGGGTAAGTAGTATAATGGCATTTAAATAATTATTATTCACACCTACAAATATATAATAACGTATAAAACTTCACTGTTGCACAGTTAACACTTGTCATAAAACTAAATACTAAATAAAGTTGGACTAGGTAAGTAATATAATGGCGCGAACATACAAGTTTTCACTTCAAAAATACATTTTAAAACAAAAATATATATAAGAATGTGATGCGTGACGCCAAACTGAATTTTTTCCCGTGCAAAACATACATCCATACCCCGCCATAAGAAGTAGTCACTTCAATGAGAGCGTGGTGCGTGATGCGTGATGGGTGACGGCAAACTGAATTTTTCCCGTGCAAAACATACATCCATACCTCGCCATAAGAAGTAGTCACTTCAATGAGAGCGTGGTGCGAGATGCGTGATGGGTGACGGCAAACTGAATTTTTTCCCGTGCAAAACATACATCCATACCCCGCCATAAGAAGTAGTCACTTCAATGAGAGCGTGGTGCGTGATGCGTGATGGGTGACGGCAAACTGAATTTTTCCCGTGCAAAACATACATCCATACCCCGCCATAAGTAGTCACTTCAATGAGCGTGGTGCGTGATGCGTGATGGGTGACGGCAAACTGAATTTTTCCCGTGCAAAACATACATCCATACCCCGCCATAAGAAGTAGTCACTTCAATGAGAGCGTGGTGCGTGATGCGTGATGGGTGACGGCAAACTGAATTTTTCCCGTGCAAAAACATACATCCATATCCGCCATAAGAAGTAGTCACTTCAATGACAGCGTGGTGCGTGATGCGTGATGGGTGACGGCAAACTGAATTTTTTTCCCGTGCAAAACATACATCCATACCCCGCCATAAGAAGTAGTCACTTCAATGAGAGCGTGGTGCGTGATGCGTGATGGGTGACGGCAAACTGAATTTTTTTCCCGTGCAAAACATACATCCATACCCCGCCATAAGAAGTAGTCACTTCAATGAGAGCGTGGTGCGTGATGCGTGATGGGTGACGGCAAACTGAATTTTTCTCCGTGCAAAACATACATCCATACCCCGCCATAAGAAGTAGTCACTTCAATGAGAGCGTGGTGCGTGATGCGTGATGGGTGACGGCAAACTGAATTTTTTCCCGTGCAAAACATACATCCATACCCCGCCATAAGAAGTAGTCACTTCAATGAGAGCGTGGTGCGTGATGCGTGATGGGTGACGGCAAACTGAATTTTTTTCCCGTGCAAAACATATATCCATACCCCGCCATAAGAAGTAGTCACTTCAATGAGAGCGTGGTGCGTGATGCGTGATGGGTGACGGCAAACTGAATTTTTCCGTGCAAAACATACATCCATACCCCGCCATAAGAAGTAGTCACTTCAATGAGAGCGTGGTGCGTGATGCGTGATGGGTGACGGCAAACTGAATTTTTTTCCGTGCAAACATACATCCATACTCCGCCATAAGAAGTAGTCACTTCAATGAGAGCGTGGTGCGTGATGCGTGATGGGTGACGGCAAACTGAATTTTTTCCCGTGCAAAACATACTTCCGTGATATCCCGCCATAAGCCAAGTAGTCACTTCAATGAGAGCGTGGTGCGTGATGCGTGATGGGTGACGGCAAACTGAATTTTTTTCCAGTGCAAAACATACATCCATATCCCGCCATAA
>CM040189.1:21620365-21640365 GCA_022606455.1 Callitettix versicolor
GCTTAAAACACTTTAATTGTCGGACTTCTGTTGTCCGTTTTAAATTTAATACTGTTGAAAAATTTTAAGTACGAGTAATATAAGTGTAAACTTTTTAAATTCAATTTTCTACTTTTTATTTTATTACATACATTATTTTTACGCATTATATATATATATATATATATATATATATATATATATACACATATATATATAACTGTTACGTCCAGTTTTGAGAGTGTGAAGAGTTCTTGAGAAAATCCGACTATTCTCCGTATTACACTCCCAATCCCCAAGAATCCAACGATCGGGAGAAAACGGACTAAGTACGTCTGTAGCCTGGGGTAGTTGTGACAACGTGCTGTCCATCAAAATACTATTGAAAGTTGAGAATGTATATAGGGGTCACACATATCCCTATATACTACTATATACTATATATAGTATATACTATATATAGGGGATATACTATATATAGGGGAACACTACCATGATCCCAAAGTTACAACTCTATGGTTAAAACCGAGAGGTAGCTCTTCCGTCCTCTCTTCCTCATCCGCCATTGAAACCATTGGCCAGTTTTTACAAAACATAAAACATCACAACCTGGAAAGAAGTGGATAGCTGAGAGGAGAAACAGATAGGATGAAGAGATTCTGGGAGGAAAAGAGGGCAAACACCGAAAGATTAAATCATGTATTTCAATCGCTCTCTTAAGAGGGAACAATCGATATATATATATATATATATATATATATATATATATATATATATATATATATATATATATATATATATATATATATATATATATGTATGTATAACTCAACATAACTCAACGTGTGTTTTTATCTTTGTACTACTACTAGATGAGATTGTGTACACGTCACTTTTAAAAATAAGAGAAAAATTATTGTATATGTTTGATTACCAGATTGCTATTGTAACTTAGAAATAAACTCCCGTGATTCTACCAAATTTTCAAGGGAAAAGGGAGAGGGTTAGTGCGTGCAAAATTGCTGGGTACCGAGTCGACGCATAGTCGATTTTAATGGAAACGTTCAGCAAGTGAAATTTTCTTACCATAAGTCGAGTCGTCCTCTTTATTTGCTTCTTTATTATCGTCATTTGGTTTTTCTTTTAACATCTTCTTTTTATTAGATATTACCTGAAAACCGAACAATAATTAGCAATTAATACGAAGTGTTTATTCGATGTATTGAATTTTTAGAAAGCTCGTTTTAAAAGTTAATACTACAAGTTAATTATTCATCAAGGCGTTCACTTCATTAAGGACGAATAACAAACCACATTGATTCCCTAATAATGTGCTGAAACCAAATAACCCTTGACATATTAACAGTGCCTACACAATAGACGTAATTGTTTTAATTCTTTGCAATCGTGCTTATTGGCCTAAAAAGTTAAACTATAGTAGTTTTTAACAATTAATTCACACTAAAAAACTCCACTTGCGTGATTTAACTTGCAATAAAAACATTATTAATGCATTGCCATGCGAAATGAGTTATTGGTATCACGGTAAGAGCCGGGAACCTTAATTGAGCTTGAATCCAAAACTCTGATCACTTACTGAAATGTTAAAAATTACGTTTACATATTACACATATATGTGTATGTTAGCACTCTTTCGGTCGAATTAAATTCAAACTTGGCACTAAAATAGTTTAAAAAATTCAAAAATGGAGGACAATTCAAATACTTAAAAATGAATAACGATTTAGCCTTAAATTTTTTTTTGAAAATCTAATTCCACATTCGTAAAAAGGCTGCAATGAAAGCATATACGAAGTGTGTTCAGAAAGTAACGAGAATTTTAATTTTTTGAACAAAATATTTATTTATTCTTCTACATTGATGTTGTCGCCTGTTGTTGAACTTGTAGGTAGTACTCCTTATTGACCGTTTTACCTGGTGGCAGGAATTCATGATGCACTATGCCATTAATATCGAAGAACACAGTAAGCATAACCTTCACGTTCGACCGTACTTGTCGAGCCTTTTTCGGTCTTGGCGAGCCAGAATGTCTCCACTGGGATGATGGAGCCTTAGTTTCGACGTCATAACCGTAAACCCATATTTTCACCTGTTATAATACTTTTCAGTTATTCTGCATCGTCGTTGACTTGATTTAGTGACTCCTGAGCAACTTCCATTAGCAGCTGTTTTTGTTCATAATTCAATAATTTTGGAACGAATTTTGCTGCTACGCGTTTCATACACAAAACATTGGAAACAATGACATGACATGATCCAATCGATATGCCAACATGATCAGCGACCTCTCTAATTGTGATTAGGCGATTGTTCATAACCATTTATTTAACTTTTTCCACGTTTTCATCAGTTGTTGATGTGCTGGGGCGTCCAGGGCGTTCGTCATCTTCCATGTCTTCACGGCCTTCTTGGAAACGCTTATACCACTCGTAAACTCTTGATTTACTCATAGCAGACTCACCATAGGTCTTTGTTAACATTTCACACACTTTGTTACATTTTATTCCATTTTTTACGCAAAATGTGATATACATTTTTTGATCCATTTCTTTTAACAAACGAAAATCGCCGAGCTCATAAAAACACATCTAACCTTAGTGGCTGTCACAGACAAAGTCAACAATGAAAACAGCTGAAAATTTTATCATATTTCAAGAACATGTATACCAACATAACAAAAAAAAATGTTTGACAATCGGACTCTCCAAGCCCGCGAAATTTAAAAATTTTCGTTACTTTCTGAACACACCATGTATTGTTTTGATAACGTTACTGTATTACATACACTAAAACTAGTTTTATAGGTTATAACTAGCAGTTTATTATCTAATAAATAATTGTGTTTGTCAAGGTTATTGCCCAATTACAGCATCATCAAGTGTAAGGTTGTTACTTCTGATCACACCTAGATTGCAACACTATGTAACCTAAACCAACACAAAAGGTCTCACTAGCTCTGCATTGTTAAGTAGCTGAAGTACTTCAAGGTTTTGGTTGAAACTTATGTTTTTTGCTTCGTATTTCAGTTTCTGGTTCGATATTCCAATGGTTATGGTTTTGGGATGGTTCGATCTGTTAATGGGTAGAGTAAGAACGCTAAATTCGGACCCCACCCGATAATTAGGACCCTTTGTGTATTTTCGTAAGTAAGTCCTGTAGCCAAGCGGGGGCTAACGTAAACCCAAGGCTAGTATACAGAACATGAAGGAAATGAATTTCTACAAATTAAAATGCAAAATATGAACATTACTTCTTATTTAATTAGTTAAAAAGAACATGAAGGAAATGAATTTCTACAAATTAAAATGCAAAATATGTACATTACTTCTTCGCCTACCCATTATTTTGCCAGGTCTTAGCGGCAGCTTAGGTCGGAACGTGACGTCACAGCCACGCCCACTGCTGGTTACATGTGCCTTATGGGCCTGAGACAACCTTCTGTATAACAACCTTGACGTAAGCCCTCTTTAGCGGACATTGTGGCTTCGCTATTGTTCCGTTACTTGCTCTCTGCCTTGCCTAACTTTAGTGTTTTTGTTTTTTTGACTCCTCAAATATTCTTAGTGTTCCTCCAGTTTTAATGTCGCTGTGCAGATTCTCGTCGAGGTAAGCACTTAATGCTACCGCAGAGTATAGTGTATTAGTTGTTGTCAAATTTAAGGTGATGTACAACCAATTCTAACATGCAGGTTTTTAGCTAGGTTAATTTAATTTGAACATTTTATTTTCTAATTCCGACCCTTTTCAGTTTTTAATTCCGACCCCTTTTACTGCTAATTCGAACCCCCGGTTACACTTTTGAATTATTACAAAATTAAAACCGTGGGTTGTGTTTCTTTAGATGAAAAACCATGCCAATGACTCCCAAAGGACAAATACCAGATGAATCCGATGCAACGTGCATGTTCTGCAACGAACAATTCAGTGAGGGGAGAACAGTGGTTATGTGTCAGTGTTGAGCATATGTTGATTGTACCATCACGGAAACAGAAGATTACATTTGCTATTATTGCGAATAAACTACTTTCAAAGTTCGAAAGTCCATCTTTTCAATTGAAAATGTAGCTCATTTAGTCTCATTATTGTGAGGTTCATTTATAAATTAGACATAACACACAATAATTTATATATCATGATTCCATGTTAGTTAAAATAAAGTCAAATAAAATAAATTTATGTTCATTAAAATTTGCGTTGTTTTTAATACAAACCATGATGTAATCGATTTCTAGTGGGTCCAAAATATAAGGGAAAAAGGGAATCGGAATTTAGAGTACTTTTTTAGAAGTGCCTATTTTGTACACTTTTAAAAAAATAAAATCATACAAAAAATACATTTTTAATTGGTAAGACTAAGAGAAGTTACTCTAAAAAGATTTAGGAGTTGTTTTTCGCTTATATTGTAATTTGCAGTACACTAATTTAAAAGATATTAAGAAAAAACCAATCGGGGGTCCGGATTTACCGCTCTTTTTCTATCACTACTGACGTATCAAGACGTTTTCACTATAGCTTAGTACTTTTTGAAAAGCCTGAACAACTTTAATATTAGACGTCTTGATGCAGCCCAAAGCTGTACCCTATATAACCATACTGGTTTTAGCACTTGCTTTTACAGCAGCAGTTTGTTATGTACTGACAATTCTGACCTTCTTCCAATCAGCCAATGTATTTCTTCAGTTGGATGTCTAGTGCGCGTTTTTTTATAACGTTTTTGTTAAGTCACTGTGCGTTTTGTCCGGGTGGAATTTCGTAATCGATTTTAAAATAACTTCCCGATGAGCTAGAGGTTTGAAATTTTGTATACACCTCTAAACTCGATGACAATACGGTAATATTGGCTTATTTATAAATATTGAACGGTGCCATGGGCACTATTTGACCATTATTTCAGCGTGATCAAATGTACGATAACGACATTCCGTCTGTTTTTCTCGCTATATGTAGTAATGTTGTCGTTTAGTAGTAGCCAGGTTGGCCGAGTGTCGAAGGCGCCAGCGTTAAGCATGAAGCATAACTACGATTATGTATTATAAGCACCCCACGGTTTTTGTTTTTAACTGTACAAATATTTTCATATAAAAATTCACTGTCACAAATTTTAAGACAATCTGTGTGTGATTATGAATCTGTAAAGGTTTGTAAATCTCAATAGATTGATAGATTCATGAGAATTTATTTTAGTCCATTTTAAAAACGCGATTTTTTTAAAAGTTTTTTTTCATTTATATAATTATTTCTCAACGTGTTTTTTCCAGCGTCAAGGGTCGTACCACGATATTTTGCATTCTTAGCGAGCGGTACTCTATGTCAATTAATACAGACTGCCTTATAACCATATTTCCTATTTGTAGTCCATTTGTCTAGTCCACGAAGTGACGTGGTCATTCACCGTTTGTAATTTATTTTTGGCATCTTCCCCAACAAACAAAATAGCCGTGTCTTCAGCAAAAGAGACAACAATGACGTTACTATCTTGAGGCAGACACAGAATATATTTTGTTGTTGTTGTTGTTATTTTAAGGAGAAAATCACATTGAGACTATTATCGCCTCCCTAAATGTAAGTGTTAAAGTCGTAAGTGTAGTGTTGTAAGTATAAGTGTGTGTTAGGCTCGGGTACCGCGAGGGACGTCTAAATCCTCTAAATAGGTGCTGCTAGTCTGCACCCCTGCGGGGCAAATACAGAATAATAAATAAGCATTGGAAATTTTCAAAATTCATTCAAATTAAGAATCGAGTTTGACATCGGTCAGGGTAAATTTTCATATTTTTAATGAATGTATGTACATTTTAAAACGCTCATTTATGCGAATTTTTTTGCTGATTATGATAATCATATATTCAAATGAGTGGTTTACAAATTCAATAATTGGTTTTCACTCGTGTATCTGTCCGTCTGTGCCTGTTTATCTGTCTACACTTGCTGGAAACTAAACTACTGGAACGGTTTCACGAATGAAATGCAGATCTTGTTGGCCTGGATTACTTTTTAATTTTTCAAGTTTTGCGTTAACTGTTAAAAAGCTAATTTTTTCAAATTGACTCTAAAACGATTTTATTTCACCTAAACAAAACGCACGGATTGTTACGCTGTCAAAAATTCAGGTTCAGAAGGCACTGAAAAATAAAACGAAAGATTGGTATTTTTCTCAAAATCGGTTCATCAGATTTTCTTCAAATTTGTACTTCAGTTTGCATATATGGACCCTTCAAAAAAGGGTTTTTACATTCCATGAACCCAGGTTCTATTTATTACTATGATGGTGCTGCTCAAGTAACTCATTTTAGACCTGACACAGTGTCAAGAGTATAGTCTGTTGAAGCACGGATCTAATCGCACTATGACCTTGAGCCAACCAATTGGAGAAGAGCAGTGTTGCCAGATTGTGTGAATAGTGAATATTTGTGTATACTAAAACGTCCCTGTTTGAGGCTACTGATTTGCCTCATGTGACAACACCGCGTTCTCCTGCTATTGGTTAACCAACAACGGACTACACTCGTGCTTCCCACTATAAGAGTAAGATTTTGATTTTACCTGAGTAACAAAATTTTTCAAGTATTCTACGCCTTCATTATACTTCTTGCCGCTAGTTGACAAATTGAACAGTACTTTGGGGTGTAGCCAATACTTGTACACTCGTTCGCCGATTGCTGACAGGACACTGAAAAAAACAAAATGAATTTTCGTGTGACCCTGAGGAAGACAGGAAGCACAAGACTGTGAGATGTTTAACGTATAAAACATCAACCAAAGTATAAAGGAAAGAATAGTATAATGGAACAACACATAGACAGAATTAACAAAATAATAACACCCCAGAATTTAAATAAATTTAAGAATTTTTTTAGAAAATATGATATAGACATAGTAATGGCTAAAAATAATACAATAAGGAACAAACTGACAAAGAATATAGAAGAAAAGGACAAATATAGTAAGAATGGGGTATACAGAATAGAGTGTGGATGCGAGGCAGTCTACATAGGACAAACGGGACGAAAATTTAGAACTAGGATTAAAGAACATGGAAGATCATTCAAATACGGCAAAAATGATTCAAATTATGTGTTACATTTAATAAAATAGGGACACATACATCGAGAAATAGAAAACTCCATGAAGGTACTACATATGGCAGAAAAAGGAAGACGTATGAACATTCTAGAGAACTTGGAAATTTTTAAATCTAAATTAAAGGGAGAAAACTTAATAAATGAACAGATATCGTCGCAAGCAGATAATACGTTTAAAAATCTAAAAATTTTCAAAAATTAACAGGAGGGACGACCGTTGAAGAGAAAGTTTGAAAGGAGCCAATCAGAAGCGAGCGAAAATGTATGATTTTGAAAAGCCAATCAGAATCGAACACGTCAGGTTTAAAGTACACGTGTTGAATAGAGGAGGGGTACGAGGTGGAGATAGAAAATTATAAATAGGACGGGCCATAATATTGATGACTAGAGGTGGGCGTTTCTGTTATTTTTACAAAACGTCAACAAACTGTTTGTTGAGGAAAAAAGCTGCTTTTTAAAACAGTTGGAAAAAAACAGGTATACAAAACTGAAACTCAAAGTTGTATTAGCAACTTTGTAAAAACAAGTTGTATTAGCAGTAAAAAAGCACATAAGTTCAGTTTTCTAAGACTTTTTCATTCGCACTGCCACCATGTCCTTAACTGTTTTTGGGTATAAAGCATTTAGAAAGGATAAAAATAATCCTTACAAGTGTAGTAATAATTAAATTACATTATCAAAACATAATAATTATGTAAGCCATTTTATGTACAAAATGCGATGAATTTCTAATAGAAGCATTATTTTTTTACTTAAAAATTAAAAAGTCCTTTGCATATTTACCAAAATGCAAACGATTTAGAATATTTTTAGTTGATTAAAAAATATTGATGATTGATAATAAATATAAAAAATATGTTTAAATAAAATTAGGCTCTATCTACAAAATGTGAGAGGTTGTTACTACAACTTGCAACAAAATAGAGATAAACGTTGACATTGACCAAACAGTTCTTACTTCACTACAAGCAACAAGCAACTTTGGAATAAAGGGAAAAGCATAAAAGCAGGTAGAAGAAAAGCAGTTAACAGGAAAGCAGTTAGCAGGCAAACAGCAGGAAAACAGTTTTAGCGCTTGCGGCAACGTTAAGTGTGGTAGTGCGGAAAGCCGTTCCTTGTTTAATAAATCATAAACCAGTCCAAATCCAACTGTTTGTTTCCGTTTGAAAAAGCACTTTGTTTGTCGTTTATAGAAAAGCATTTTTTTTAAAACAGTTTGGTGTTTTCTGCCCCATCACTATTGGTGACCAATAGGCTATAGATATAGTTTTTGAAGATGGAGGTTCTCCGAAACGCGTCAACGAAGTAGAATTGACGAAGCTAGGGAAGACAGATCATTATACTGAACATAGTATAGAAATAATAACACGTATAAATATTTCCACAATTTTTTTTAGGTGAATCTTGCCAACCAAGGTTTTACTCGTTAGAGCATTCTTAAGCACAGACTGAAGTTAAAACAGCTAGTACAATAATATATTTTTGTTAGCAAAACCCCACTGTACAAGCCTAAAAACTACATAATGGTTTTAAAAGCTGTGAATAACCTAAGTCTAATAATTGTTCATTTACAACTAATACAGATTTACTTAAATCTAAACGATTAATTTTTATATTCTGTAAATCATTTAACTTCCTGAATACATGTAATATTTTAAAATCTGTTATAAGAATCAGAAACACTACAACGTTTAAGTTCACAGTAATTCTGATTCGACTTCTCTTTTTTTCTTATCAAACAGCTAACAGTGAATTGTTTCAAAATTCTCAAAACCACTGTTTTTTTAATTTTGTTGAAATTTTATTATAAGTTAGCGCTTCTAAACTTCTACAGTTTAACCAATAATCTAATTATAGTTCTATTGTACTTTCACTGGCTATTTTATTTCAAATACGAGAATTTATAAATAAATCGTTTAGTTTTGAGTAAATCTGAGTGAGTTTGTAATGACCTTAAGTTATTCACCTTTTTTAAAACCATTATCCTCTCCTTTGTCATTATTCCCTCCTCCTAGCTCTTAGGCCTGTACAGTGGGTTTTCACTAACAAAAATACAATAAACATATTTTAAGTTTATCTGTTAAGTGGCCTTGACAATGCTCTAACCAGTGAAACCTTGGTTGGCAAGACTCAAATTAAAAAGTTGTGAAAATATACAGCTATTAGCTACAATATTTTAGCCTAATATGTAATTTGTAAATAAAAAAAATTGAGGTTATGTTAAACCGAACAAGCAATATACAGGATGTTTCAAAAAGAATGACTGGAAACAAAGAAGGATTTCAAACAACTATATTTATTTTTAAAAATGGGTGCACACACACACACAAATTATACATGAAACTACTCACCGAACCATCTAGTTTATGTTGACGTATTAAAAATGCTCGAAGTTGCCTCCATCAGAGGCACGGACGACATCCGTACGATAGCCGAACTCATCCCAAACTGTACGCAGGATGTCTTCTTGGAGTGTAGCTATTCCTGGGTTTAAGTTCCTCAATATCACGAGCTAAGGGAGGAACATAAACACGTTCTTTTACGTATCCCTATAGGAAAAAGTGGCAAGGTCAGGTGATTTTGGAGGCCAAGAATATAAAGCCATGTCTCGCGTCCTGTGCACCCTATCCAACGTTGAGGCAAGTTGTTATTGAGCAAACCGCGTACATCCTTGAGCCAGTGTGGCGGTGCTCCATCTTGTTGATAGATAAAGTTTTCTGAGTCAGCAGTAAGTTGTGGAAACAGCCAGTGGAAACAGCATTGTTCAGTAAGACGAACTGTGTTTTCCTCAAAAACGTGGGTTCTATAAATCTTGGTTTTGAAACTGCACAAAACACGTTCACTTTAGGCGAATCTTTCGATGCTTCATGCTCATACGTTCGATGAGGGTGTTCCAGTCCTCATATCCGTACATTATGTGCACAGACTGACGTTAGCCTCAAGGCCAGCGCTCGTGTAGACATCTAGCGGCGATCTTCTAAAACTCTAGACCTCCGCTGTTGGTATGCAGTTTCAGTAGCGATAATGCACTAGGAGCAGTAATATTACAAGTTATAATCGGGTCATTCTTTTTGAAACACATTGTATAATCGAATGATATATGACTACAATGTATCGATCGATAACAAAGCAATTCAAGCAGACCGTAGAGAGAACTACAAGCTCCTGCTGGCCTGGTGCAATTACGAGGGCTATTTTTTTCAAGGTCCGATCGGTCGCAAAATAAAAACCACAATAAAAATCAAAAGTTATTTATTTGTAACAAGTACTTACATAATTACGCTTTTTTTCTACATAGTCGCCACTCAGATTTAGACATTCATCGTAGCGTGGTACCAACTTCCCAATACCCTCGTTGTAGAACATAGCCGCCTGTGTTTTCAGCCATGTTTGTACGCTGGTCTGCAGCTCAATGTCTGTGCCAAAATGTTGTCCTCCTAACCAGCGTTTCATGTGAGCAAACAGGTGAAAATCGGATGGAGCCAAGTCCGGGCTGTATGGTGGATGACCAAACTCTTCCCATTGAGTCTTTGTTGAAGCTGCAGTGTGCGGCCGAGCATTGTCGTGGAGAAGGACAATGCCTGATGACAACATTCCTCTCCGCTTATTCTGAATTGCCCTTCGTAGACATTGAAGAGTCACGCTGTATGAGGCTGCTGTAATGGTTGTGCCACGTAAAACAAACACATCTGCGCACAGGTTCATCTGATTTTTACGGGAGTTTTTATTTAGCGATCGATCGGACCTTGGAAAAAAAAGTAGCCCTCGTATTACTTCTATTTGAACACTGAAATTACTAAAATAACAGTATCTGAAGAGTACGATGAAAAATTTCATTACAACCCACGCAGACTTAAATTCCGGACATTTTGATTAGAGATAAGGACTCCCAAACCCTATATTTACTAATATGAATATAACTAATTAATTATCAGATTTAAAATATAAATACTTTAATTTCTGTAATGACTTCCAAATATTAATATTATTCTTTACTCATGCAGATGTTTTATGGTACTTACTTCATTTGACTTTCTCCAAATATGCTGTTTTTGTCAAGCTGAATTCCTTTTTGATTCTCAGAGCACTTTCTGAAAACAATAAAAGTGTCACATGAATAAATGCTACACAAAATTGCACTTTTGCGACATGTAATTTGCTTATTAAATTCAAGACTAAATTATTCAAACACGGCCTCTTTGATATACTGTTTCTAAACCATGATCACTTTTCGATAACGCCATCTGGAATTCATCCGTTGATTAATCTTTTTAAGGACTTCTAATGCTTAGCGTTTTTGTCAATCAGCCCTGTTATTATTACCGAATTTCATTGGGAAAAGAGCTTCCGGATGTAAGACCAATGACCTTGAAATCATTTTTTTCACAGTAAATAAAAATTTTCATATGTTTTGTGTATAGGCCTGTTTTGATTCAAACTTGACACAAAAATTCATTTTGGTAATATCTTGGAAAACCCCGTTATTCAGCCAAATACGTTTTACAATTTAAAAATGGCAAAAATATTAAATAATTCCCAACTTTTTATCTCATTTATTTTCGAAAAACTTGATTTTACCATCTAATAAACGTTAAACTGTACATAAATTAGCAATTTATGTTTTTGAAATCGGTTGAAATTTAAAAAAATATATTTGACGTCAGTCAGATATATATATTATATATATATATATATATATATTTTATAGTTTCAAATGCTATTTTTTTATTTTCTGATTGCTTTTTGTAAATCAAAATGCTGATTTGAAAAAACAATTTTAAAAATATTAGTAAAAAAAAATATTTTAAGGGATTCGTTTCCATCTAGCCTGCTCAATTATTTAGAAAAAGCGTCAAACGCTATATTTTTTCCAAAGTTTTGACTAAACAAAACTGCCATATTTTATAATTTGCAGACTTATCGTTTATGCGCTATCTGTACCTTAACGACGAACAGACAAATTCTAGCGCGAAAACATAAAATTCATTCGTGTACTGTAAAAATACAAAATTAAAATAAATTTATTAACATTATTAAAAATACGATACAAAAACCTAGGCAAAGTTACCTATCTGATAATTTTTAATTTTCTTGTAAAAAAATGTGATAACTAATAATTCGAAAAAAATATTATTAAAACTTACCGTATAAGTTATCAGTAACACAATTTGATATATACACATCCAAATTGAAACCTTCATTACCAACTTCTTTTTCCAACAATTCTGTTAATATTTTATAGTTGGCGTTAAAAATATCAAGGTAATTATCCAACATTTTAAAGTGGAATGTCGGAGTTAGAATCTTTCTATTACGTCGCCATCGTTCACCTAAGAAACATAAAAATATCTGTTATTAACAAGCATGATTTACACACAAAAAAACAATTACATTTTTTTATTAAAACCATTCAATTACCACCATTATCACCAGAAGGAAAACATTAAACACTAATAACATCTATAATGTTTTCGATTGACAAAGATAATTGGAAAACCAGCTGTTAATCAACTTTATATCACGTAACCTACAGAAAGAAAATATAAACACTAATAACATCGTATAATGTTTTCGATTGATAAAGATCATTTGAAAAACCAGTTGTTAATCAACTTCATATCACATAACGTATAAAAATAAAATATTAAACTGTATTGTATAATGTTTTCGATTGTCAAAGATTATTTGGAAAGCCAGCTGTTAATCAACTTTATATCAAATAACCTACAGAAAGAAAATATTAAACACTAATAACATTGCATAATATTGTCGATTTATAAGGATCATTGGAAAGTCAGCTGTTAATCAACTTTATATCACATAACCTACAGAAAGAAAATGTTAAACACTAATAAGATTGCATAATATTGTCGATTTATAAGGATCATTGGAAAGTCAGCTGTTAATCAACTTTATATCACATAACCTACAGAAAGAAAATATTAAACACTAATAACATTGCATAATATTGTCGATTTATAAGGATCATTGGAAAGTCAGCTGTTAATCAACTTTATATCACATAACCTACAGAAAGAAAATTTTAAACACTAATAACATTACATAATATTGTCGATTTATAAGGATCATTGGAAAGTCAGCTGGTAATCAACTTTATATCACATAACCTACAGAAAGAAAATTTTAAACACTAATAACATTACATAATATTGTCGATTTATAAGGATCATTGGAAAGTCAGCTGTTAATCAACTTTATATCACATAACCTACAGAAAGAAAATTTTAAACACTAATAACATTGCATAATATTGTCGATTTATAAGGATCATTGGAAAGTCAGCTGTTAATCAACTTTATATCACATAACCTACAGAAAGAAAATATTAAACACTAATAACATTGCATAATATTGTCGATTTATAAGGATCATTGGAAAGTCAGCTGTTAATCAACTTTATATCACATAACTTACAGAAAGAATATATTAAACACTAATGACATCTATAATGTTTTCGAATCACAAAGATCATTGGAAAACCAGCTGTTAATTAATCAAATAATCTACAAATTAACTCTGTAAAACAGCTGATATTGTTGACAATATTTTTTTATTTAGAACATGTTTATTTGCGAAGTCCTATTGGGAAATGAGCTACTGGAGCAACCAACATGATCCACACCCGGGACCTTGAAAAGCTCTGATAGTGATTTACAGAACATTTCTTTAAATTATTAATCAGCTTTGAGTGTTTGTTCCTAGTTTTAAGTATTTTAAAATAGGCATCTAGGTTTATATTATAGTTGCTAAATTTATTTTTAAGTTACGTATTTGAGAACGAGAGTTGAACTGCATTCTGGAAATATCAAGTAGGCATATCGCGTCTTCTGTAATAATGGGAATTTACAGAATAAACATTTTAACATGCATAAGTTTTATGGATGTTTTGATGTTGGATTTTGCGGGACGCGTGATGCGAGGAACATGTTTATATCGTTTTTGTTTCCGCCCGGGATCGAACTGGGAACTTGCACGTGAGAGGTACAAGCAGTACACTACGGAATCTTAATTCGTAGAGATCAGCTGATTTCATTGAATAGCTGATAGGCTATAATAAGTTTCAGGTTGTGTTGTTCAGGTTAAGTCGAGTTTTCGAACAAATTATTGTAATTAAAGTAAAAAAGGAAGAGAAAACATGATACATGATTTTTGTTTTTAGTTTAATAACAGAAATTTGTTTCTTGACGTTTATACTTTATACGCTAGTTAGCCTAATGAGGTCAAGTTACGGCAGTAACAACAGAGTTGATCCTTCGACCTTGAGTTACGCAGCTTAATGACAGGTTTTTTTAGCACTTAGGCCA
Organism: Callitettix versicolor; assembly: GCA_022606455.1. NCBI lineage: Eukaryota > Metazoa > Arthropoda > Insecta > Hemiptera > Cercopidae > Callitettix > Callitettix versicolor. The sequence continues at coordinate 21,634,770 of CM040189.1, forward strand.
CTGAGCTCTCTGAATAAACAATAATAGTAAAAGAGAACATAGTTTTACTAAAGTTATTTTATGATTTAAATGATTCAATAAATATCCTACAAAAAATGACTAAAATTTTTACTAATATTTATCTCTACTACTAAAATTCAGCTCCACAGATATCTAACTTAGATAAATAAGTAACGATATCTAACTTAGATAAAAATAATGTAAATGTGAAAGTTCCCACTCATTCTTAAGTTCACTCCTCACTAATTCTTCAATATACCAAAAAGTAAAAGATTTTTTTTGTGTTTAACGTCCGACTATTGTGCACACTTGGGCTAATGCAACGATGGGATGATTTATAGCGTATGAAAATTCCAAGCCCTGGCCGGGAATCGAACCCGGGTCCTCGAGGGGAAAGCCCAGTACGCTATCAACTAGGCCACCGAGGAAGTAAAAGACCTGAACGTCGACACAATTACTTTAAAATGTAAATAAATCAAATTTCGATTAATTTGTTTTCGATCAATAACTAATAATTATTAATATTTAATAATTATTATTAATTACTGATTACAACACAGGAAAATAGGTTAATCGATTAACATTGCTCTAAAATTTTTTTAACCAATAATTCTATGAACCATTAATAAAAATCATGCATTATGTTTTCTCTTCTTTTTTATTTTGATTGTGATAATTTGTTCGAAAAAACGACAAATTAACATTGTTATAGCCTGTCAGCTGTTCAGTTAAAAAAATCAGCTGGTTTTTATGAATTAATGTAAAACAACAAATCTTTTAATATAACTACAAAAATTAAATTAACAATTCATTTCATTTACTTAAATCGATCAAAATTCTTCGTAATTTCCGTAGTGTAGTGGTTATCGCGTGTACCTCTCATGCGCAAGGTTCCCGGTTCGATCCCGGGCGGAAACAGTAATTCTAAATTATAATTAATTTAATATGACACATGCGCACCGCAAAATATATCAATGTAAACATGTTCCTCGCATCACGCGTCCCGCAAAATTCAACATAATAACCAGCCCTAAAGCATGATACATGTTAAAAAAAAGTATAGGCCTATCGGAAAGAAGAAAAATAAATATGACTCCTGTATTATATTTACCATCTGCTGTAACCAAGCCTCTTCCTATCCAGTCGTGCATGTAGTCGTACATATTTGACTTTGTAATCTGAACGTTATTGGACAATATAGCCTGGAAACATTTAAAATTACTTTAAGAAATTTAAAAAATTAAAAAAAAAAAAAAACAACAGTTCTTTGAAACGTTTGAAAGATGTCATAAAACAGAACATTTTCCAATAAGTTTCTTAAAACTGAATAAATTGTTTTAAAAACGTTACTTATTGGTAGAATTACTGTTTGCTCAAACATGTGTAATCATTTATGAATATAGAAAGAATACACGGCGTTTCGAGAATATGTATCAACTCAATAAAACGTTTTAGGTTATGCACTTGAGAAGTATAGGTTAATCGATACTTTCGAAACATCGTATTTTGTTTCCTTATACACAAGTGATGGAAAATTTCCGAATAAACAGTAAAAATAACATTTGATAAATTATTGAGTATATTTTGACTTTAGAAATTATGGCATTAATAGTATATCGAGGAAAAAAAATACACCTAAAAAAGTAAATTACAATTTTCGATATAACATTACAAAAAAGTTTCATAATTGTAACACTTGTAAAGCTGAGCGACAATGTCTGTGTGAATTGAACAAAAGTAGGCTGTAACACTGTAAAATGCGGTCATTACAAGTTGACAACTATTTTTCAACATCCATCATTCAGCTTTCTAAGAAACTGTTAATCTATAATTTTAAACAAGAAGCATCTACTGTTAAAAATTAAGTAGTTTGAAAAGATATTTGTTAAATAAATCTGGTAAAAATATGCGGTATTTCTGACTTTTCGGGACTTTTACAAAAGTAATGATTTTTACATTTTTGTTATTATTGTGTGCTATGCTATTTCATTGAGAGAAATTAACCAGAGGAAGATTAAATTTATTATGACAAATAACGATTTTTAACTATTTTTTACAGAACTATATTCTGACGTCAATTGTTAAGAAGCAGCGGCAGCTTTATATCCACAATAACTCGGTTAGTACCAGTAGTCCAGCCACTTAGTAAGCGGCCTGCACTAGAATTTTTCGCGCATGTAGAATTCCCCTCCAGCTCCCTCTAACAGTCCAGTGACACAGAGTCTGCCAGTCTGAGTTTGCAAACTGTTACTGGTCAGTATTGTGAAGGGAACGGAGGGAGCTGCGGTGAGAGAGTGGGGACTCGACCTCTCACTCACACATTTTCTCTCTCTGTCGCACTGGTGTTCCTAGCAGGCCGTCTTCTAAGCGCTGACCTATAGTAGCATTTACGGAATACTAACTATATATACAAAAGCTGTGATAAACACCCAACAAACGAATCGAGTTAGTTATTGTACTTTTTTATATAAAAAAAAGTTTATATCATTATCAATAATACGCATTAATCGTTTTCGCGATGAAAAACACTCTTCTGTAATTGCGTTAAACACCCAACAAACAAGTCGAGTTAGTTTCTTCTTCTTTTTTTTGAAGTTATTATATTCTTTTCGTTATTAATAACACTCATTTCATTAATCGTTTTCGCGATAAAAACATGTTCATACAACCGGGTCGAGTTAGGTCTGATTTTTGTTTAATTATATTCTTTTCATTAATAATAACACGCATTTAGTTAATCGTTTTGGCGATGAAAAACACGCTCTGCAATGGAGTTAAACACCCAACAAACGAGTCAAGTTAGTCGATTTTCCTTTTTTTATGAAGTTATTATTTTCTTTTCGTTATTATTAACACTCATTTCATTAATCGTTTTGGCGATAAAAACATGTTCATACAACCGAGTCGAGTTAGGCTGATTTTTTTAAAAATTATATTCTTTTCATTAATAATAACACGCATTTAGTTAATTGTTTTGGCTATGAAAAACACGTTTCCCAATTTTGCGCGCTAGTCATTTTCAGGTTATGTGTGTCAAACTTTCATTTTCATATTTTTTGTAGCTTCTCGTTGTTTCCGCACTTACATATTTTGTACTATTGGGCACACAATAAAGCGTTTTGGTGCGAAATATACCAAAATTGACAGAAGTCCCGAAAACTCATTTTTTATCAAAGATGCTAACCTTCATATCTTCTTTGTCAGAAATGAATACTTGAAGCTCAGATCCTATCCAGATGGCTGTGGTTGGCCCGTACTGTTTTGTAACATTCTGTAGATATTTAAATGATTCTAAAACAAATTTACATTAGCGATGAAAACGTATAAATTGTTTACTTTTAATGAAATACATGCTGTTTAAATATTGTATACAATATTTGATTAGATTTTGCTAAAAAACGAAAATAGAATAAAAGTCAGCTGTTTTTTTTAACCCAAAAATAAATGTTATATTTCAAAATTACCTATAATTATGTTTAAAAACGTTTACAAGGAAAAAGGATGTTTATAGGCCTACAAAAGTAGATTGTTTATTTTTATTGTATTGCACAATATATTTACTGTGACATCATTATTTCTATAGCTAGTCCCATCTTATTAAATAAACAAATAAATTTAATCTCCTATAATAATATAAATTCAAATACGAGAAAGTTAATCGATATTTAGTACTATTATATCAGTTGATTAAACATAAACTATAACTTAGTATCATGCAGATTGAAAAATATTCATTCGCACTTGACTTGTATGAATAAAACCGAAGGAAAAGGTTTTTTTAAAATACAATTTAGAAGCAAAATCGTTTCTTCCATTCCATATGAATAAAGATTATTTTTTCTTCACGAGTAAATCCTTCAGTATAGAGCTGTAATGATTAAATGAAAAACTTTCATGCAGGCGTACATGTGAATCAAATAAAATATTATCAGTTTGTATATTATCTAGGTTTAAGATTATGTTTTATAAATACGCCCTATTGGTTGTCTGTTGGTTTCGTGTTGATTGTGTTTGTATTTTATGCGTGTGTTTACTGTAGGATAGTTATTAAAATAGTGAAGAAATCTGATGAAAAAAATGTAACCCAATCGGTCGTTTGTTTGTTAGTGCTGATAATAACACTTTTAATGTCTTTAACACTGTATACTGAGCCACACCAATACCTTCTTGATATCCAGAATCAGACAAATATATCAAACATACTTCCATCCCTGGTGATGAAGAGAAATCTCCACATCGAGTCTTTTCTTTGGTACCTAGATACCTGCTTGTTAACTACTCCATATTCTATTCTTCTGACCTATATAAGTTTTTTAAATCTTCAGTAAATGGAGAAGAACGTGATCTATAATGTTAAAACAAGGAAAATAACTTGGTAACTGTCCCATGGTAACAAGGAAAATAACTTGGTACCTGTCCCATGGCAACAAGGAAAATAACTTGGCAACTGTCCCACGGCAATAAGGAAAATAACTTGGCAACTATCCCATGGCAACAAGGAAAATAACTTGGTAACTGTCCCATGACAACAAGGAAAATAACTTGGCAACTGTCCCATAGTAAGAAGGAAAATAACTTGGTAACTATCCCATGGCAACAAGGAAAATAACTTGGCAACTGTCCCATAGTAACAAGGAAAATAACTTGTTAACTGTCCCATGGCAACAAGGAAAATAACTTGGTAACTCTCCCAGGGTAACAAGGAAAATAACTTGGTAACTGTCCCATGACAACAAGGAAAATAACTTAGTAACTGTCCCATGACAACAAGGAATAATTTGGCAACTATCCCATGACAACAAGGAAAATAACTTGGCAACTGTCCCATGACAACAAGAAAACTAACTTGGCAACTATCCCATGGCAACAAGGAAAATGCCTTGGCAACTGTCCCATGGCAACAAGGAAAATAACTTAGCAACTATCCCATGGCAACAAGGAAAATGACTTGGCAACTGTCCAATTGCAACAAGGAAAATAATTTGGCAACTTTCCCATGGCAATAAGGAAAATAATTTGGCAACTATCCTATGGCAACAAGGAAAATAACTTGGCAATTATCCCATAGCAACAAGGAAAATGACTTGGCAAATATCCAATGGCAACATGGCCATTTATTTAACAGGTTTATCTCATACTGACTACACTCATCATTGTTAAACGATTTGCTTCTTATTTAGCGACGAATGGTCGCTTTTATTCATAAGCATTTATTACTGACAAAGCAAATAAATTAACAAAAAAAGATTTGCTTTTACTCAAAAGTAAACAGTTTTGATTGTTATCTTTACTCACTACTGGACAAAGCAAAAGGATCAGCAAAAGATGAATTTGAGAATTTAAAAAATTTGATTCATATCAATTATAATATGACTTAGATTTTTATGTTTTCTTCTCTGCTGATTTCTCAGGCTCATGTTCCAAAGGTGAGACCAACAAATTCTATTTTCCAAAATTATAACAAATTTGTTAGAGATGTTTAGAAGAAAAAAGTGCATACATACAAATATTACATTCCTGTAGATACAAATGTTTCTAGAACTTACTATATGAACTCTTACTCAATTGTTGACAAGAAATTTACTCACCATGAGTG
>CM040189.1:21645365-21670365 GCA_022606455.1 Callitettix versicolor
ACAGTTTTATTATGTCAAGTAGACCGGTCAATTAATGATCTATTTTTGAAATTTTGGACACAATTTGCCTCCTTTTCTCACCCTCTTTGTCACTAAGTTTGGTCTAAAAGTACATCGGGGTTATCATTATTCATCACTGCAATTGTGGGAATGAAGTGTCAAAGAGGATCTTATGGTGATAACTTTGTTCCTTTAAAGTACAGATCATAAGTCAATGAAATCAATACCAAAAAATATGAATTTAACATTAAATCAATCAACTTGCCATTACATATTACTGGAGATTATTTAAGCCCCAGTAAGTATGCCTAGTTAGTAAATGGGTACAAAGTTTAGTTGAAATCGGTCCAGGCGTTTCAGAATTACTGTGAAGTACACACACGCTCGCGCGCGCACTGTCTCCTCTCTCTCTCCTCTCTCTCTCTCTCTCTCTCTCTCCAAAAATATTTTATTTTATTTGTTTTAATATTGTTGTCGTCGTCGTCGATGTCTATATTGTTGTTGTTGTCGTTGTCGTCGTCGTCGATGTCTATGTCTATTCGTTGTCGTCGTAGTCGATGTCTATGTCTATTCGTTGTCGTCGTCGTCGATGTCTATGTCTATTCGTTGTCGTCGTAGTCGATGTACGAGGGCTATTCAGAAAGTAGATTACGTTTTTGGATAAAAAAAAACTAAGTACAGGAAAAAAATTTTATTATATACATTTGAAAGAGGAACTAAAATACTATTTTTCGACATAATCGCCAAACAAATTTAGACATTTGTCATATAGGTGAACTAGGTTTGAAATTCCCGTGTCGTAGAATTTCGCCGCCTGTGACGCCAGCCAGTCAGTCACGCCCGCGCGGAGATCTGCGTCGTCATCGAAGCGCTGTGTTGCAAGCCAAGTCTTCATCTTCGGGAATAAGTGGAAATCACTAGGTGCCAGGTCCGGACTGTAGGGTGGATGAGGGAAAATCTCCCACTTGAAGGCCGTCAAGACGTCTTTTGTTCGATTTGCCGTGTGAGGGCGGACATTGTCGTGCAAAAACAACACTTTTGCACTCAGTTTTCCTCTCCGCTTGTTCTGGATAGCTCGTCTTAAGTTTCGTAATGTTTAGCAATACCTTTCTGAGTTTATGGTTGCTCCACGTTCTAGGAAGTCAACCAGAAGAACACCTTTCCTGTCCCAAAAACGGTCGCCATGATCTTCCTTGCTGACAGGGTTTGCAAACATTTCCTCGGTTTTTGGGGGAATTTGTGTGCCCCACTCCATAGACTGTAGTTTTGTCTCACAGGTAACGTGCTTAACCCAAGTCTCATCTCCCGTTACGATGCGATAGAGAGGTCGGCCGCGCTGCTCGTTTCGTCACAATAGCCTTTTGAAATGTGCGCTGCAATCGAAAATCCCGCCAGTTGTGAGGTGCGATCAGTGGAGCAACCATAAACTCAGAAAGGTATTGCCAAACATTACGAAACTTAAGACGAGCTATCCAGAACAAGCGGAGAGGAAAACTGAGTGCAAAAGTGTTGTTTTTGCACGACAATGCCCGTCCTCACACGGCAAATCGAACAAAAGACGTCTTGACGGCCTTCAAGTGGGAGATTTTCCCTCATCCACCCTACAGTCCGGACCTGGCACCTAGTGATTTCCACTTATTCCCGAAGATGAAGACTTGGCTTGCAACACAGCGCTTCGATGACGACGCAGATCTCCGCACGGGCGTGACTGACTGGCTGGCGTCACAGGCGGCGGAATTCTACGACACGGGAATTTCAAAGCTAGTTCACCGATATGACAAATGTCTAAATTTGTTTGGCGATTATGTCGAAAAATAGTATTTTAGTTCCTCTTTCAAATGTATATAATAAAATTTTTTTCCTGTACTTAGTTTTTTTTTTTATCCAAAAACGTAATCTACTTTCTGAATAGCCCTCGTATATGTCGTTGTTGTCGTTGTCGTCGTCGTCAATGTCTATCTCTATTGGTTGTTGTCGTAGTCGATGTCTATGTCTATCCGTTGTCGTCGTAGTCGATGTCTACGTCGTTCTTGTCGTTGTCGTCGTCGTCGATGTCTATGTCGTTGTGGTCGTCGTCGATGTCTATGTCTATTCGTTGTCGTCGTAATCGATGTCTACGTCGTTGTTGTCGTTGTCGATGTCTGTGTCGTTGTGATCGTCGTCGATGTCTATGTCGTTGTGATGGTCGTCATCGTCGTTGCTGTTATTTTTTACACATTTTATTTTAGTCTAAGTTTGTTTGTATTCATGATATATTTTATATGTACCATTTCTTATAATTTACGTACGGTTAAAATCAGAGAGGACCTTTTCTTAACTGTGCTCCTTAAAATAAATAAATTCTCTCTCTCTCTCTCTCTCTCTCTCTCTCTCTCTCTTTATTAACGAAATAAACTTCACTCTTGCGGTGCTTGGATAAACTTAAACTAAAATGTGTATTCTTATGTTACTGAGGAAATATCTTACCTTCGAATTTTCGTATAAACAAATTATCGTTCAGGTTTCATATTAAGAATTAATTATCTTATAAATAAACACCTTCTGGTTCAACGAGTCCTAAAAATCTTCTGTGAAGATGACTGCTTGTGGATATATATGGACTGTTCCTATTATTAACATTTCGGCACAAATTTAATTAACACCTAATTGTAAAAAAAACTGTCTAAGTCTCAAGTGACTTATAACACATCTGAAAAAAATTGCAGTTGAATATTTTATTTCTACGGTCAGTAGATAAAAACACCTCGCCCATTCCCAAAAAATACAGCTTTAAGTTCTCAAATAAAATGAAAATGTTCCTACAAAATGTATTTCGGTAGCTATTGAAGAAAACCCAACAATAAAAATAATCTAAAAGGCTTAGCCTAATATCTAAAAATATGATCAACAGATTTTGATATAATTTTCGGTCATTGTGATAATGTTTTAATTTATTAATTATTCATGGAAATAGCAACCATGTACCAAGGTACATAATCTTCAATTTATTTTTCATTTTCAGAAACTACATTTGTTAGATTTTAAACTCTTATAAATTTTTATTTCCACTAAAAAAAAATTTGAATTTCTTGAACGGTTTTTGCAGAGTAGCAAACGTATGAAAGCTACTATAAAAATCGATTTTTGGATGAAAGCTAAAGTGATACACACACGCGCGCATTCACGCACACACACACACACACACACACACACACACACACATACATACACAAACATACATATATACATACATACACAAAAACACACACGCGCGCACATACACACACACACACACATACATACGCGCACGCGCACACATGCGCGCGTGCACACACACACACACACACACACACACACACACACACACACACACACACACATACACGTGTGCACGCACACACACACACACACACAAACACATACACGCGTGCACACACACGCGCGCGCACACACACACACACACACACACACACACACATACACACACACACGCACACACACGCAAAATAGCGCACACGCGCGCACACACACACACGCATACACAATAAAACAAACACACACACACACACATTCAACACAAACTCTAAACACAAATAGTGATGATTAGGCTGGGTATGTAGGTGATGGCGTGTTTTATTATTTAGATATTTAATATTGAAACTATATATAATAATAAAAGAACTGTTTTTATGAGTTCTACTTGTTAGATACGAGATACTGAAGCGCCTGCAAGCAGCGGCGTCGGCAACACACGGTACAACACACTTTACGGAAAGATACTGCACACTTTACAGAACTGTAATCTCTAAGTTAATACACAGCTCTATCTTATTACACAGGTCGATCTCTAAATTATAACACAGTACTATCGAAGGAAAACGAATCTCTAAATTAATAAATCTCTAAGCTATTACACATTCCCACACAAACATACATACATACACACACACACACACACACACGCGCACACACACACACACACACACACAAACAAACATACACACACACACGCGTGACACACACACACACACACACACACACACACACACACACACACACATTCTGTAAAAACAAACATATGGATTCACTAAATCTAATAACGTATTCTATATAAAAAAATTATTTATTTCCAAAAAAAATATTACCAGTTCTTTTAACAGCTAAGTGTGATATACTTTGACAGTTTAATTATTGAAGGCTTTACTAATTAATAAATCAATGATAAAAATAATTATCACATAATTTTATTAATTACACTATTATGAATTACAAAACCTTCTACATACGGAGGCTAGAGTACTGTATGATTAGTTAAAAAGAAAATAGATCTAATATTAATTAACATAATAAGATACACAATACACTTTTACGTTTAAATACTACTAATTATCTCGCCGTTCTTTATCTTATCAAGGATATCTCTTTTCAATACGAACATTGATTCCAGTTAGTGAATGAAGCACTATTGCATAGCTTAATTTGATTTTAGGCAGGTTTTCAGCGATAAAAAATTTATAATTTCTCAATAATTGTATCAGACCCGCTTTCATGTCCAGCATTGCGTATTTTTGACCTGAAACAAAAAAATATATTAACTTGTCTAAGCGGTGAAAGTTCAAGTATGTAATTTCAGGATGCCAAGCAACATTGAAATTAACAATTTCTTTGAAAATTATTTGATATATATCATATAATTTCTTTGATATATTTCAAAATCTCATCCTCGATTTTTTCTAGATTCTTCAAAGTATACAACTAACTTTTCATATAATACTGTAGATAATAACCAAAATGATGTAATATTATAATTATAAACATTTTTATTATAAGCAATTAAATCCCTGCAGACTTTGTCATCCGTATTGAATTTATTCCCTGTAAGGGTTGATTAACAGAACATATTACTCGGCTATTTCTCAAAATAAAATTATCATAAATCATTTTATAGATCCTGTAAGTGGGAATGTGGTCCAATTTTTTTATATTTTCAATATCTTTTAAAAATCTTTGCTGTATCTTTAAGTCCAAACAAAGAAACAATACCGATGCAATTCCTAGGTCCAGCACTGAACGGTACGTAGACGAAGGGATGACGTTGTGCGCATGCCTCGGGAAGGAAGTGATCAGGATTGAAACTTTCAGGATCAGAGAACTCTTCAGGGTCTTTGTGTAAGTGAATCCAGTCAAACACTATACAACTGCCCGCTGGAACTGTATAACCACCTGGAACACAAAACACACTGTTTAATAGGTTATAGTTTTTTCACTAAAAATAACACTAGTTATATAAGCGTATTTCGTCACAATATCTACACAATTATTACTAGGCTACAGTAAAAATGATTCTAGTATATTACCTTAGGAGTTCTTAGCATTTTTAAGGTATTTAATATTGAATGAAGTGGACATTCTATTGTTTTTAATGTAAGTGCGGCCACTGAAAGTGTAACAGAGCTGAGCGGAGTCCGCTTCACGTAGCTTCGACTACGTCTAGGTTCGGTTTTGAAGCTAATTCCACTTCTCCCACTACGCTGACCACGCCTCCAAAACTTATTATTTTTCGTTACTTAGGTTACGGTTTTTAAACATAGGCCTGTTTTTTTAAATATTTTGATTAAAAAAAATATAAACTCTTTCTTTAAACTGACTGAACACCGCTTCCGGTGGCCTCTAATATTCATTCCTCTCCGCTTGGCGAAACTCAGCTCAACTCTGCTCCGCATTTAGTAGCCGTCCGGCCTAAGATTTTTATTATCATTTTCAAAAAACACCGTTATTTTTCTTTTTATTTGTTTCACCCAACTTTTGGGTACACTAAATCAATCACTTTTTAATGTTCTGTGCCTTCCTCGTAGCCCAGTATTGCCTCATTCGTTGTGATCTTACTTTTCTTTCTTCGTCAGAGATTTGGATTTGCCTTTGCCTTGGAACCGTTGCTTCTTGTCCTTGGTTATTGTTTTGGCTATTCTTTCCATGAACATAGTGTCAGTGATTTGTAGTTCTGTTATGTCCTTCTCTGTTTCTCTAAACCAAAGTGGTTTGGCTCTTCTATTGCGAAAGTAGTCAAATATTTTTTTGGTTAGTCTATTTTTGTCTATTCGGAGGATTTGCCCATAAAAATCAATTCTCCTTTTTCTTACTGTGTCTAATAGTGTTTCAGTTTTTTGGTAAAGAGTTTCATTACTGATGTGGAGTAATTGGTTGTTACGGAATTTGGGGCCTAAGATTTTTCGTAATATCTTTCTTTCTTTGATCTCCAGCCTTTCAAGTGGGCCCTGGGTTGTGAGAGATAATATTTCAGCTGCATATAAGGCTTCTGATTTAATTACAGTATGATAATGCCTTATCTTTGTATTCCAGGAGAGGGACGTCTTGTTGTATGTGTCTTTGGTAAGTTGGAAGGCTAATTCAACTTTATTTCTCCTACATTCCATAGCTTTTTTTCTCTAGGGCGTTCCAGCTGATCCATTTTATTAATCTTTTATTAATATTAATATTAATCTTATAAGTGAATAGTCACTTCTTACTAGTATTGTATACACTACTGCATACACTCTATAACTGTACGTACACTATAGTATATTACTCCTTATACTTCTTATTACAGCCCTAACTGTATAGGGGGTTAGTTCTTTACTAACTATAACTGCATATACTTCTATTATAACTTTATATACATATAATAGAATGCATTATATACTACTAACTATAACTTGAAAATTGCCGTACTTTGTATTTCTTAATAGAGTTCTAGAGACCACTAAATGTAACTGCATACATTTCATAATATATCACTATGTGCTTCTTACTAGAATTCAAAGTACTACTAACTATAACTGTATATACGCCACACCAAAAGTAGTTTATACTTCTTACTAGAACTCTATACACTCCTAAATATAACTAATACCTATACACTTTTACTATAATTCTATATAATCCTAATTATATCTGTATACACTACAAACTATAATTTGTATCTGTAACTACATGCTATAACTTTATATACTAAATACTTTAACTCTATATACGTCTTACTAGAATTGTATAAACTACAAACTATAACTTTATTTACTCCCATACTTATAACTTTATATATTTCTTACAAGAATTGGATAAACTACAAACTATAACTTGTAACTATAACTTTATTTACTCCATACTTTAACTTTATATATTTCTTACTAGAATTGTATAAACTACAAACTATAACTTGTAACTATAACTTTATTTACTCCATACTTATAACTTTATATATTTCTTACAAGAATTGGATAAACTACAAACTATAACTTGTAACTATAACTTTATTTACACCATACTTTAATTTCATATATTTCTTACTAGAACTGTATACATTACAAAATATAACTTGTAACTATAACTTTATTTACCCCATATATTAACTTTATATATTTCTTGCTAGAACTGTATACATTACAAACTTTATTTAGTTACTACAACCATAACTTTACATACTCTATACTTTATATACTTCTTACTAATGTACACCACAAAATATAACTGTACCTGTATATTTTTACTGTAATTCTATATCACCCTGACTAGTTCTCTATACACAATAACTGTAACTGTATACATTACTTATAACAGCTCTATGTTAAACTGCTAACTGTAATAATTATGTTATTTGCTTTATATTATACTTCTTGCTATTACTCTATATATAAATATTTATTCCTCTCTTAGTAAAATTATGGTTTCATACTTGGTAGTTGAAAGTCTGCACTCATTCTTCGTCCCAGATAAGTTACTGGAAAATGTCTCATCGTTTCCTTAATCACCATCTCTAAATAAGGAAAGTGCTGTAAATCCTGAAACGTTGGCTGTCTCTTATCTTCTCCAAAATAATCTTCTATTTCCTGCACAACTTTATCCTGCAGCCGTAATAACAAATGTTATTGTAGTATTTCACGTTAAACTATAAATAACAATAATGGCATAAATAATGTTAAAATATTTTGTTTTGTTATTTCAAACACCAATAACCCAAACATTCGGTTTCTGAAACAATTATTGGGAGGATCGCTCGTGGTGGACAGCTGTGACCACAGGTTAAGGTAAAAATTGTGCCAAATAGGCCAATTGTGAAAATTGTACCAAATCAGACCAAAATAACAACATTAGGCTCGGTGCTGCAGACGTTATTGGGACGTTGCTTTATTTTTAGTCGCATAAGAAGAAATGCAGAGCAACTGCAGTTGGGATTCAGGCGGGACGCCGATACCTATCTGATGCTGCGTTAGAGATTAAAGAGAGATTCAAACTAGAGGAAGAGATAATACAACTCCAGGCACTGCCATCAACAGACCTATTGTGCAACTAAACCTCTTGAGTAATAGTTTAGTAGATAACTCTTAGTAAATTCCAACAATCCACTGATTAACTCATTCTGCTAAAGTTCCCTAGCGTCCTGGAATCCAAAAACCCCTAGCCTCCTACCAGTAAGAGCTTCACAATCAAGGGTTAATTTGTCCTGCAGTCTCCTCCTCTTTCCTGCACAATCTACACACGGTGTCACCATGGTACATACCTATCTTGTTCATGTACCCAGTAATAAGCCTTATGATTTTCTGAGTTGTGCTCTGCCCAAGACGTCTGCTGCCCCTTTAAGCCCACCGTATGGAACCATGCTTAAGAAGCGTTTACTATGAGAATACCCATGATGCTTGTTAATCCACCTATTAATTGCAGACCTGGCCAACGACATAAATCCCTAAAGCAGGCTCAGGTTCGATGAACTCAGCTGCAGATCCCAGTCCAGCCAGTCTGTCTGCCTTCTCGTTACCCTCTACTTCCTAATGTCCCAGAACCCAGTAAAGTTACTTTGTTATCCAGGGTCAGAGGGTTTAGGTTCCCCGACACTCCCAGACCAACTTTGGCTGAATTGTAGGAACCGCAATGGCTTTTATTACTGCCTGACTAAACGCCGGTGTCACTCTTGATAGTTATCAAGGTTACTGCGGGTACGTGTGAGACACGTGTCATATTTCTATACCTGGTAGTGCACTTTTGCCGCAACGATTTATCTCCTACCGTAACTACAGCTTGTGAAGTCGCTCTAGAAGATGTCTGATGAAAACGCGGATGACGAACTTTTCATTGAAGAAGTAAAAACTCGCCAGGTGATTTGGGATTTCACGAGGACTATAAAGATCAAATTGACATTCGAAAATAGTCAAAAACGTTTCTTCCCTGAAATCCGTCAAACATACATTAATTAAAAGTTCGCTTCAAGTACCTCTCGCTGTTGTATGAATGAATCCAGTACTTCATTTTTCTAATTTCAATTTCACGATTTACGTATCTGTGGACCAAAAATACATATATTTTTAAGAATATTTAAGAAAAAATATTCTTAAATATTTGGGCTTGAGTACGATCCATCACGGTGGATAACAAATGAGAGACTATCGCTGTGATTTCTCACTGTGAGTGTGCCAAAGATCTATAACCTATGGAATGCTGTCTGATATGGCGACAAGCGACAAGGAGCGGTCTGCTGTCTGCTTCGCTACCCCCAGCACTACCTGCTCTATATATTACTACGAGTGAGTAGTAGGGGAAGGGGGGCAATGACACGCACTTTAACATTTTCGTTTAGTAATCGTTCTAATATTAAATTTTGGGATTTATTTTCATTTTAACGTATAAAACATACATTTTCTTTACATAGGAACTATAAAATTACTATATCCAGTATTCATTTTCACCAAATTATTCAATTAAAAAAAAATTGCGCTGCGTGTCATTACCATTAGGTTTCGGGTAATGGCACGCATGAACATGCCGTAATTAAACAACGACACCAATGATGTATAAATTGGTTTTAAGTATACCTATTTTTAAACAAATTACATTTTTAGTTATTCTTTACAGTTTTTTTATCATTATCATTAATGCAATAGTCACACTTATAATCTATCGCAGAATCTAAACCACTACATTCTGAGTGGACCCACCCACCACATAAAACACATCTGAACCACAGTTCATTTTTTTCCAAATTCTTGGCACAAGATGCATGCATTGTCCGATTTATTTTTTACCGGTAACATTTTAGCTAAATCATCTACTGTGGTTAGTTCGTCATCGGTTTCAAATGTTTCCATAAATTTATCGTCTGATTCACTGCTTGTTTCATTGAAAAAGGGACTTTTTCTAGCAACCTTTTTCTTCCTATGAGTGCTATCTACTTTTTTCATTCGAGCTTTTCCCCTTCTTCTCTAGTTTAGACATAAGCCTTTCTGTTTTCTCTTATCTCTTTCTTCAAGAGCTTCTTTTCGGGGTGTTGCACTCAAGATCTGATATTGGTTTTTCCTTTTCTTTGACTTTCAGGGCCGTTATTTTGTTAATAGGAATTGGGGATATTGCTGTGATGGGAACGTTTTCTATTTCTTGCTGTTTTACATGGCTTGCTTGTAATGATTCTGCTTGTGTTTCTTCTGGAGTCACTAATTAAATTCCATTAGTTATAGCTTTGGATTCTACTAAAAGAAGTAAGTAGCTTCCGGCTGGCGAACACTCAACTGTGGATTCCTCTTCAAAAATCCATCAGCCCAATCTCTACCTGCCATTTTTGTATTAAAAGTATTCTGCATTAAAAGTATTCTTAAGTTTGTTTTTTTTAGCATATTCATATGCATTTCGTCGAAGTTGATTTGGAGTAATGCCGTAAAACAAATTCGATAGCAGAATAAGCTATTTCTTTCTATTGTTCTACAGAAAATACAGCTTTTCGCCCCATTCTAGGACCACCTGTTATAAGACCACATTTCATTCTCGTGCGAAGTGTCGCTTCGTGAACACCAAAACGTCTAGCTGTTTCTCTTATTTTAGTTCCGTCTTTGATTGCTTTTATGGCCATCATCAGTTCATGCTCATCAGTTCATGCTGCTTTAGAGGTTACTCTGGTTTGTTTCATCAAATTGTACGGAAACATAATGTACTGTGCCAGTTAGCTGCTGCCGTAAAGAACAGTCTTAACTAAGCCTATGTTAAACAATGTTTTTATTATAATCTCAATAGTAGTTTGACTTTTCATTACAGGTTTTAATTTACTGTAGTGCCAACAATGTATTTCATAACACACATAAAAGTGAAATTTAAAATTTATTAAATAAAATGGTGTAAGCTAAGTCTGTAACAATATAAGTTGAATTTAATTTTAAAAGAGGGCATTTACATTTTTTTTAATAAAATTATTTTTAATAAAAAGATGTGTAGCATTACGCACAAAATCCATGGAGAAGTTAGGTTTTTTCAAAAAAACAAACTCAAAATGAAGGTATTCAACATTAAGATTTAGTAAGAGTTGGAAATGAAACAAAGTACCTCAGTAGAAATATGTAAAATCGGAAAGATAGTACTTTCGGGTATTAGCAACCACGGTGAGGAAATGACACGCAGTTGGGGGTAATGCCACGCGGACGCGTGCCATTAACCCGCATGTCGCCATTGTGGAAAAAATCATCATACTCGTCACACAAGCATCAAACAAACATTGTTTAATATAAGTACTATTTAAAAATAATTATACTTTCGAGATATGTATAAAGAAAAGGCTAAATCTAAACTGATTCAATAAATATCTTGAAGCAAACTTTCCAGATCAATTCAACCAAAATTGAAGGTTTTCGAAAAAATTCTTTATAACAACACACTTGTTCCTATTGGCAGTTTCTCATACACTGGCCACCAATAGACCTAAGGACCTACAGATTGCAGCACTTTACACACTTATAGGAATCACTGAAGACAGGTGCGTGTCATTACCCACCGCGTGGTATTACCCCGCTCTCCCTACTGCCGTACTAGTGAATAATTACCACTGCTTACATCACTGGTGTAATAGTAATTTATTAAGTTAATTAATACATTATTATTACACGATTATTTTTGTCTAACCAGAACTTGTTATATTATTTTAAATAAATACAATTTTAATACTAATACATAATATTTTTAAGTAACCAGTAATAAATCGAAAGCCGTTCATAAGATTTTTTTTGTGTTTAACGTTCGACTATTGTGCAAACTTGGGCTAATGCAGACGGTGGGATGATTTATAGCGTATGAAAATGCCAAGCCCTGGCCGGGAATCGAACCAGGGTCCTCGGGGTGAAAGCCTAGTACGCTATCAACTAGGCCACCGAGGCGGCTAAAGTATTATAAATAAGTCGTGTCCAGTTAAAGTAATTTTTCTAGATGGTTGCTTTCATTATTTATTACAACTTATTTACAGTGGAAGACGTTTGAAAATGTCAAATAACAGAATTAACCTTAAGGTTGAAAAGGTTGAAGGTTAACTGAGAATGTTTGCGCTGTAATTTTAGTTTAGCTTATGATCTACGATCTATGATCTACTCGTATGTAGTACTTAGTCGTGTGAAAACGTTTGGCTGCATTATATTTGCGTATTTCAAAGCAACTTGTAATGCCATGAATATTTAGTGGAATAGGAGAAACGGTTGTTCGGATTATGTTGAATTTAAAAAAAAAATTATTTAATTTTAATAAAATCATTTGCCTACAGCACGTAAATATACAAAATCGAACTTATTTCCAGTAATGAATACCATTCAGGGTATAGTTAGAATTTTTTTGTTCAAAAATACATAAATATATCCTGTACGCCTTGTTCATTTTCTTATTTCGTTCAAATTTTAATAGTTATTTTATTTACATTTTAACAGTGATTACAATCATTTTCTGTAAATTTCCAATTGTAAAATGAGGAAATGCAGGTCGCCATGTAAGGTCAGTCCTGAGGCTTTGAAATGAGCTCTTATCCCTGTTCTCTAGATCAGCGGTTCCCAAGAATGCATCAATGTACAAAAATGTGAAAAATGTATTAAGATGATGAAAAACTGTACCGGCTAATTCACATTATTCCCATAAGAGCGCGTGTAACGATGCTCGGGTTGCCCGAGCAGTGGTGGGGTGATTGACAGCAGTGACGGACCGTTTTCCGAACACTGCGCCAGTAGGCCATAGGTTATAAGATCTTGGAAAGCTGATAAGACGCAGATTGAAATGACTCAGCGATAACTTTTTCAGCAAGTGCACCTGGGCTTTCCAGGGCAGTAACTCAAAACACTCCTAGTAACAATGTCGTGTAAATTCTGCCATAAAATAGGAACTGATTTCTATTGCTTATACTGTGAGAAGAAAATCTTTAAAATTTAGGACACTCTGAGTAATACCATGGTAGGAAGAACTTCTCATATGTGATGAAGGCAATCCGCCTAGAGCAGGGGTCTCCAAACTTTCCAGCCTTAGGGCCATACTGATTACTCCAGTAAGTTCCGAGGGCCAAAATCATATTATCATTTTGCCGGTGGTAAAAAGTGAAATAGTCCTTTACTCATTACAATTCTGTGTTTCTTTATCCAACTTATTACAAAAACAATAACAATAAGCCTACAACAATGTTATGAGTAGTTAGCCCATGACCATATCAATGTAGATGTCATATTAATAATTATTCAACATAAAATTAGAATACTTCAGTAAACTAAATTTAATTTGCTATAAAAAATATGTTCTCTAAAAGGAGTTTTCAAGTATGCTAGCTCTCCGCGGGCCGGACAAAATCTGTCCGCGGGCCGGATGTGGCCCTCGGGCCGTAGTTTGGAGACCCCTGGCCTAGAGGAAGAGAAGCCAAGAACCAAATTACCTGTCTGTCTCCACAATACAGTTTGAGCGTGAGGAATTGTTATAAATTTCAGGAAAAAAAATTAAAGAAATAAACTCAAGTGACACTCGATTAAATAATTTTGTGTGTGCTATTGGATCACCATCAAAGTAATACCCAGACCCATGACCTTGAAATGTCATAACTTTTGTCATTTTTTAATTTGATTTCTATCAAATTAAATTATACAACTTACCTGTATTTCTTGGTTTTCTGCAAGTTGATTAATTACAAATCCCAAGGTTGTAGTTAATGTCCCATGGCCCTTTAACAAAATTACAATCAAATAAGTGTAAATTTACAACAATCGAACGATAGAAATTACACGAAAATACGATAGAAAATTCATATCTGTATTATTTCTTTGGTAGGTGATTAGCGTTTTTATTCCTGATTAAAAACAAATCAGTTTGTATGATTGAGCAATAGTTTTAGGAAGAATTGCAGTGAAAATTCCTTTGGGCGCACGCGCCATTCTTTGCATGAAGAAAATGTAGAAACTTCCGATAGCATTGGAATGCATCTTTCTTATCGTAAACAAAAATATTCAGTATATTAAAATATTTATACTGTATATTATAAGAACAAGCAAGCAGTTTTTTTTTAATAAAGTGATAACGTAAAAAATATAATGTATGTAAGTCAATTGGTACAAAGACACTTTGCGTGAATTTCGAATGATTGTGTATAAAATCTTTTTCAATTCACTTTAGTGTCAAGATGGCGGCCTCTGATTTAACGATGACGAGTGTACGCAATTTTGGCCAAACTTATTGATCGATTGTTCTGAAATTCATTAATAAAATAACTTGCATAAATCTCGAATGACTTGTGTAAGACTTTTCCCCATTCATTTTCGTTTCAAGATGGCGGCCTCTGATTTAACAATGACTAGTGTACGCAATTTTGGCCAAACTTATTGACCGATTGTTCTGAAATTCATTAATAAAATAACTTGCATAAATCTCGAAGACTTGTGTAAGACTTTTCCCCATTCATTTTCGTTTCAAGATGGCGGCCTCTGATTTAACGATGACAAGTGTACGCAATTTTGGCCAAACTTATTGACCGATTGTTCTGAAATTCATTAATAAAATACCTTGCAAAAATCTCGAATGACTAGTGTAAGATTTTTCCCCATTCATTTTCGTTTCAAGATGGCGGCCTCTGATTTAACGATGACGAGTGTACGCAATTTTGGCCAAACTTACTGACCGATTGTTCTGAAATTCATTAATAAAATAACTTGCATAAATCTCGAATGACTTGTGTAAGACTTTTCCCCATTCATTTTCGTTTCAAGATGGCGGCCTCTGATTTTTACGATGACGAGTGTACGCAATTTTGGCCAAACTTATTGACCGATTGTTCTGAAATTTAGTAATAAAATACCTTGCATAAATCTCGAATGACCTGTATAAGATTTTTCGCCATTAATTTTCGTTTCAATATGGCGGCCTTTGATTTAACGATGACGAGTGTACGCAATTTTGGCCAAACTTATTGACCGATTGTTCTGAAATTCATTAATAAATAACTTGCATAAATCTCGAATGACTTGTGTAAGACTTTTCCCCATTCATTTTCGTTTCAATATGGCGGCCTTTTATTTAACGATGACGAGTGTACGCAATTTTGGCCAAACTTATTGACCGATTGTTCTGAAATTCATTAATAAATAACTTGCATAAATCTCGAATGACTTGTGTAAGACCCCATTCACGTTCGCTTCAAGATGGCGGCCTCTGATTTAACTATGACGAGTATAATTCCTGATTATTTCCTGTAATACTGGCTGAACGGCAAGACCTATAACTTTTGCTATTTCATGGAGAAAGACGACAAAATTTCCAATAAATTTGCTTTTGTAACTTTTCTTAAATATTACGGTTACCGGATAATTGGCGGAAAAGTTTAAGTGTCGGTTTTTTTTTAAGACGAAAAGCACATTGAGGCTATTATCCCCTCCCTAAATGTAAGTGTGACTGTAAAGTGTTAAAGTCGTAAGTGTGTTAGACTCAGGTACCGCGAGGGACGTCTAAATCCTCTCAATAGTAGCATGCTAGTCTGCACCCCCTGCGGGGGATTACTAGTGACGGAGCGCTGTCGTGGAGGCAATTACTTAAGAATGTTCTGAGGTCTACTGTTCTTTGAACAACTGATACGCTGATTTTAGTGCTGATTATGATGGTGAAATCAGAATTGCAAAAAGGCAAATTTAAAAATACATATTTAACTGTGATTATAAGCTTAGATAAAGTCTTACTGCAGCAAAGAATGTCATCAGTTCAAAGCGCATGTCTTCATCCGTCAAGGAAGTGTTGGGATGCATTCCGATCTTCATCATTAAGTCGATAAATGTTAGTTTTTTGTTACCTAAATATAAAAATACACATAAACAGATTAGACATTAAATATTTGAAATACAAACACATAAGAGATAAATGCTAGTTTTTTTCTATTTTGTCACTAGCTTTTCAAAAATTCAATTGAATGTAAAAATTTTTGTAATGTTTTTACGCCTTTCATTTCGTATTGTGTGTGTGTGTGTGTGTGTGTGTGTGTGTGTGTGTGTGTGTGTGTGTGTGTGTGTGTGTGTGTGTGTGTGTGTGTGTGTGTGTGTGTGTGTGTGTGTGTGTGTGTGTGTGTGTGTGTGTGTGTGTGTGTGTGTGTGTGTGTGTGTGTGTGTGTGTGTGTGTGTGTGTGTGTGTGTGTGTGTGTGTGTGTGCCAAATAACCTGTAATCATATATTATCAAACTATAAAATTTTTGCAATATCACAATTTTTATCGCATTCTTCACGTTACAAACAACTGTACAACCATATCAGGTCAATACTAGAACCTAAATATTCGGATCTTCTAAGAAAATCGCTTACCATCAGTGGCATCCTTTTCGACAATTTCTTCTTTCAGATTAGATTTGTCTGTGAAAATCTTTTTCTTATCCAAAATTACCTGAAAAAATAAAATACAAATATAGTTGCGTTTAGATTAATTGAACGCTGAATCAAAAATGTAAAAAAAAATCATTCTTACTTATTTTTTTCCAACGTCTACTTATTTTTTTCCCACCTCGGTAGCCTAGTTGATAGCGTACTTTCATCCCGAGGACCCGGGTTCGATTCCCGGCCAGGGCTTGGCATTTTCATACGCTATAAATCATCCCATCGTCTGCATTAGCCAAAGTGTGCACAATAGTCGGACGTTAAACACAAAAAAATCCAACGTCTACACTTATGTCAGGAGGATGAAGGATGAAGTATGCAGGTTGAAGATGAAGGGTCGAATTAACAGAGAGGTATAGCTCACGGCAGCAACTACAACTTTCGAACCCACGACCTCGAGGTGCACAGTTCAGTGATATTAGACGATGGTTACGCAATATCAGCCACGAGTCTGTTAAGAAATCAGCTGAATTTGTACTTTTATTATTTTCTTTAAGAAGCAAATTGTTCGTATTAAAAGAGTTTTCCTTTCTTATTAAACGGAGTACGTAATATATGGAAAGTAATTTTACGAAAATTCTATATAGATATTTTTGTGACTACTAATATAAAAAATCAAACTTACAGTAATTATGAAAATAATCTATTGAATTTTTGTTTAAACTACAACACTAATCTAGATTATATTTGTCATCATCTAAACAACATAGGAACTGAGAGTAACACAAGCCTACTAACACCGAAAAACATCCACGCAAAATTCCCGGCTTTGAAACAGCCTACGCCTGCGAACCTAGTTTACAATTCTCCCGTCAACCAATCCTCGCTTCTGATTGTTCGCAGTGCTCGCGTATCTCGGGTCTAAAGAACATTAGATAATTACGAGGGTGGTCTGATAAGTTTCAGACCTCAACATGAAGATAGCAGCACTCGTCGGTGGCAGCACTTGAATTTCGTTGTTCATCTGTTGACAGTTACTCACCAAAGTTTCAGCCATTTTGGACGCGCAGTTGTTATGTAACAGTCGTTTGAGTGAGTTGATGTGAGTATTTTTATGAAAATGGACAAAATCGAGTATCGAGCTGTCATTAAATATTTGTTTTTGAAAGGCAATACGCCAACGCAAATCAAAGATGAGTGGGATTCTGTGTATGGGGACTCTGCACCATCATTTACCACAGTGAAATTTTGGGCAGTTGAATTTAAACATGGCCGTAAGAGCTTGGGAGACGATGAACGTTCGGGACGTCCAAAAACTGCAACTACCGACGAAAACATCGCCAAAGTTCACCAAATAGTGCTAGATGACCGCCGAATTAAAGTGAGAGAGATAGCAGACGTTATGAACATGTCAAAAGAACGTGTTTGTCACATATTAAATCAACATTTAGACATGAGAAAGCTGTCCGCGCGTTGGGTGCCGCGTTTGCTCACGTTAGACCAAAAACGTGTTCGAATGAACATTTCCAATGCTCTGTTGGCGCAGTTTAGGCGCAATAAATCCCAATTTTGGTGCCGAATAATTACTGTAGATGAAACTTGGATACAACATTATACGCCCGAAACAAAAATACAGTCCAAACAGTGGACTGCAAAGGGGGAACCGGCTCCAAAAAAAGCAAAAACTGTTTTTTCGGCTGGGAAAGTGATGGCGACTGTTTTTTTGGATAGTCATGGAGTTATTTTAATCGACTATCTTCAAAAAGGAAAAACCATTACAGGAGCATACTACGCGTCATTACTTGACAAGCTGAAGTCAGAACTTGCGGAAAAACGGCCACATTTGCAGAAAAAGAAAATCCTTGTTTCACCAAGACAACGCACTGTCTCACACCTCAGCGGTTGCCATGGCGAAAATCCACGAATTACGGTTTGAACTGCTTGACCATCCGCCTTACTCACCAGATCTAGCCCCAAGCGACTTCTTTTTGTTCCCTCATCTAAAAATTGCGCTCGGAGGACAGAGATTTTCGTCAAATGAAGAGGCAATCACCTTCGTGAACAATTATTTTGCAGATAAAAACGCCGAGAACTATTTGGACGGGTTACAGAGATGGGAGCATCGCTGGGTGAAGTGTGTAGAGGTACAAGGAGACTGTTGAAAAATAAAATAAAATTTCTGAAAAAATGTCTTGTATCTTTGTCAGGTCGGAAACTTTTCAGACCACCCTCGTACATTATTGCCGGCGCACCATGTCGCATCCTGACTGGTGCTTTCTTCCTTTGATTTTAACAACGGATTTCTGAGAAATTACGGTTCCCGCCATAATCGAGTATAAATTGACACCGTACATATGTGCTGCTATATTATGTAAATGTACAATATTCTTACCTTTTTGCAAAGGTTGTGTAAATATGTTAGGCTTTCATTAAATCGTTTTCCACTTGAAGTCAAATCGAAAATCATTCTCGGATGCAACCAATATTTATAAGTGCGTTCTCCAATTCCATCTTTAACGCTGAAAATGTTAAATTTAATTAGTATTTCAAAAACACATAATCGGTGTTACTGATTTATTGGACGTTAATTTGCTCTTTTTGGTTCAATTAATGTTTACATTTAGACCAACTGTGCCTTGACAGATCATTCAGGTGTTTAATTGACGTAATAGAAGCAGATTTACATAAACTACAAACACTCAATATTACATCGTGCAAGAAAATACAACAACGTGTGTTGAGAACGTAGCTCTGCCTTCCCTAGCTTGAAATATTTTATATTTGTTGACGCGTTTCTGAATATTTCCATTATCAAAAATTTTTATTGTATTAAAGTTATAATTTAGAAAAAAAATTTGAAAATAGAAGTATTCCGTAACGCGTCAACAAATGTAAAATGTTTGAAGCTAGGAAAGGTAAAGGAGTGTACTCGAAAAAATAACATCATTCCTGGCGGAAAAGATGATTAAACTGAGAATTTGGAAAAAGAGTTTGTGTTTGTGTGTGTGTTTTAGCACGTACACTTCGCGATTTTGGTCCGATTTGATTCAAACATGACGCAAAAATTGATTATGGTAAAAGCTTAGGCAAGCCGTTACAAAAAATTCGTGCACCAGTTTCATAATGGCGGTCATGACAAATCTTTAATAAGAATTCGTAACGTTTTTATTTTACCACTTTCTTTTGATAACCTGATTTCACTGTCGCAATCGGCATTAAGAAAGTGCGCACATTGGCGTTTTTAATTTTCGCAATTCGTTTAAATTAAGAAATTTAATTTCTATTTTATATTTTCCACGTTTAAAATGCTGATATGCAGATTGTAATGCTGATTATAATCTTCCAAAAAAAGGTAAGATAACAAAATTACTTTTTAAAATTTGCTTCTATCACGTCGACGAAACAGCTGCGTGTTGCGATTAAAAACGTTTTTTAATATTTTAAAAGACCACAAAACATTATCGACGGACAAATAACTAATGGAAAATTAATTAAACTAAATTATTAAGAAAAAACTATTTTCTCTATACTACCTCTAATATCACGTTTAATCCAAATATTACTAAAAGTACAAATAAAAGAAACAGTATACTTACTTCATCTGGCTTTCTGCAAAAATGTTATTTCTGTCACGTTGTACACAGATCTTGCTTCTCAAGACACTTTCTAAAAATATTTTGAAAAAAATTAAAACATTACTTAAAAATACGAGGTGTGTTCAGAAAGTAACGAGAATTTTAATTTTTTGAACAAAATAATTATTTATTCTTCTACATTGATGTTGTCGCCTTCAAATATAGTCCCCATTGGAGATTATGCACTTGTGCCAGCGTTTCTCCCAATCCTGGAAACACTTCTCAAACTCGATCTTTGAGATAGCCTTTAGTTTTTTCAGCGATGAGCTTTTAATGTCATCTACGGCTGTAAAACGACGGCCTTTAAGGTTCTCTTTATTTTTGGAAATAGGAAAAAGTCACACAGAGGGAATGTAAAATTTAAGTCACACAGAAGGAAAAAGTCTGGCGAATATGGAGGCTGGGACATCGTTACAGTACTGTTTTTGGCCAAAAATTCACGAACAAGCAATGAAGTGTGAGCTGGTACATTATCGTGGTGCAAAAACCATGAATTGTTTTTCCACAAATCCGGGCATTTTTTTCGGATTACTTCACGCAAACGTTGAACTTATAGGTAGTACTCCTTCTTGACCGTTTCACCTGGTGGCAGGAATTCATGATACACTATGCCATTAATATCGATTAACACAGTGAGCATAACCTTCACGTTCGACCGCACTTGTCGAGCATTTTTCAGTCTTGGCGAGCCAGAATGACTCCACTAGGATGATTGAGCCTTAGTTTCGACGTCATATCCGTAAACCCATATTTCGTCACCTGTTATAATACGTTTCAGTAACTCTGCATCGTCGTTGACTTCATTTAGTGACTCCTGAGCAATTTCCATTCGCCGCTGTTTTTGTTCAAAATTCAACAATTTTGGAACGAATTTTGCTGCCACGCGTTTCATACACAAAACACTGGAAACAATGTCATGACATGATCCAATCGATATGCCAACATCATCAGCGACCTCTCTAATTGTGATTCGGCGATTGTTCATTGCCATTTCTTTCACTTTTTCCACATTTTCATCGGTTGTTGATGTGCTGGGGCGTCCAGGGTGTTCGTCATCTTCAACGTCTTCACGGCCTTTTTGGAAACGGTTATACCACTAGTAAACTATTGCTTTATTCATAGCAGATTCACCATAGGCCTTTGTTAACATTTCACACACTTTGTTACACTTTATTTCATTTTTTACGCAAAATTTGATACAAATTATTTGATCCATTTCTTTTAACAAACGAAAATCTCCGAGCTCATAAAAACACGTCTAACCTTAGTGGCTGTCACAGACAAAGTCAACAATGAAAACAGCTGTAAAGTTTTATCATACTTCAAGAACATGTATACCAACATAATAAAATTTTTTTTGACAATCTTACTCTCCAAACCCGCGAAATTTAAAAATTCTCGTTACTTTCTGAACACACCTCGTATATACACACAAATATGTTTAATTTGTTTTATGTTTTGTGTATAAGGTTTATTTATTAGTTAAAAATGTTCATGACTTATTTGTTTTCTAAAACGTTTTACAGCTGATTCAAAAGAAGTTTTTGAACAAATGCAGGCCTAATGTAAGTCTTTATATAATCTTCCTCGTTTCTGTTAGGAATGTTATATTAACCTGTAATGGACGCACTAGTTTTTAATCACGGACTGGAGCTCAAAGACGTTACTTTCGTTTATGTAAAAATGAATTATATTTATATGTTTATGTATTCCATTGAATATAAAATTGTACGTTTACATGTTTTTTTAAAAATTTTTATATTGAAAATAAATATTCTAACAACAAACAAAATGTGTTATCTGAAACGAGGGTTACGGTATTTATTATTTTCTTTAAATAAAATGCAATAATGGTAATTTTATTATGTTGATAACAAAGAAACAGTCGTACAGACTGTTAATTGTGATAATATTTTGTTCATCAAAATAAATGTTTTTTTAATAGAAATATTGATGACTTACCATATAATTTATCTGTAACACAATTGCCTAGATAAACTTCAATGTTGAATCCAGTGTTGCCAACTTCTGCTTCCAACATATCCGTCAGTAATTTATAATTGGAATTAAAAATGTCAATGTAATTTTTCAATATTTTAAAATGAAATATTGGGGTTAGAAGTTTTCTATTGCGTTTCCATCGTTCACCTGTTTCAAATATAACAAACATATCAGCGTCAATATACACCAGATGTTATTAACGCTTGTTGGAACGCACATTTTAAATTTATGAATTATTATAGATTATATTTATAGATTAACAATGGAATTATTGGTAACAATAATTATAGATAGGTACAATCCTTGAGTCTATAATACACAGAGTTTCCACCCAATGTTAAAACAGGATGGAAAAATGAAAGGTAAAATGCATGTAGTACCAAAACTCGACACCAGAGCGCTCTTCATTAGACATAAACTGCGCAGTGACGTGAATTTATCTTACATTCCATTAGGATGTCTAATTAATTTCATTAGTGATTCATGCATTAACAAATAAACCTAATTGAAGTCTCAAAAGCTAACCTACAAATATATGGTTCATTTCTCTTCTGACAGATGGCGTTCTCGTTTTCAGTCGTACATTTTTCTATGCAGTGCGATTTTTACGTATTTATAGATTCAGTAGCACATTTCACTGCATGTAACCAAGAAAAAATACTGAGAAAAACGTTTTTAAGTCATTTATTTTTTCTTACAAAACATGAAAACGAAACTTCAAATTTTAAAAACTGGAATTCGGAGTAGAAATGAAAAGGAGGTTTAAAAAAGTAATTTTTCAATGTACAAATTTCGTAATATTGCGTCAGACGTCAAAATCCATTATCTCAAAAAGTATGTTTTAAAATATTTATTTTTCAATATATATTAGTATTTTAAACTTTCAAACTGAAAATACGAAACGGAACCCTGACCTCCGTCAAATTTCTACGCGTTTTGAAAATTCAAAAAAAAGTAATTCATGTAATTTTTAACGCTGAGCAAGAACGGTGCAAGCAGATATTCAAAAAAATTTGCAACAAAAATCGTTACGAATTTTTAGCATTAATATAAAGAGCTAGAAAATACAAAGTTCAACTTTTGCCGAGACAGACTATCAATCTGTGTACCCATTTTGCATAACCAGCGCCCTGATTTGGTAACACTATCCGCAGTGTATAAGCTACATCCAGTACTGTGTTAAACAAACCCGTGTTTGTTGTAAATTGTTAACTTCATAGTACTATTGGGCAGCTTCTTTTAAACAAAACGCCAATATTAAAATAAATCTTTTTAGGGGGGGGCGCTAAACCTATTGACCAAGTACAAAATTCATCTCAAACGAATTTTACCGGGACAATAAAAAGACATAAGACCAATAAGTGCCGTACCAAATTTGAAAACATTTTTTTTTGTGTTTAACGTCCGACTATTGTGCACACTTCGGCTAATGCAGACGCTGGGATGATTTATAGCGTATGAAAATACCAAGCCCTGGCCGGGAATCGAACCCGGGTCTTCGGGGTGAAAGCCCAGTACGCTATCAACTAGGCGACCGAGGCGGCTAACTAAATTTAAAAACAATGCACTTCGGTAGTGAACAGGAAAAATTGAAAATTCCTTATCACATTTATTTTAAAAAATTTTAAATGTTAATGTTTATTCTGTCCGATTGCAATAGTGAAGTGTATGGACAAAATGTTAGTTTTTTCAAAGATTTAAAAATGCCGGCATTTGGAAACATTTCAAAGGATTTTTATTGCAACAAAATTCTCAAAGCTGTTACCGAAATTGATGTTTGGTGCCATGCTTTATTCCATCAATCATCAAATTTGGCCACACTTGAAAATTTGACTCGCAAGCACACACACATCTAGAAATCAGGATCTCTCGTTTTAAAGTCCGAGTCGAAATCTTAACGTTACGGTAACTTATTTTTCAAAAAAAATGTTTTTAAAATCAGACCCATTCATACCTGTAGCAGTAATCAGGCCTCTCCCAATCCAATCTAAGGCGAAATCATACATGCTCGATTTGGTTATCTCAACATTATCTGTCAGTATAGCCTGGAAAGTAAAAGAAATTAATGACCGAATATAAATTACATATATAGGTATATAATAAATGATGTTAGTTAAAATAAGCCTACGCCTAATAACTTGAAATATAAAAGATGAGTAATTTCTTCGATTAATTCAAGAAATTGCATGCGTTCATGAAGTTAATACATGTATACAGTGATAGGTCGATTCTATTTTTTTCGATTATGGACACCGATTCTCGATTCCGATAGGCTACCACTGATTCAAAAAAAACTTTTCATTTTCTAAACTTCCTAATTTAACATTAAAAATAAAAAACAGACTATTTTTCTTTAAGCTCCTATACTGTTTAAGTACTGAATATAAACATACTATAATAATAACCCTTATGAGAAGAATATGAGCGCTCGCTGCTGGTGGCATCTTACGGCAAAGTGCTGAACTACAGTTAAATAGACAATAGTACTATTTTCTCAAACGTTTCCACCCCGTGTCTTCGCAGCTAGCAGCGTTCGTAGTGGCAGATAGTGTAATTACTTGGACTTTAGCCGCTTATATCGAGCACGCTTCTTTCTAGTAACTTCTGTCTTATCATTACAGGTAACTTGGACCAGTTTTAAATATATTGGCCACACACTAGATGCCATGACGATGATGTTATTCTTCGTCAAATTAAGGAAGATAAACAGATGGCTTCAACTCATTAGACCTAGTTCATAAAACTATCTCGGAGTACGCCTAGCATTCGGAAAAATTAGGT
>CM040189.1:21675365-21897865 GCA_022606455.1 Callitettix versicolor
ATCTTTCAATTGAGGTTATGTCTATTGCTAGTGCTTACAAGAAATATAAGTAAAATTAATGTCAGTTATTAAACCAAAAATAAAAATCACGTATCATTTCTTCCCTTCTTTTTTATTTTAATTACGATAATTTGTTCGAAAACACGAGAAATTAACATAACCTGAATTACATAAATAGGTAAAAATTTGTTGTGAACAACATAACCTGAAAATTATTATAGCCTGTCAGCTGTTCATTGAAATCAGCTGATCGTTACGTATTAATACAAAACAACTGATCTGTTAATATTACATATTTATCAATATAAGTCTACTCGCATCACGCGTAGAGTAAAATCCATCACAACTAGGCCTAAAACATGATACTTATTAAAATTATAATAATTCGCTTACCGTAAGCATTTGTTCCGAAAGACAATGCATTACCAACCAGAGGAAGAGGTTTGGGGCCTGGTATGTTCTTCGCAATCTTCTTCATTCTGTAGACGTTTTTGTAGACTTTGAATGTACTTAATTAATAAAATGGAAAGAGAAATAATTATAACCGAAATAACAAACATCTCGATGGGTTGATCAGCAGTTAGCGAACTCTCAAAAATACGTTTTTCCAATTGTTATTCCTGTAAAATAAAATACTGTAAAACAATTGAGAATAATTCAACTTTTTTTCTTTAAAATGTCAAAAACATTTTTCTATAATTTCGAAGAATCTGTGGACTCTGTCAACCATATTGAATCTATTCCCAATAAGTTTAATGTTAATTAACAAAACAAGTTATTCAACATTTGTTAAGGTACTATTATATTTTATATCTTATTTCAAACATTCGCAAGAATATAGTCAGCCTTTTCTATTTAGTAAATATTTTTTCTTCTTTTTTTCGCATTCCCGCGTAAAATACCTTTAAAATGAGGTAACAGATTGCTAGGGATTAAAAATTTTAATTGTTAGTTTTAAATATTGTAAAGAGATCACAGCATACAGACTGCTGCCAAGTTCAGCCATCTATCAGGATAATGAACATCTGTCAGATGATATTAGAAAGAGGAGACTGGCTTTTTATGGACACCTAATAAGGCTACCAGAAGAAAGACTGACGAAGAAACTCCTAAATTACCAACTCAAGATGAAAGTAAAGAATGAGTGGCTTAAGGAAGTGGAACAGGACCTAAAAGATTTAAGGATAACGGAGGAACGTCTGAAAGAAGGAAGGGAAAAACCAATCCTTAGGGATAAAAACACTAGATTAAAATTTAAAGAAGGAACAAAAAGAGTTGACTTTTACTCGGAGGAAGTTAGACTACAGAGATCTATAAGACTGAAAAAGTATTGGGAGAATCTCAAAAACCTAAAAGAACCAAAGTTGAAGCCCAAAAGAACCAAAATTGACTAAATGTGTTCTATTGAAGGCTAAAAAAAAGAGATTACAGCCAAAAAATGAACACTAAGACGTAGAAAAATTACCAAAACACTGACATGCTGCCTGTTGCAATAAACAAGGCATGTAGAACAGCAGTTTAGGTTGGGGAAGAAGCAGGTCGTGGTCAGTCGATTTTGAGGGGACCGGAAGGTCAGTCAATTCAGGGGAAGACCGAGGGCGTAAGACGTCAGAAAGGGCTCGAAGAGGATATTCCGGTCAGGCGGTGCTGAGGAACAACGAATCGGCAGTCTAAGTAGACAGTCTTGGCGTACACTTCTTCCCCTTTTCTCTTTTTGGCTTAAACAAATTGGGGCACGGTTTTCCAGAGAGGATCTTGGGACATATTTTAGGGGAAACATTTTAATAGAGCAATAAAATAGTGTTCATTTTTGGGGTTGTTACCAACTGTACGTGTAGCCATGACAAAATAAGAATATTAAAGGGCTTTGTTGAACCAACGATAGTTGATTCTTTAGAGCGCCCGGGTTAGGCGGGTTAGGATCCCGAATTCCTGACAAGACAGTTTTATCTTAACAAAAAACGGAGTTTTCTGTGTCATTAACTAATATTAGCCGTTTAGGACAGTGGTTCCTAAAAGGTTGTCCGGTGTACCACAGGGGTCCGCGAGTGGTTTTCAAAGTGTCTGCAACTATACTCCAACCACTTAGTAGAAGACCTGTGGGACAATTACTCGCGCGTGTAGAAGAATTCACCTCCAGCTCCTTCCAACAGTCCAGTGACACAGAATCTGACAATCTGAGTTTGCAAACTGTTACTACTCAGCGGTAGTGATGGAAAAGGAGGGAGCTATAGAGAGAGAGTAGGGACTCGACTTCTAACTCGCACTTTTTTCTCTATCCCATTGGTGTTCTTAGCAGGCTGTTTTCTAAGAGGCAGACCTTAAGCTGGTAATTTTAAATATTAATATTATGTAGATATCTTCAGAGTAGAAGAAACGATTAAAGCAATAATTAAAATGTTTGAAATCTGGACCAAAAAAATTGAAAATAATTCACTTACGAAGTTTCCTACTGTACAAATGTTTTTTTGGGTTCTGTACACGAGATATTACCTTAAAAAGTGAAAACTGAAATATCAGTGCATCTTAAGGCCTTAGCAGTCTTACTGAGAGGGTATTTTCCTGCTCCAGAACCTAAAAATAGTTGAATGAAAAATCTATTCACTAGTTCAAGTGAAATTGAAGATTTAAACTTGACAGAAGCAGAGCAAGATCAACTTATTGATTTGTCAAATAATGAATGAAATGCTGAAAAATGTATGTAATAATGAAATAGGATTACAGTTATGGTTGATTGTGTAAGGAGACCACAAGGTGTTATCTCTGAAAGCGTTGAAACATTAACGCCATTTGTACAGCGCTTCAAATATTCACAAACGAAAATGAAACACTAAATTTTCTAATCAAAACTGGGACACTGAATATTCGATAATACATAACTTTATACGGAAATCTTTAAAGTAGGTTACTCCATTTTTAATTAAATGATAACGTATAGCTATCGACAAACATCTTTAAAAGTTCAATCTCGTCTTTGTTTATTGAACTTTTTTAGATTAAATGTATCGCAAGCACTGATAAAAGTATCGGAATGTAAACACAGAGACACTTTATGTTGGTAAAATATAGTAGAGATAAATTAATTACTGCAAAATTGTTTATTGTAGGCTACACTTAATTGTTTAACATTTGACTTAACAATGACGAGTCTCAACTATTATCGATTATTTTTCTTCAAAACATTGCTAGACCTTATAAATAATATATTTATTATATGTATATTGCAATGATTGAATGTAATTATCGCAAGTTATGAGCATACGTTATCATAAATTAACAAAATTTTAACATAAAATCTCAAAAAAAATATTTAATAAAATAAAATGTTATTTAGAGATTTAGATGTCATACACTCGATTTAGAGATTTGATTTGACATACTTGACTTTTTTACAGCACAACTTTTAATAAAGAAAAGCGTTGGAAATACACCTCCATCATAAACCAGCTCAAATAAAGAAGCTATTCAGTAAACATCATACCTGTTTTCCCACACGGTAAAATGTATTATGTAGGCTAACTCAAAAATTCAGTACAACACAAGTCAAAAAAGAATTTGCATAGCCTATATTTATCTTCCTATGTCTACATAGCCTATTACATTTATTTATTTAGAAGTTGTCTCATATGTTTTCAAAATTACAGCCTACACTAACAATGACGAAGTCAAAACAAAAACTAAATCAGGTTAGGCCTATATTTACTGCTAACAAAATGTTTACTAAAACACTGTAAAAATACGTAGTAATAATGATTGAATTTATTTAATTATTTAAATCGTATTTAATTATACGACTACTAGAATGATTAGTAAATAATAATCTATTTAGAAAGTTTGAAATAAACTTAACACATAAATTCATAATCAAGTGCACAAATAAATTACGACAAAACGCCTAAATTGATTGAATATATAAAGGAAATCGAGAATTAAAGAAAATAATTCGTTATTAAAGATTTTTCAAAGAAGCGTAGACGTATTTGTTATGGCTCAAAATCATTTTCTTTTCTTTAAAACTCAACAGTATAATTAATTACATCAAATGAAAATAGTAATTTCAAGGACGGAAGAAACAAGAATATTTAACGGAAGAATTCAAGATATCACGATAATTATTATAAAAATAATATATATTCTTAACCTAAAAACGAAAAAAAAAACATTGTGACACCGAAATTTGAACTAGTGCAACTAATAAAATAATACTTTTAAAGAATGTTTATGTATAGGCCTATATCTAAACTAAGGATTTTGTTAAATTTACCTGTGGTCTATATGCACTAGTTGTGGCTAAATAACGAGACTGACGCTGCTACACAAGTGCGCATGCACCAAATGCCAGCAACCGACAGCTGTTTATCTGAAGCCTTTTTATTGCATTTGCTTCTGTAAACAAATCCGTATTAATAATGGGCAAAAACGCTATTTTTGTTTAGCTATATGTTAATGCTAATTAGAATTAGCAGTTAAAAATAACAGATACAACTTCTAATTTTCTAGACTGGTAACTTAATGTTCTTAGAAGGATAAGCGGAAAATAATTTAAATATTGTCGTTGCATTACTGTATTTTTCATTCCTTAACTTGACAACTGAGATAAACAAATATAGTGAGGGTGCAGTCGGCACGTTTTGTCGTAGCTTACCAGTCTACCAGCATTATTAATAGCCTATGTAGGATTTCTGAAAAAACCTCTGACGATAATGAGAAAATACCATTATCAGTTAATTTTAAAGATACAATTAATTGTGCTTGGTTTGTTTTCATGCACTGTTAAGTAATTATAGCATTTGTAATTCCCTTTTTTACGGTACCCACATGATTTAAAATACTTTTATTTATTCATGTTAATAATTAATTAAAGTCTTAATAAAAAAATATGTATTTAATACATGTAGGTTACCTATAGATCTATCTTTTTTAAGCTTTTGTATTATTTATTCATGTTTGTAATTAATTAAAATGTTCCTGTTAGGTATTTTGCTATAGGCTGTCATATTTCTGATAATATTTAATTTTGTTATAGTAGCATATTCTAAAACAATATTGTCATTTGTGATATATTATTTTATTGTAATATAATTGTGTGTAAAATAGAAAAATAAGTGTTTGAATATCAAATAATTAAAATTAAAAATTTGACTTAATTTGTATTACATTTATTATTTATAAAAAAACATCCACATTTAAATTAACAGTTAACAGAGTAAATACATACGACAATGTGAATCTCAGAATAGTAACCAACACTCAGTAGAAATAAGCACTGACAATATGTTCAGCATAGAGATGGGTAAGAAAACTCCAAACTGTTAAAACAAACCGTTTTTCTATATACGAAAAACAAACTGCTTTACCAAACGGAAACAAGCAGTTTGAATTGGACTGGTTTGTGATTTGTTAAACAAGGAACAACAGTTTGGACTTTCCCACCACCTACGTTCTGTTCGAACGTTGCCGCAAGAGCTAAAACTTTTTTCCTGCTATTTTCCTGTTAATCTGTTTTCCTTCAAACAGTACAAACACCTTTTCTTTAACTTGCTATACTTTTTTCCTCTATTTCTTGTTGCAACGTGTTTGGGCGTTGTCAAAGTTTATCTCTATTTTGTTGCGAGTTGTTTGAAAGTTTTAAATGTAATATTTGTTGTTCAAACATTTTTGTAAACTGTAAAAACAGCCATAATTGTGTTATATATATTAGTTTTTCTCCGTAGTTTACTTTGTGTTTAGAAATTTAAAAATATTTAGAGGACAATTTTGAAAGTTTTCTTTTACTTTTTTATGTTTTTAAAAATTAAGTGCATAGTTTTTAATTATTTATTGGATGTGTGGACTTTTTAGTGTTTTTTTTCAGTGTTAAAAGTGAAAAACATGTTTTTTGTGATGGGAAATATTACAAACGTCTTACATTTTATTTTTATCCGGAGCCTAATTTTCTTTAAAAACATTTGTTTTGTTAAATAAGTTATTACAATAAACTTTATATTTTTTTCTATGTTGTACAATGGAAAACTTATTTTTTTGCTAATGCTAATGTTAATAACCTATCATTAACCTATAATAACCTATTGTTAATAACCTATAATTTTGTAACTATATAGAGCCAATTTTATTTAAACATATTTGACCTATGTTCTTATTACTATATTTTACTTATTAAGGTTACTTTTTTCAGTGTTGAAAAATGAAAACCTACTTTCTCCCAAATAAAAATATGAAAGTAACATCTCACATTTTGTAAATACATACCTAATTTTATTTAAACGTATTTTTTATATTTATTATCAATCATCAATATTTTTTAATCAGCTAAAAATATTCTAAATTGTTTGCATTTCAATAAATATGCAAAGGCTATTTAATTATTAAGTAAAAAAAAGAATGCTTTTATTAGAAATTCATTACACTTTGTAAATATAAAATGGCATACATATATATTACGTATTTTTTGAGAATGTAATTTAATTATTACTACACTTATAAGGATTATTTTTTTCTAAACAGTTACGGACATGGTGGTAATGGGAATGAAAAAGTAGTCTTAGAAAATTGGACGTTTGTGCTTATGTTTTAGCTGCTAATACAACTTCGAGTTTCATTTTTCTAAACCTGTTTTTTCAAACTGTTTTTCCAAACAGTTATTTTCTTCCCAAAAAATTGTTCGTTGATATTTTGTAAAAATAGCAGAAAAAATCCCTAGTTCAGCAGAAGTGCCCATGCCTAAGTTCAGCAATCAGCTTAGCAGCTTCAACGTTCAACAGTTGGCAGTAGTGGTTAGCAGTTAGCACCGTAACAGGACGGAAACAGCTATTAACAGTTTGCAGTTCAAGTTTTATTATATGTTATTTTTAAATGTGATTAACAGTCTGCTAATGCTAAAACCATTAGCAGATAAGAAATAACAGATAGCTAAATAGCAACCCATCACGTAGCCTTCGTTTGCATTAGAGTTGTTTTGTTTCTAGAAATGTTAGTTTAACAGAGCAACGAACCGTTGTGAAAATTCACACGAAACTTGGAAAAACCGCTAGCGAAACTTATAATTTATCGAAGTCTAAAATTGAATGTAAGAAATTGATCCCGTAAGTATAACATTAATATTTTTTATTAATACACATCAATTACTAAGTAATCTTTTTACTCACTTTTTTAATGCAACAATCTATATGTAGGTAAACTGCAGCAATAATACAATGATTATAATAACGCACAATTGAAGTGTACTGCAATGAATGTGTATCGCGTGCACGTGTTTTTGAATAGTTTAAGCGTTTTCAAGATGGCCGAGAAGATGTTCAAAATGATTCACGTACGGGTAATCAACATTATTAACTTCACGTTCGTGCTGAACTCCGTGAAAGAATAAGAAATAAAAGAAACCGAATTAATATATTATTTATATTTTAATTCACGATTCGAATATTTACTTAAAATTCATTATAAGAAAGAAGTCCTACAGGGATAATTTGTACATTAATTACAAATTCATCTTTTTTAAATTATTTTTCACATTTTTATATTTTTTATTCAATTATAAAAACACATAATGTACTGTGTAAGCTCAGTACAAATAAAAACAATGCAATTGTATTTATAATATAATTAATATAAATATATACAATGTAATATTTAAATTTTACATTGTACCTTTTTATTTAAGTGATTTATCGGAAGTGATTTGCAAACCTGTGATTCAGTCACTGATATTTAAAAATCGCAGTTCGACCTGTGAGTCATCAAACTACAATAGCAGGTCTTAAGTGTGATTTCACTGGCTGATTTGCGGCACTAATCTACCGGCAACAAGGAAAACTAAATAATGTTACTGTTACAAAGTTGTGCAGTGTTGTTACAAGTCGTGATCACGTGATCCACAGCCTACACTCTACTGAGTATGTCTTCAAATATGGTATTCTGTTTAACGTTTAAATAAAATTAGGTTATGTATTTACAAAATGTGAGATGTTACTGTCATATTTTTATTTGGGAGAAAGTAGGTTTTCATTTTTCATTTTTCAACACTGAAAAAAGTAACCTTAATAAGTAAAATATATAGTAATAAGAACATAGGCCAAATATGTTTAAATAAAATTGTACTTAAATATTTAAATTTAAAATGTACTGATTTATATTTCAAAACAAATTTGCCTAAAATTGAATGTAAGAAATTGATCTTGTAAGTATAACATTAATATTTTTTATTAATACACATCAATTACTAAGTAATCTTTTTACTCACTTTTTTAATGCAACAATCCATATGTAGGTAAACTGCAGTAATAATGCAATGATTATAATAACGCACAATTTAAATATTATACACACTGCACACACATTCAATAATTTCCACAAGGGATTTTTTTTTTTTTTTGTGGTGTTTGACGTTTGACTATTGTGCATACTTGGGCTAATGCAGACGATGGGATGATTTTATAGCGTATGAAAATGCCAAGCCGGGAATCGAACCCGGGTCCTCGGGGTGAAAGCACAATACGCTATCAACTAGGCCACCGAGGCGGTTCCCACGAGGGAAATTAACTTTTATGTATACAATTATATTATTATATTATACACACTACAAATATAATAATAAATAAACTAAAGGTCTGAGAATATTATAACGTGTTGCGTGTATTTCCAACAACTTGCTTTGATACTAGTAACTCGCACATGTATATACGTATCTATGTATAGCCATATAGCGCTGCGAAACGTTATGATTTGTGTGCTGTTTATACTTTCACAGTTCACATATACACTAATACAAATATTACACGTGTACTGCATTCTCGGCGTGCCGTAGCTCGCAGCTGTATTGAATTGATATGACTCACCGTATACAGATTTAGCGTGACGCGAGCTCAATGCTTTTTACCCACCCAAAAAAACTAAACGCGCCTAAAGAAGGTTTCACTTTAAACAACGACCAGTATTGTGGAAGGAAAAGTCACGTGTTCCACAACACATTGGCTGTTAAATTTAATTTTACCTGATTCCTTTAATGATTTTTTTCGAGTAAATATTTTGACTATAACTTTAAAAAGCTAACCAGAATTGAAGCATTTAAAGCAAGTGAAATTTAATCAAAGAATAAACTTATACAAAATACAGATATATAAAATTACACACAATGGGTAAAACATCAAGAGTATTTACCTTGAAGAACATAATTTACTTTTTTCAAAAACAGAATGTTTTTAAATGTTTCATTGTTTAAGGGAGAAAATAATATTCCATGGCATACTTATATTTCTCCCTTGCGTCAGATCTATCACTCACTTTTATAAATAAAATTAGGACCCACTATAACTATAATAAGTAATTAATAACCTAGATAAAATATACGTTAACAAAAACTAAAGAAATAATGTCAAAACGT
Source organism: Callitettix versicolor (assembly GCA_022606455.1). NCBI lineage: Eukaryota > Metazoa > Arthropoda > Insecta > Hemiptera > Cercopidae > Callitettix > Callitettix versicolor. The sequence goes on from CM040189.1 coordinate 21,684,745, forward strand.
CAGGCAATCAATCACGTATACAGAATACCATATTTTAAGACATACTCAGTAGAGTGTAGGCTGTGGATCACGTGATCACGACTTGTAACAACACTGCACAACTTTGTAACAGTAACATCATTTAGTTTTCCTTGTTGCCGGTAGATTAGTGCCGCGAATCAGCCAGTGAAATCACACTTAAGACCTGCTATTGTAGTTTGATGACTCACTGGTCGAACTGCGATTTTTAAATATCAGTGACTGAATCTCAGGTTTGCAAATCACTTCCCATTCCTATTGTCAAGAGGTTTCTGGCCGAGTACAGCATACTCGTATTAGACCATCCGCCTTATGTGACTTCTATATCTGTTTCCTACAATGAAATTTGCATTAAAAGATATGAGTCCGTTGAAACTGTAAAAAATAAAACGGCACGCATCCTGAAGGAGGTGACAGAAGAAGATTTCCAGCAGTGTTTGGAACAATGGAATATTCGCTTGGAGCGTTTAGGGAAAGAGGAGGGGTATATATTGAAGGTGATAATAAGTAAATATGTATACAAAAATAATAAAACGTTTTACAGTGTCAGTATCGTTATTTAATAGGCACAACTCGTATTTGTTGATGATGTTAAAACCGGCAATTCCTATAAAACCGAGATTAAGGATCTAAAACTTCGTATTTTAGATGCATATATACAGTATAGCAGCATAATGGTACAATTGGAATAGTTTTTTTTAGAATGATGTATAAATTATATATATATATATATATATATATATATATATATATATATATATATATATAAACACACACACACACACACACACACACCACATTAATAACCTAAATATTCAAACTTACAAATAACTCCCAAGCCTAATTTTAAACACATTGCCTCTATCAAACTCATTTTTAAAACTAACTATGCTTATCCATTCCTTAATTCAAGCAGGTTTTATCTAAAATACACTTACCCATGAGCCTTATTGGATTAGGCCTAAGTTTTCTTTGTAACGTTAAAGATAAGCCCTCAAGCATTGAATTTTGGTACACTTTTACTTACATTTGGTTAAATTTTTTTGTAAATACTGTTATCTATTTCAGAAGTTTTGAAACTGGTAATTTCAGTGTGTGTGTGTGTGTGTGTGTGTGTGTGTGTGTGTGTGTGTGTGTGTGTGTGTGTGTTACTTCAGATAATTCCGAATTTAAGTAGTTAATTTCTGTTTGAATGTTAACTAATTTATCTAATACAAATATTGTACATTTTTGTAACTGAATATCATTTTTTAAAATTTTATTTTAATTTTTTACATAAAGAAAGATACACATACAGAAAAAAGCATAATTTTTATGGTTTTCTACACCACCAAGATTAGATTAGAAGAAACATTTTTTCCAGTTTTTTTCTAATAAATCAACATCTTAAAGGAAAATTTGAAAAATTACTTTATTAGATTTTTTTAAAGAGGGAATTTTTGTGTCGAACTTAATAGTTTCTGAGATATTCAACATTTAAAATTTTTAACAGCCTGTATTTTGAAAATACTGCAGATAGAGTATTTATTTTTTACACACTTCTAAAAAAAATTTAAAAAAATATTTATGCCAAATCTGAACTACATCTTACCTATTTCCAGAGCTTCAGGCATATTGTTTTAGAAAAAAATGCAATGTTTGATTGTTAACTTTACGTAAGAAATCCACTACAGAAATTTGGTTTTCTATTACAGAAACTCGCTGAGTAGACCTATGCCACTCAGATGTAGCAGTTTTTGGTAGATGTAGATAACAAAAAAATATTCAAGTAACAAAGTAAAATATCCATAAAAGTAACAAGAGCAGAAATAACAATTGTACAGTATGAATATCACAAAAAAAAAAAAAAATTGAACTAAGATTTATTTTTTTAGTTTATGTTCTACTAAAGACAAAAACCAGAAAAGGCTTAATTCCTCCAAACTGGTTTATCACAATGTCCAGAACTTAAGATAAAGTTGATTAGCAGACATACTAAATCTAAAATAAAAGGAAACAAAAACCAGTCAGAGATTGTCAATTTTTGAGTTTTAATAGAAACTTTAGTACAATGACTTTGTTCTAACCTAAAAATCTGATGCTAATTCATAAAAATTAATGATATTACAGTATTGAAATAAACTGGATGGTAAAAAATTGGAATTTTACTGTTATTGTTTCTAAATGTGATAAAATATTGTCACTTTCAAAAATTTGCTCCCATTGTCAGCAAAATGTCTAAATGTGTGATGGATTAATTTGAGATTAACGAGTTCTTCATCAGTTTTTGTACCAGATCACCCATATGTTCCAAGTTCCTAGCAGTTTTAAAATATATTTTGTAATTTCTTGACCCAATTTCATTTTACAGTTTATCATTGCCCTTTTTAAAGAAAAAAAATTAGCAATATTTAATAATATTTTAACGTATAGTAACTTACTAAGAAACAGTAGTAACGAAGTGCTTGCCTTCTATTCATTATATTTTATATTTTATACAAAATTTAATTTTTATATATATTTTATATTTTATACTTTATGCTATTACTCTAATAAGGACAAAGAAAGGGTAAAGCTTACAGGAGTAACTGCAGTCTTGAACCTACAACCTTGAGGTGTGCAAGTTCAGAGCTGTAACAGACTGATCAGTGCCTAACCATCTTGGATCCTTATTTAAAAATCAGTACTTATTGAATTATAGCATTAAATTACACAACCACATCATTGAACATTTAACAGGTCATGTTTCATCGACAAAAAGAAATAAACTCATGGCATAAATTTTATTTTAATTTGTTTCTACAAAGTTTACACTGGATAAAATTGTTTTGTTGTAAGAAAATAATTGCACATTAAATCTTATAAATAACATATTCTACAACAAATATTTCCATTAACACAGTGCAATAAGTTTGTAACATTTTAAACCTATTATTCTTTAATGGTATTTTTGAGTAAAAACATTTGGTTAATGTGAAAATGATGGTTATCAAGGATATCTCTTTTCAATACGAACATTGATTCCAGTTATTGAATGAAGCAATACTTCAAAGCCTACTTTTATTTCAGGAAGATTATCAGCGATAAAAAATTTATAACTTCTCAATAAATGTATGAGACCTGCTTTCATGTCCAGCATTGCGTATTTTTGACCTGAAACCAAAAGTATGAAGTTGATAAAAACCTTTTATGAATTTACAACTTTCTTTTAGATAATGTACATCAAGCAAGTCAAGTTTTCATGATTTTCTTGTTTGCTTTGTGAAGACGATGTCATTTTTAGTAAATTTTCGTGAAATTTTATTATCTTTAAATAAGGATCTCTTGAGCGCTACTTACAGAGGTTGTTAAAAATGTAAAATACACATATAAATTAATTTATGATTGTAAATTTTACAATTGTAAAATCCAATTTTTAAAATACAGTAAGATAAAAGCTATATGATGTTTAAGGTTTTGAGTGGCCACTACTTTAAGATGGTTGAAAGAGTATTACTGGGTAACAAACATATCTAAGCTATTACCAAAATTCAATTTTGTGCCAAGTTTGAATCAAATTAAATTAAAATTCCATGCATACACACACACACACACACACACACACACACACACACACACACAAACACAAAGATATTACCGATGCAATTCCTAGGCCCAGCACTGAACGGTACGTAGGCGAAGGGATGACGTTGTGCGCATGCCTCAGGAAGGAAGTGATCAGGATTGAAACTTTCAGGATCAGAGAACTCTTCAGGGTCTTTGTGTAAATTAAGAAGATCAAACAGCATACAGCTGCCTGCTGGAACTGTATAACCACCTGGGAACACAAATCAATATTCATGTTGTTAAAGCATTACACAAACACTCTCGCTATCAACTATTCCACAAAAAAATCTGGTTCGGAAGCTGACAAAAAACCAGAAAATTGGGTAATTTCTCAGATTTCACTCAAAATTTTATCACAAATGAAGGTTCACATCTTAATTCAGCACACTGAACTGGAAATTGTGGTACATATCTAAAACAAATATTTTGAACTTGAGACTTCAATCAAAAACTAAAAAAAATTTTAAGATTGACTTATTTTACAAACACCACTCTTTTCTAATACTTAAAGAGCAAGCAAAAACAGTTGTACAGAAATATGTATAATTTTTATAATTTATATATCTTTTAATTGAAAAATAATGACTTTATTGTTTTCTCAGAAGATTTTTAACTTTTGTTATTTTCTTTTATTTCTAGTAAAAAATAAAAGCTTTCATTTATAAAAATGGCCCAAAACTCAAATAGATAATTATCGCCTTGTAACACTAATATCCAATTTGGCAAAAATATCTGAAAAAATTATCTTCACAAGACTATATAAGTTTGTCATTAAACACAATTTAATAAGTGCTCGACAATTTGGTTTTCTGAAACACAAGAGCACAGACGATGCTATAACCTTATTAAGTAAACTTATACATGAAAATCTTAGCAACAGTAAACCAACAGTAGTTGTCTTTCTAGGCTACTCGAAAGCTTTTGACACAGTTAATCATAAATTACTATTGTCCAAACTGTATAATATGAGAATTAGAGGCATTTGTCGATCTCTCTTGAAATCTTATCTAAGTGGCAGAACACAAGTAGTTAGGGTGAACACTGTTAAATGCCAACATGTTGCAACAAATGTAGGAGTCTCCCATGGATCTACTTTAGGAACACTTTTATTTATTCTATTTATAAATGATTTTTATCTCTCTATGAGGAACTGGTAGCCTATGCTGAAATCCAAAAATTCTGTTCTCTATTTAGTGTATGTAACTATTATTATTTATGGTTTCTAACAAACAAAGCACTTTTAGACAGATTTAATATTGTTTCTCCACTATTATACTCACTTGGTAGTGGAAAATCCGCATTAACCTTACGTCCAATATAAGTTACTGGATAATGCCTCATCGTCTCCTTTAGCACCATCTCTAAATAAGGAAACTGCTGTAAATCCTGATACGTAGGCTGTCTTTTATCATCTCCGAAATGAGCTTCTATTTCCTGTACAACTTTATCCTAATGACAAAACCACAATAATCAGTTTGTTTTTATTATTTAAATAATTCTGAAAATTATTAATTTTGAATTTCAAATTTAATATTAAAATGAAGGTTTAGCCATGGATTCCCCCCTTTCTGGCCTAGCAGAATTGTTTCTGAACCAATAGAAAATGAATTTTTATGGTCTGATAGGAACTATGACAATAAAGACAAAATAGTTCTTTACTCTAGGTATGCAGATGATATAACTGTACATTTTGAAGGCAATAGTACACAACTAAAAATTTTTAATAATTTCCTGAACACAATACATTCGAACCTCTATTACACACTGGAAGAAGAGACTGATAATACCTTAAATTGGTAAATTTAATTTGGTAAATAAGATAAACAACAAACCTAAGAACAAACATTAATAATATTTTGTCTATTCACTATATAACTAATGTTAATTAAGAATACAGATTACACTGATTTTGTTGAGATAACATAATGTTCAATATCTTGTCTTAAAGGTCTTGTATGTAGGAATGTGGTCATTTTTGTATATTCTTTTGTTTTTTAAAGATCTTTGCCATATCTTAAAAAGCAAAAAAATGTAAGAAATGTAAAAAGAAAACTACATTCTCACATCAAGAATAACTATCAAACATAACTTTATCTTAACAAAAAAACAGTGTATTCTGTGTCATTAATTAACAATAGTCTCAGATAGATTCAATATGGTCGACAGAATCCACAAACCCTTTATGTATTTGTTTGATTATTTTGAATAGAAAATATTATTTAATACTGAACTATGATTTTAAAGTTGTATATAAATAATTTATTTCTGGTTTTGTAATCCTGTATATATGTATTTCTCCATAAATAAAGCAGCCTATCAACTTCCTCTATAAATAGGGTGAAAGTACAGCAGCTTTTCTTAGCTCTTACAGCTACAGCGGAAAAAAGAAGAAATAGTCGAGTGGCAACGAAGATTGCACAATTTTAAGAGACCTGCTATCGACTTACAAGACTTACATTATGGTTAATTTCTATTACACAAGGAAATGATAAAATATAATTTGCCAACTACTTATGGTATTTTGGAGATGTCATTTTTTCTCATATATATATATATTGTGAAAAATAGAAATTTCATTTCAAAGGTAAATGTTTTGAAGGTAAAAGTAACAAAAAGGAAATTAATTGTAGCCTAAAAGTTGCTAAAACTTTCCAAACTCCATTCAACTATTTCCCTCCCTCCCCCTGAACCCCCAATAGTCTTAGAATTTATTACTACTGCTTGCTCAGCTCCAGAGAACGGAATGGTAACTTCTTTCCTCTCCCCAGACAAGCACAGGAAGGAGGACTTCTTTCCTGCAATCTTTTTTTATCTATTAAGGTGTTCGAATACCCATTCAACAGTAATATCCGATTGCTTGCTGATATTTTCATTTGACTTTATAGTAAACTTTCCTACTACACCAAAGCTGAATTGAATTTGCTTTAGGCAAGAGCATTAAGGGCATCCTGATTATGAAGCACATTTGGGGAGTTTTAATAATAATATTGATTTTTATCAAATGTTATCCCCACTCCACCAATTTGACATTTGGTCTACTGTACATCACTGTTCCACTCATCATGCTATAACTTCCCAGTTATGCTTCCAGAGCAGAGGTTCTCAAGGTCCAGGTGGACCCCTTAGGGGTTTACTGAACTTTGAAGGGGGTTGATTGAATTCAGGGTCTATTGGAGGGGGTTGATGAAATAAATTCTATTTGTACCCCTTAAGATATCAGAACATGGTAATTTATGATTAATATTAACAAATATTTCCCCGGATATAAGTAAGATAATCGAAGAATATCAACCGCAACAATCTCATTAGAATTTTATCTATTTATGTGATTTATATTTTATTTAAATTTCTGCTTCTATAAATATAATTATACCTTTAATGTATATCAAATAATGCGAAATACAAATTATTAAAAAAAATATATTACTGAACTGTTCCTACTGTTCCTATATTCTTCACTTGCTGTGATATTTGTGCAACACATTGTAAACATATTATCATTGGCGGTGGGGTCTACCTTCACCGATGGAGAAATGATCAAAGAATGCATAATTGCAGTAGCCAAGAAATGTGCCCTGAAAAGGTAAATTTATTAAAACTGTCAGTATGTCAGCAAACACTGTGGCTCAAGGGTAGAAAACATCGCTGAAAATGTATCCTCTCAACTGTTCGACAAAAATGGACATGTTGAGTGGTTTTCTTTGGCCTTGGATGAGTCAACGGATGTGTCAGATACTGCTCAGGTGTTGATTTATATTCGAGGAGTAGATAAAAGCTATGAAGTGCATGAAGAACTTCTTGATGTGTATAGTATTCATGGTACAACTACTGGTACAGATATTTTTAAAGGAGTTGAAATGGCCATTAATCAAAAGAACCTTCGATGGAAAAACTTGAAATGTATTACTGATGGAGGCAAAAACATGAGTGGGAAAGATAAAGGAGTGGTCGCTCTTGTGAAAATGACGGTGGTTCAAAACCATTAGCCTTACATTGTATCATTCATCAACAGTCTTTGTGAGGAAAATGTTTGGATATGTCTGAAGTTCTGAAACCAGTCATATCAACTGTTAATTTTATCAGATCTTTTCGGCTGAATCACCGACAATTCCGACAATTTATTGAAGAGATTGGAGAAAATGACTTACCTTATCATACTGCCGTACATTGGCTTAGTTGTGGAAAGTCCTTCAGCGCTTTTGAAACTTCGAGCAGTGATCGAAATTTTTTGAATGAAAAGCATCGTCCTCTTACTGAATTACAAAACAACGCATGGCTGTGGAAGTTAGCATTCTATGTTGATTTGACAAAACATGTGAACAAACTGAATTTGAGATTGCAAGGAGAAAACCAGCATCTTCCTGATTTATACACTAATATCAAATCATTCCGGAAGAAATTGATACTGTTTCAATCACAACTATTTAAGTAAATGTTTTTCACATTTTAAAACATGTGAAATATTCAGCCACACAACTGAGACTGAGTTTCCTATCAATTTTGCAATCGAAACTTTGAAAATAAAAAAAATTATTTAGGTTGTCGAAGCAGAAAAAAGGTTGAGAATCCCTCCTTAGAGCTTTTGTAACTGCACAAGCAGAAACAACCGAAATGATTTCACTTTTATTTAATCTTACACTTAAAATATACTAACTAGAATTAAATTAATGAACTAACTTGTATATCTTGATTTTCTGCAAGTTTATAAATTGTAAATGTTATTGCTGAAGTTAAAGTTCCATAGCCCTGTAAAGAAATTAAATAAATAAATAAATATACAGTACATTTTAAATAAGTATTGTGTTTACAAAAAAAAAAAATATATATAATTGATACATGTTATAATTGATAGTGACAACTACTTTTATATAGTGAACCATCCTGATAACGGATACAGCTTGGACCAAATAAAATGTCCATTGTTGAGAAATCTCAATTGTTGGGAGGAATATAGTTATAGCCTATTCTATATAGGCTAGCTGATTTCTACGACAAACTGTTAAGGATATTTTGTAATAATATTGCAAATGTTTTTTACGACAGTAAGCCTACAATAATGGACCTGTTTTCTTTTTTATAACATTAATTTTGAAAACACATTTTTTTAAGATAATTTTTTTTTTTGCAATACAATATAATCTGACTTGGCTATAATGGAGCATGTGTCCATCTATTCAGCACTGTACACCTGTCAATGGCTACATGTTGGCAGTTTTGGGAGAGTAGGTAATTCCTTTAGATTGTGAGACAGTATAAACACAATGCAGTATACAGAAGAACAGGTGACAGTATAAACACAGTGCAGTATACAGAAGAACAGGTGACAGTATAAACACAGTGCAGTGTACAGAATAACAGGTGACAGTATAAACACAGTGCAGTGTACAGAAGAACAGGTGACAGTATAAACACAGTGCAGTGTACAGAATAACAGGTGACAGTATAAACACAGTGCAGTGTACAGAAGAACAGGTGACAGTATAAACACAGTGCAGTGTACAGAAAAACAGGTGACAGTATAAACACAGTGCAGTGTACAGAATAACAGGTGACAGTATAAACACAGTGCAGTGTAAAGAAGAACAGGTGACAGTATAAACACAGTGTAGTGTATAGAAAAACAGTCTAAGTCAACAAAAAAAAATCTAGATCAATCCCGTGACGTAAATAACTGCTAACAATCAGACTTATATGATTAGCATCATGTTGACTTGTCCATCTATAACGGGTCAACAAAGCATGCTTATCTGTTTCTCCTCACTGGAAATATGCGGAAAACAAGTCTCATATAGTCTTTGAAACACTTAAGCTTCAAGGTAAAGCAAGACAATCATAGCTTCTTTTTTAGATACTGTCAAAAAAAGATGAGTAAGCATCATTCAATGGCTAATTGCATTACATGTATACTACCAGGATGTACCAGGAAAACACTAAACAGTGCACTTTTGTGTGCTTCCATACATAAAAATTTTTAAGAAAAAACTGACCTATTCCTAAAATCTAAGCTGCTTTGCTGTCCGGTATTAAGAATTTCCAAAGAGCCCATTAACTACTGATTTTATGTCTGTCCATTTTTTTTTTTTTTTTTGAGTATCCACTATTTAGAAGTTGATTTAGACCTTGAATAGCTTTGTCTCAAATAGTGAATACAAAATTGTCTGTTATGAATTAAATTAACTATTAATTAATTAAAAGTGTCCATTGAGGCCTAAAAACTGTTTTATTGTGTTCTACGTAAAATATTGCACATTGAAAAGTCTTCTGTTCCTAATCATAATATTCTACATCGATAAATAAATTTAACAAATGAATTATTAAATATTAAGAATTTTATTTCAAATGAGAGTAGTTGTATTCTCTATGCCTACTACTTATCGGTAATGAAAATCTCTTACTGCTGCATAGAATGTCGAAACTTCGTAAAGAATGTCTTCATCCGTCAAAGTCGTGCTGGGATCCATAGCAATCTTCAACAACAAGTCTATAAACGCTAGTTTTTTTTTACCTAAATAAAATAATTTATATTTATACTGCATAAGCCAATTGTAAATTTTAAAATGTTAATAACATTTTATAAAATTAAAAAAGCATAAATTCTGGCAATTGTAATTTTATTGAAATCAATTTTTATACCAAGTTTAAATCAAATTGGATCAAAATGCTAGAGGGTTTACATGCATGCACATGCGCGCACACACACACACACACACACACACACACACACACACACACACACACACACACACACAAACTAATTGAATTTAAGATTTTTATTATTCAATTGTTGTTTATAACATGTGGATATTCCGTTTACACTTGGTGATTTATTGTTATTATTATTTATATTATTACTTGTGTTAGCAAATAACATCATTTACTTTCCATTATATAGTTGTTATAATAAACATTACAATATTCTCATTTTCATAGAGTATATAAAACAGATTTTTGTAAAATTAATTTTAATTTTACAATTATTCTACATGTTTGTACAAAATAAATAAATTTTAAAATCTTTTATTTACAGCCTAAAAAGTCAAAATTCTAGTCATGCATTCAAAATAATGTTGTGAATATTTTATTAAAATTAAATTAATATGGTAGAATTACTTGGTTAAATAATATTTAAGTGATCCCAAAATTTTCAATTGAACAGAAATTTTCTTACCATTATCACATTCTTCTTTCATTTCTCTTTCATGAATTGATTCTCTTAAAATCCTTTTTCTATCAGTTATTACCTGGAAAAAAATCAACACACTATGTATACCTTTGCAGCCCCTACAAAGATTTTAACATTTTAAGAATTTATGATTTTTTTAAATCTATTGTAATGATATTTTAGTGATTTGACGGAGTTTAGCTGTTCCAAAATTATGTACATAAAATTTATTTTTATTGACTATTTTTAAAAGTTTTTTCTGACGATTTCTCAAAAGTATTTAAACAATTACAGTAAACCACTCCTCATGCAATAATTCTGTAATTTATAATACTATGAAAAAATTAATAATAAAGCATCCCAAGTATCAGTGTCCATTACCTTTGAATGTTTATGAAAGGTGAATACCAAGTATTATGTTTTATTTAGTATAAATTCAATGTATTTGTCCCATTTCATTTTATTATCAAAGATAATTCCTAAATACTTAAATGACTTTACATTAAATCATATGGTAACTGATATGTCACTAAATAAAAAAAAAAAAAAAAAAATGGTGAAACTATATTATATTAGTGTTCTAATGTTCTTTGATATGATGATATTTCACCAAATGCCAACTGCGTGTTCAATAAATAAGTCTTGACATGATTTTTTTAAAATAAAATTTCATCGAAATAAGATTTTAGGCTCCAACTTCATTTTGAAATTAATTATAATGGTTGTAGAAGTAAATGAAGTACTTAAAAGTAAGACTGCTTGAAAAATTCAACATTTGCAAAAGTGAACCTTATATCCTAATAATTGTTCAAAATATAGTATTTTTAATTCAATACAAGGAGTGACCGTAATTCTGTGAGTATGTTTTATTTAAAGATTTGTTTCCAATACCTGAGTATAAAAGTTGTGCAGGTAAGCAATGCTTTTATTATAACTCATTCCATAACTCGACAAGTCGAACAATAATTTTGGATGTAACCAGTACTTTAAAGTGCGACGTGTAAGTGCCGTTTTGATACTGAAAACATTAAAAGAAAAACTGTTATAAAGTGCACCAAAAATTAACATTATTAGTAAATTTTCATTCAAACGATGAGATATTGGATCGGGCATCATGATAAATCCCAGATATGTAATCTTGAAATTAGCACCAAACATGATATCCAGATCACTTTTTGAGGGGTTGTTTATTTGTGTAAAGTGTGTGTGTGTGTGTGTGTGTGTTTTCTGTATTTAGCATGCTCATGTTCACAATTAGTCTGATTTGGATTAGACTTGTTAAAAAAATCGATTATGATAAAATAACTTAGACTAGTATGTTAACCAGCAAAATTCGTACAAAGTTTCAAAATAGTTGCCATTTCAAATCTGTAAAAATTCATAACTTTTAAATTATTTTGAAAACCTGATTTCATCATCTGTAACTGTATAAAATATAGTAGCACACTGGATTTTCAAAATATTTTATATTATATGAATTTTTTTAGCAGCAATCAGTTTTATTTTATATTTTCATTGTAACTTTGAAAGTTTAATATGCACATTTTAATGCTGATTATGATGGTGAAATCAGAATTTCAAAAAGAGTAAGATAATACTTTTGGCAATTTACTTTTATCATATTAGTGAGACAGCTGGGTGCTGCAGTTAATTATTAGTTCGATTCATTTCATTTTAGATATTCTGTTCTTTAAACAAATAAAAATATACTTTATTATCATAGCTCCCTAACATATAGTATTACTACAGGGCCTACTTACTTCAATTGACATTCTGCAAATTTTCTATTTTTTTTAAGTTGAACACCACTCTTGATTCTCAAAGCATTTTCTGAAAAATAGGTACATACTAACATAAATGATAGTACTGTAAAACTCAAAAAACCATATAACTTTTCCATGGTACATACTGTAACATTTATCCAAATATATTTTAAGCCTAACAGATACTCTGTATCACATAATAAACAACAATGTTCCGAATGTCTCAGAATATTATTTCGAAAACAAATTTATTGTAAAACATTGTTCCACATCCAACAATGTTCTACTTCCAATAGTCTACAATGCTCTACTTCTAATAGTCTAACAAAGCTTTACTTGCAATAGTCTATTGGTTACTTACTACTTCCAAAAGCCAACAATGCTTTACTTCCAATAGTCTACAATGTTCTACTTCCAATAGTCTACAATGCTCTACTTCCAATAGTCTAACAAAGCTTTACTTGCAATTGTCTATTGGTTACTTACAATGCTCTACTTCCAAAAGCCAACAATGCTTTACTTCCAATAGTCTACAATGTTCTACTTCTAATAGTCTACAATGCTCTACTTCTAATAGTCTAACAAAGCTTTACTTGCAATTGTCTATTGGTTACTTACAATGCTCTACTTCCAAAAGCCAATAATGCTTTACTTCCAATAGTCTACAATATTCTACTTCCAATAGTCTACAATGCTCTACTAGTCTAATAAAGCTTTACTTGCAATAGTCTATTGGTTACTTACAATGCTCTACTTCCAACAGCCAACAATGCTTTACTTCCAATAGTCTACAATGTTCTACTTCCAATTAGTCTTTAATACTCTACTTAATTCCAATAGTCTTTAATGCTTTACTTCCAATAGTCTACAATGATCTACTGCCAAGCCCCATATAATTTAGTTACTAATGCATTCCTTATAATTCATTCAAGGTTCTAAATTAACCATGAAAAAAAGGAAAAAGAGGATGGCTGCAAAGAAACATTTTCATTGGCAAAAGATTACATATTTTCATATGTTTAAATAAAAATGTTTTTTCATAAATAAAACCAAATAAATGGTTTTTTATTAAAATAATACACTTTTAACACATTAGATTTTTTACAATATTATATATAACTTATGGTATGGCTTTGAGAATGTCGCTTCTTAAAAAAACAACTTTTATTAATTACAATAAGAATTTAATATACACTTAAAAACTTATAATAATTATTTAAGTTTTTCTCATATTCATTGACATGTGAACTGAGTGAAACCTCAACTAACACTGAGCTTATGCTCTTCGTTCTCTACATACAGTGAAAATGCTTACCATGTTAAAAACTACATTGTCATCACTAAATCTAGCAAAGTCTACAATTATTGTCTATATAACTTGTATAAATTCAATTTATGTAGAGAATTAACACAAATTCAAAATTTTGTTGATAAATATTTAAAATTCAGTTTCAGATCTTGTACATTCAGGAAAATAATTTAAAATATTTTTTTTACTGTTCAACAATTAATACCTTGTAGCTAGGCTAGCTTATACTGTGAAAAACTTACCATACAAGTTATCAGTAACACAGTTGCCTAAATACATCTCAATGTTAAACCCACTGTTGCCAACTTCTGCTTCTAACAAATCTGTCAATATTTTATAGTTGGAATTAAAATTGTCTATGTAATTTTTCAACATCTTAAAGTGAAATGTTGGAGTTAAAATTTTCCTGTTACGCCTCCATCGCTCACCTGTAAATATCACTCAAAACATTAACAATAAATTATTGTATTGTACAGTTGCTCTTAACAATTAATGTTTTATACATTCTACCAGCTATATTTTTAATATAATTCAATTTTAAACATTCCAATACTCTATATCATCTGATGTCAAAAATATCATATCAAAACATTTTGGCAGAATAAATTCTGGTTTATTTATATTCATTTACTTGTTTATTAACATAAAAATTCATTAATACCTTTTTTTATGTTATAAAATTACAGTACAAGTACTTGTCGACTGATATATGGAGAAGAATTAACAAATGAACTAAAATATATTTTTATTTTACAAATCTACAAACTAGGATTTTATCTAGCAGAACATAATTATATTTAAAAATTATGTCATTCAAGTTATGGCCTTTTGATGCAGTGCAATGATCAAAATGTGGAACAAAACTGTTTCTCCACAACATTTAGAAGAATAAATTATAAGATAACAGGTATTATTTAGGGTTCTTTATCTCTACAGACATTGGATTGTTGTTGCCTACATAACAAAAACATCAACTTTCTAAAAACATTAATTTACTGAAAGTTAAGTTTCAGTTATCATAAATAGATGTACTTTTTGGTTTTTGTAGTTAATTGCCTGGTTATTTGCCAATTAAAACTGACCTCTCCTTTCCCTTACATTTCATTTCTTTTGCATCAGGCACTTCTTTATCTATTAAATCAATTGATATCTATAACAGTAAATATTTGGATGCAAAAGGAAACTTACCAAATGCTGTAACAAGACCTTTTCCCAACCAGTCATTTGCAAAATAGTACATACTAGATTTTTTTATTTGAACATTATCCGTCAATATTGCCTAAAAAATACAATAAAAATTATTATTTATTTTGACTACTTTACATGATATTGGATTTCATAATGTATTTTATTTAAATATAAAGGTGAAAAACTAATATTAATAAAATAAAATTTGTAAAAATTATTGCTACATTTATAATATTTTGAAACATATGCCATAACCAACGTGTACAAATATCATCATTTTTGTACAAAATTTAAACACAATATTCAAAAAGTTTAAAATGTACCTTTATATCTTCTTTGGAAGAAATTATTATGTGAAGTTCAGGTCCCATCCAGACGGCAGTGGTTGGTCCATATTGTGCTGTGATCTCTTCCATGTATTTCAACACAGCTAATAGAAATATATACAATCTTATTAGACAAAAAGTTTCATCTTTACATTAAGCAGTGTTATACAGACACAAGGTTCAAGAGCTTTTACACTTAAATATCAATATTAATGGTAAAATACCTAGGCATTAGTCAAAATTATGATGAGAAATAAAACTGTATATCATATATATATATATATATATATATATATATATATATATATATATATATATATATAAACTGTAAATAATTTAATAACAAACAAACCAAAGTATATTTTATTTTACAAACCTTCAATACGTACTAGGATTTTATCTAGTGAAACATAATTATATTTAAAAATTATGTCATTCAAGTTATGGCCTTTTGATGCAATACATTGATCAAAATGAGGAATGAAACTGTCTCTCAACAACATTTTTGGCATTATTAATGTCACTCCATGCTCAGTTTCTTCTTTGAGTGATTTGCAAACATCTTCTGCTTCAGGTCTGTCAGAAAACATTCCCCGAGATGATTTTGGAACATTATTTATAAAAAATGCATGTTATTTGTGAATTTCTTTACATTTAAACTTGTTTTTAATTTTTGTTTGTTTATCATGTCATTTAGCAATACAACCAAGTATCCAGAACTATTACGAATATAGTAGAAATTATATAATAGCATTACTACATTTTCATACCATAATGGAAACAAGAGATGGCCCGTGTGGATTAACAAACTATAAAAAAATGTGTGCAGAAGTCTGAAACCACTGTTTTTGTAAAAGATAAACAAAAATCAGGAAGACCTTCAATAGTTAAAGACAATATTGTAGATACTGAAGTCTTGCATGCAAAAAATGAAATGATGCTAACACACAAAAAAATGATGTTTTTTTTTACAAAAAAGTAAATAAATCGATTGAACTTCTCAAATTGGACCAAATTGTTTTACTTTTTGCAAGGACCTTTACATGATATTTCACGTTGCAAAGTGTTTGTAACCAACAACCAACAAAACAGAGTTGCTTAGGCTACATTTAAATAGTTTACATGAACTCAGAGCCCTGTAAAAAAAACATTTTTATAAGTAAAAAATTGTAGTGTGAAGTTTTTAAGATAGAGGAATGCTTCCAAATTTTGTGAAACACACTTATACATTATGTTAAAAACAAATTTATTATATGTCATCCATTAATGATACATTTACTCACTATAAGAATTTGTGCCAAAAGACAAGGCATTTCCAATCAGTGGAAGAGGTTTGGGTCCCGGTATGTTTCCTGCAATTTTCTTCATTCTCCTGACTTTTTTGTATATTTTTATATATTTTATAAATAAAATGAAAAGTAATATTACAATCAGTAAAACCAAAATCATCTTGAAGTGTTGAAAACTGTGTTTTCTTTGTTGTTAATCTGAAAATTTAAAAAAACATAAAAAGTTACAAATAAAAATATTGTAAATAAATATTATTTCAAACACTTTTTTCAATAAACAAAATATAATTGTTTATTTAAGGCTTCTACAGCAAAATTAACATAATTGTTTCACAAATTATACACAACTATTGTTGTCACTGTCAAATTAAATAACACAGTAAAATCTCTTTAGCAACATTGAAGGGAATATTAGTTTTCACCGCTAAAAAGAGAGCTCAAGCAAAACAAATATAAAATGTGTCAAACGTGTTATATGCTAGCTCCAATTTGAAGTACTGAATGCAAAGGTTGTTAAAATAAAACTAAATGACTTACATTCTTTAAAAAAACAATATGTATTAAATACTGCATATTTATTTAATATGTATTAAATAATACTGCATGAATATAATACTGAACTATTAGAAAAAGGCAATATTTTTTAACATATTCTTTATTAATCAGTACGGAATATGGATATTAAAATTTAAAGTTATTCTTGTTTTGCACGATATTCCCAGTTATAAATACAATGTTGTTTATGTAGTGCATTATCCTCAATTATGCAATAACACACACACACACAACACCACTATTCATTTAAAAGAAAAACACACCTGAAATAAGCCAACACAACACAATTTAGACAGGCTGGTGTAAGTTAAAACATGAAAATTATCAATTAAACATTTTCAAGATAAAGTAAAATCTCTCTTAACTGAAGTATATTGTTTAGGATTTGAAAAAATTAAAACATATTGTATTTAGGCTGATGAATTATTCAACTACGCATCTGCATTCAATTTTTGTCATAGCACATATTGTTCAGACGACACCAATTAAATAGGTTAGAGTAACAATAAAAAATTTACTAAGCTACCAAGGATATTAAATAAAGTTATTTATTAAAAAAATAAATATGACTTACTGGCTGGTATATGACACTTGAGGGATGGCAGACCTGACTACCTTTCTAAACAATAACTGAGCCAAATCTCTGTCTCATTGTTTGAGGAAGGCTTGTTGACTTGCCATGGGACAGGACAGGGTCCCCATTTACAATAGAACTTGCATTCTTTCCCAAACTTAAAGAAATATTGGTTGTCAAGTAGCATTGTCATCACTTCAATCAGTTCCCAATTATTTTACATGTTGCAAAACACTAACCTTTATATTTAAGATTTGGTCACCAATACACTGTGCTGTAAAAGTATTCAGAATACAGCACTACTTGTAAAATGTACTGGTCACAGAACACTCAATTCATATGATGCACTACACACTGCTTCTAAACTCAAATATCAATGATATGTTGACATACTGAGAAATATGGTAGAAGAGTAGGAAGAGTGCGCTTGTTTCATCCTATAGAGAGATTCCTGGAATTTCATTGGCTCAATAGAGAAAGTTAATATATATATTTTTACTACAGGAATGGAAAGGGACCAACACACTTTGCTGTTATAGAGAGATTCCCATTATAAAGAGATCTGCACTAGAGAGATTTTATTGTATATATTATGGTGATACTCCTGAATGTCATTAGTGAACTTGAGGATAGTATAAAAGGAAGTCTGTGTGGAAATTGCATTCTGGTTATCACAAAATCATAAATAGATGCTGCTTTAGTGAATAAAATAAATTTGTATTCAATTATACATTTTTATAAAATGATTTTTGTATTTTGACAAGAAACAAAATTACATTTTAATTGTTTAAATATTATTTATCACAAGATGTTTACTGTATTTATAACACAGTCATAAATTTTATTAGCAAAAAATGAGTTCTTTGGAAGAATTGTACAAGTTTCAGTAATTCCTGTTCCAATTAGTTTGGATAATCATTGTTCTACTATTTTTTGGTTTTGAAATAATTCTTAAAATATCCAAATATTTTAACATCTCAAAATATATTGTTTTTAATATAATTTCTTTTAAAGCTTTAATGTACCTTCTTATATGAAAAGAAGAAAACATAATTAGTAGTTATTCTTTATAAAAATATTTCTGTAAATAAAAATAATGATAATAGTTTAACAAGGGAAATAACAACTTATTAAAATAGCAACAAAAGTATAAACACATATATTTTACATTTTGCAGATGATTGTCGGATTTTGGATTCACTCTATTCAAAACTTCAACTGATTCATAAATTACTGAGGGTAGAATTAGAACCTGTGCAGATAGAACCCAACTCCTAACTTGCATGTTGTATTCATATTAAATTATCAGTATAAAATTGCCCATATAAATCTCATCAACACATTCAAAACAATTTTAATAAAATATTCAATAATAAAAAACAAATTTAATTACATTTAAAAAAATTAAACAAGCTTTTTTATTTAATGAAAAAAACTGATACGTACTATATTAACTAAGATATAAACTGTGTTAAAAACTCTTTATAGTAAAATTTACGTTTTTCTGGTTTTTTTTTTATATATATATATATATATATATATATATATATATATATATATATATATAATTTATTTATTGCCATTATTTTTTCCTTACATAAACTATAAAATATGTACTAAAAATGTAAAAACATGGAGTGTTCATTACAATTAATTTTCCTAAAATATATATACACTCATGTATAAAAAATGAATTATGTTGAGTGGCATATTATTTTATTTTTAATCATAGTAATTTATATTACTCTGGTCCACAGTTAAAAAAAATACACGTATTTCCTTTTTTTTAAATGTTTTTTTTTAATATTAGCTTATATTTTTCAGTAGATTTAAATAAAAGTATGTTTTTTAAATTTTGTTTACAATTATGACTTTTTACTTATGAAGAACATTTGTTTATAAAATCCAACTAATAGCAAAATTCTTAAATACAGGGTCCGCCAATGAAACGGGATGATTGTAGGTGGCCTGGAGACAAAGTTTGCAGGTAGTGGGGGGATAGTTACTGGCGTGTCACCACGTGCACAATCTGCCATTTAGTTGCAATGGATCGTTGGACGGGTAAACAATACAGCTACGTAGTGAAAGCGTATTATCAAAATGGCAAAAAATTTTTGCAAACTCGACATGCTTTCTGACGTCATTTTAACATACCGCGTAACCAGCCTGTTCCGTCAGATAATGCAATTCGAACATGGATAATCAACCTCCAGCCAACAGGATCAATGACTTAAAAAAAAGGCTGTGTAAAAACTGTTCGAACACCTGAAAACATTGCAGCCATTCAACAGGCTATGGTTAGAAGTTCTCACCAAACAACATGGCCTTGAATGATATTACCATTCAACCCATAAAACCAAACAACATGGTCTTTGCATGGGAATAAGTGACACGTCTGGGGGGATACCTGTTTTTGTTTTATGGGGATACCTGAAAACAAAAATGTATCTAGCACTCACAACCATTCAAGCCCTCAAACAACAAATTGTAGACGAGATTACGGCAATACCTGTCAACATGCTGTGAGAGGTCATGCAAAACTTCCAAACCAGGCTATAGGAATGCCTTAATTGCACTGGAGGACATTTGGTGGACATAATGTTTAGAAAATAATATTTTTTCATATTGTAACCACAATGGCTATTCTTGTACTTTCAATTATTTACTAAAAAAATTTTTTTTTTTTTTTCAACAATCAATTACTTTATTTAATCATCCCATTTCACTGGTGGATGTATTTCTCTCAATACATTTCTAGTAAGTAGGATTTGCATACATTAAAAATATAATTAAATTTCATGAGTAAAATTCTTTTTTAATCTGCATAATGCTTACCTGTACTTAATTAAATTCCTCTGCATATGCTTCAGTAATTGAGATGTGCTGAAGAAAATGTTACTTACTTCTCTTGTAATGTATCCAAATAGGCTCCTTAGTTGATAAACTTTACCGGATATATTGCCAAAAATAAAATCAGTCACCTATAGAATATTATCTCTTAACAATTATTTACATTGACATGAAATACAACATTACCATGTCACCTGAAACACCATGTTGTATTTCAAACACCTGAAAAACAAACATTGATTACCATTCTGTGTTAAAGTCATTAAATGTTGAGTTTGTTTTTTGTTTGTTTGTTGTTGTTTTTTTTTTTTTTTTTTTGGTATACTAATTATAAATTACATTAATTTTATTATGTTAAATTTTGTTATCTATCTCAGACATACTAGTAAGTAATAATTTATTAACTAAGATATGAAATGTGTTAAAAACTCTTTATAGTAAAAGTTACATTTTCCTGTTTGTTTCTTTACTTAAACACACACACACACACACACACACACACACACACACACACACACACACACACACACACACACACACACACACACACAACATATATATATATAATTTATTTATTGGCATTATTATTATTTTTTCCTTACATCAACTATAAAATATTGCAACATTATATAAATTTACAAAATTTATGATTAATATGTTTTCACAATTTATTTATAAATTATCTTAATTTTAAGTTACAATTGCACAAATTTTTGTACCTGTAGGGGATTTTTTTTAAATCCGTCACAAGTTTGGCTTAACATTGAAACTATTGTTATTTATTACGCCAAAGAGATGATAGCTTGATGAATTCAATTATTCTTTTTATTTTATTCACACAATTTTACACTGGTCTTAAGAAAAGTAAAATTTTGTCCTCGGTGTCAAAGTAATTACATATCTACTTTTTGATTTTTGATTTTATATTCTTAATTTTTCCTTCAAGTGTTTTTAGTTAATTTGGCATAGAGTTGAAGATTTTATATACCTATATTGGGTGATAATTTCTCATTGCCGCCTCAGTGGCTTAGTGAATTCCGTACTAGGCTTTCACCCCAAGGACCCGGGTTCGATTCCCGGCGAGGGCTCGGCATTTTCACATCCTATCGTGTGCATTAGCCCAAGTGTGCACAATAGTCGGATTTTAAACACAAAAAAAATTCTCATAACACTTCTATTACCACTGTTATAAATGCATATTACCTCAGATGTTTTGAAATGAACAGGGCATTCACCCCCTCAAAGTATGCATTTATTATATTTACCAAAAGTTTGAATATGTAATGTGCTTTTTTTTAAAAACAGCGGAGTATATGTGATCCACTCCTAAATTATTGTTCTTTAGTTTATTAATTAAGTTAAATAATTCAGTAATATGAGTGCAAAATAGATAAATGCTATGTTCACTTCTTGGGGTACTGGTTTATTCATGTATTGCATTTGGCATTACTATTTTACATGCTGTTTTTATTTCAATGTCAGAAAAATATCCATTGAAATGTTTCATTTTTAATGTTATATCAGTAATATCTCTACTATTTATAGTTATCTTGTCTATGTTATTTGACTTTTTCTTTTTAAAAAAATTCATGGAACCTTAGAGTCAGAATTTTCCAGGAGTCTATGTTCACACATATTTTATGCAGAATTTATTATTTTTTTTAGTTTTCTTTCCTATCTATCTATCTATCTATCTATCTATATATATATATATATATATATATATATATATATATATATATATATATATAGATAGATAGATAGATAGATAGATAGATAGATAGATAGATAGATACGAGGGTTGATCAAATATAAACGAGACTGACTTTCTAAAAACTTTTCCGTTGGACATTGAACTCTAAAGGGTGGGGTTTCAGGTAGCCTGGGAGGTTTGGGACGGGCGTAGACGGGCAACATTTCCGTTCGGACCCTTCAGTATAAAACTATACAATGAGTGAGAGTGAAGTGCACGTTTCCGTGGAGCAGAGAATTATTATTAAGTTTTTGGCCAAGGAGGGGGTCAATCCGACTGAAATCTTTCGTAGATTGACGGCTCAATACGGGGACAGGACCCTGTCAAGAGCTCGCGTTTTTGCTTGGCACAAGGAATTCGTCGAAGGACGGGAAGCAGTAGAAAACCTGAAGGCCAAATCACGATCGTCGGCCGGGAAGGTAATGGCCACTGTATTTTTCGACAATCAAGGCGCCTTTCACGTCGATTTCCTCCATCAACGACGCACAATAAATGCACAATATTATTGCGATGTTTTAGAGGCCGCAAAACAGTCTTTTCGTAGGAAAAGGAAATCTAAACCGGCGAGAAACGTCATTCTTCTTCACGATAATGCCCGACCACATTCGGCGAACGCTACGAGGCTTAAACTCGATCAAATTGGCTGTGAACCAATGGAACATCCCCCATACAGTCCAGACTTATCACCCTGCGACTATCACCTGTTTGGGCCACTCAAAGAGGCGCTTGGAGGCCAGCGTTTCGAAGACGATTCTGCGGTGGAGACCTTCGTGCTCCAATAATGGCTCAATGAACGCCCGAGAACTTTTTACGAAGATGGAATTAAAAACTTCCAATCCGGTGGGAAAAATGTGTTACTCGTGCGGAGACTATGTAGAAAAATAAGTTGTATCAAGAATAATTTGTAAGTAAGCAATACATTTTTAAAAAATCAGTCTCGTTTATATTTGATCAACCCTCGTATATGAATATATATATATATATATATATATATATATATATATATATATATATATATATATATGAGGTGTGGCTTAAAAGTACCTGGACTAATTTTTAATACAACCAGCAAATGTGTGAAGGTCAAGGTCAAGTGCTACATTGTCGAGTAATATAACATCAACTCTCGCCATTCCTGCTGCCGACCTCCTATTCAGGCTGTGGCCTTCATTTGTATTAGATCATGCATTTGCTGCCTTTCACAAAAATGCCTAGCATTTAAATATAACAACTCATTAAAGTGAAGATTTTAGTGAAACTCGGATAGTCCGCCACAAAAACTCATTCTTTGTTGAAACAGTGATAATGTTTAACATGGACTCAGGTTTTTGAGTGGTTTAAACGGGTCAAAGAAGGGCAAGAAGAAATTGACAATG
This sequence comes from Callitettix versicolor, assembly GCA_022606455.1. Classification (NCBI taxonomy): domain Eukaryota; kingdom Metazoa; phylum Arthropoda; class Insecta; order Hemiptera; family Cercopidae; genus Callitettix; species Callitettix versicolor. The sequence goes on from CM040189.1 coordinate 21,708,493, forward strand.
ACCCACGTCCAGGACAACCTTCAATGTCAACGAAGAACAAAAACAATGACAAATTTGGCAATTTAATAAGAAAGACAATCAGTTCAGCATTCATGATGTCGCTGAGATCGTCAGAATTGACAAAGAATCGATTTGGCATGTTTTGCATAAACATTTTAACTTGAAATAAGTTTGATCAAAAATGGTGCCCAAAAATCTCGTACCTGAACAAATTGTATTTTCGACTGAACATTTGTTCTGACACTGAAAATTCATTAAAAAAGAATATATTATATTATCATATATATATATATATATATATATATATATATATATATATATATATAGATAGATAGATAGATAGATAGATAGATAGATAGATAGATAGATAGATAGATTGATAGATATATGATAATATAATATATTATGTATTATAGATCATTATTTAAGATTGTTTAATGAGTTCTTCATCAGTTTTCTACCAGATCACACACATACTGCAAGATCCTGGCAGTTTTAAAATATATTGATAGTATAATATACTATATATTATAGATCATTATTTAAGATTGTTTAATGATTTCTTCATCAGTTTTCTACCAGATCACACACATACTGCAAGATCCTGGCAGTTTTAAAATATATTTTGTAATTTCTTTTAAGTGCCATCCCCAATTACATTTTACTGTTTATGTTGTCTTTTGAAGGAAGAAAAGAATATGAGCAATATGTAATATTATTTTAACATATAATAGCTTACTTATGAAAAAAAAATAACAAAGTACTCGCCTTCTTTTCCTTATATTTATACTTTATGCTATTACACTAATAAAGACACATAAACTTCAAATAAATTGGCTTTATTTGAAAGAGTAAATCTTATAGTAGTAACTGCAGTCTTGAACCTACAACCTTCAGGTGTGCAAGTTCAGAGCTGTAGCAGACTGACTAGTGCCTAAACCATATTGGACTATTTAAAAATCTGTACTTATTGTATTACAGCATTAAATTACACAACCACACCTTTGAACATTAAACATTTTGTCATTCATCGACAAAATGAAATAAACTCATGCCATAAATTTAACATTAATTTTTTTCTACAAAGTTTACACTGGATAAAATTGTTTTGTTGTAAGAAAAAGTTGCACATTAAACCTTATAAATAACATATTCTACGAAACAAATATTTCCATTATATAGTGCAATACGTTTATTACATTTTAATCCAATTATTCTTTAATGGTATTTTTGAATAAAAACATTTAGTTAATGTTACAATGAAGGTTATCAAGGATATCTCTTTTCAATACGAACATTGATTCCAGTTATTGAATGAAGCAATACTGCTAAACTTAATTCCATTTTTGGCATATTTTCAGCGATAAAAAATTTATAACTTCTCAATAATTGTATGAGACCTGCTTTCATGTGTAGCATTGCGTATTTTTGACCTGAAACAAAAAAATACAAAGTTGATAAAAAAAACTATTATAAACTTACAATTTTCTTTTAAATAATATATACCAAAGAAAGTAAAGTTTTCATGATTTTCTTGTTTGCTTCATGAAGAAGAAATTGTTTTCTTCTTGAATGAATGAATGAAAAAAACATTCATTTTTAGTAAATTTTCATGAAATTCCAATATCTTAAAATAAGGACCTCTTAAGCGCTACTTACCGAGGTTATTAAAAATGTAAGACACACATATAAAGAAATTTATGAATATATATTTTACAATTGTAAAATCCAATTTTTAAAATACAGTAAGATAAAAGCTGTATGATGTTTAAGGTTTTGAGTGGCCACTACTTTGAGACGGTTGAAAGAATATTACTGGGTAACAAACAGGTCTGAGCTATTACCAAATTCAATTTTGTGCCAAGTTTGAATCAAATTGAATTGAAATTCCATGCATACACACACACACACACACACACACACACACAACGATATTACCGATGCAATTCCTAGGCCCAGCACTGAACGGTATGTAGACTAAGGGATGACGTTGTGCGCATGCCTCGGGAAGGAAATGATCAGGATTGAAACTTTCAGGATCAGAGAACTCTTCAGGATCTTTGTGTAAATGAAGAAAATCAATCATTATAGAACTGCCTTCTGGAACTGTATAACCACCTGGAACACAAATGAATATTCATGTTGTTAAAGCGTTACATAAACACTCTCGTTATCAATTATTTTATAAAAATATCTGGTTCAGGAGAGCTACTGACAAAAAATCAAAACTTTGGTGTAATTTCTCAGATTTCGCTTAAACGTTGGCCACAAATGAAGGTACACATCTTAATTCAGCACACGGAATTGGAAATTCAGGTGGTTATCTGTCAAAATACTTTTTTTTAAAGTTGAAAGACTGAAAAAACTAAAAATTGTCTTATTATACAATCACCACTCGTTTCTAATATGTAGGTCAATTTTTAAATTTTTTCAGTCTCTCGACTTAAAAAAAAATTCTAACATGTAACATAAAGGGCAAGTAAAAACAGGTTTCATTTGAAAATATTTCATTAAAGTACAATGTTAGAGTTCAGTCATTAATTTTATAGGTTATAGTTTTAAATACGAAAGTAGAAAAATAAAACCTATTGTATTAAATAAGCTACTTATAATAAATGACAATGCTTTAAATAACTAAGAATTTCTTGCTGTACACTTTTGTATATTATTCATTTCTTTTTTCCCTTAACTGTGAAAAGTCAACAGGGGCGCTATTTATTATTATTATTATTATTGGTGTACATATTTAACAATATTAAAACATTTTGTTTTATGAGAATAAAAATATTTGTCTTAATTTTTTTAAAAAATTTTAAATATTAAAATACTTTTATAAATGTTTGAAGATTAATGGAAGAGTCTTTAGATTCTTGATGAAGTAAATCCAACTCTGAATAGAATTTTCAAGGCAACTAAAACATTCTAACATTTTAATTTATACAGGATTTTTAAGCTCAAGTATAAATCTATTTAACTTTAGTTATTAAGTATTAACTTTACTTAAGTAGAATGAAAGTGATACTTTAATATGTTTAAGAATTAAAACAATACCTTTAAATAATATGGATTTAGTAAAAATAAAATCATGATTGACCAACGTGAAATTCAAAAATTCTGTGCTATATAATACCGATATCATTAGTTATGGTTTCTAATAAACAAAGCACTTTTTAGACAGATTTATCAGGGTTTCTCCACTCTTCTACTCACTTGGTAGTGGAAAATCCACATTAAGCTTACGTCCAATATAAGTCACTGGAGGATAATGCCTCATCGTCTCCTTTAGCACCATCTCTAAATAAGGAAACTGCTGTAAATCCTGATACGTAGGCTGTCTTTTATCATCTCCGAAATGAGCTTCTATTTCTTGTACAACTTTATCCTAATGACAAAAACGTAATAACAACAAAATATTTATAACACGTAATTTGGCTAAGCCAAAACATATATTTTGAGAATGAGAAAATTTCAGAACTAGAACGTAATTTTACTGTTCACAATTTATTTGAAATTATAGAAATACAGTATTATTTGACGTCAATCTTACTGTTATTTTATTGTTTTTATATCCTTTCCCCTAAATCAAAATATGAATTCCCGAAAGTTAATGAGCAAGATTGTTCATGCTTATAAAGCTTTTGACAAAGTAAAAACTTTTTCAAAGGGAATTTTATTGTGTAAAATAATATTTTATTTATTTATTTATTTTTATTTACTAGTTAAAAATTTCCCATAGAAGGTAATAAATTACCTGTGCATGGGCCCAGATTCATACATTGTTAATCTTAAAACTAAAAACTAAATCTAAACCTAATTCCAAGACCTCACATTGCCGTAGAAACTGCAACTAATTACTTATTCAAATATACCTTTTATTATTGTTTATAATTACTTATGGTAACGGTGCATTTAGGAGCAACCATTTTTTTTTTCAATTTATTTTTTAGCATGTCCTTATACTTACATTTAGAGCATGTAATTTACATTTCAGCATGTCTTTTTCTTCATCTAATTTTTTTATTAACATATTCCCATATATTTTTGTATTATTTCCACAAGATTCCATGTCTTTTAACACATATTTAAGTTTTGCACATTTTAATAAAAATTACATAACTTATGCTTATTATTATATGTAGGTTCCCCGCAGGGGTTGCAGACTAGCTGCACCTATTGAGAGGATTTAGACATCCCTCACGGTACCCGAGTCTAACACACACTTACACTTGAAACACTACACTTACGACTTTAACACTTTACTCTCACACTTACATTTAGGCAGGCGATAATAGCCTCAATGTGCTTTTCACCTTAAAATAACAAACAAACAAAAATTATATATAGGCACTTTTATGATCATTATTTTGATTGGCTTATTGCCAAACATAAAAACAAAAAGAAAAAAATCATTTCTGAGAAACACACATACATCTCAATGGAATATGGATTAACCGCACCCTAAAAAAAGAATTAACCAAAGAGAATATAGAAAATTTCATTCAAAAAACGTTTAACAAAAAACAGTGTATTCTGTGTCATTAATTAACATTAGCCTCATAGATAGATTTTATATAGACGACAGCGTCTTTAGGCTCTTTAGAGTTTGTTTAAATTTGTTTATTTTGAATAGAAAATATTAGTTAATACTAAACGAGATTTAAAGTTGTAATATAAATAATTCATTTATGCTTTTGTAATACAGTGTATATGTAATTCTTCATAAATAAAATAGCTTATCAACTTTCTTTACAAATAGGGTAAAAGTAAAACAGCTTTTCTTAACTCTTACAGCTATAGCTAAAAGAAGGAGAAATAGAAGAGTAGTTACAATGATTGCACAATGATGCGAAGGCTGCTATCTACCAACAAGACACACATTATGGCTAATTTCTGTTACATAAGGAAATGTTAAAATATAATTTGGTAACTATTTATGGTGTTTTGGAGATGTAGAGAGAGAGAGAGAGAGAGAGAGAGAGAGAGAGAGAGAGAGAGAGAGAGAGAGAGAGAGAGAGAGAGAGAGAGAGAGAGAGAGAGAGAGAGAGAGAGAGAGAGAGAGAGAGAGAGAGAGAGAGAGAGAGAGAGAGAGAGAGAGAGAGAGAGAGAGAGAGAGAGAGAGAGAGAGAGAGAGAGAGAGAGAGAGAGAGAGAGAGAGAGAGAGAGAGAGAGAGAGAGAGAGAGAGAGAGAGAGAGAGAGAGAGAGAGAGAGAGAGAGAGAGAGAGAGAGAGAGAGAGAGAGAGAGAGAGAGAGAGAGAGAGAGAGAGAGAGAGAGAGAGAGAGAGAGAGAGAGAGAGAGAGAGAGAGAGAGAGAGAGAGAGAGAGAGAGAGAGAGAGAGAGAGAGAGAGAGAGAGAGAGAGAGAGAGAGAGAGAGAGAGAGAGAGAGAGAGAGAGAGAGAGAGAGAGAGAGAGAGAGAGAGAGAGAGAGAGAGAGAGAGAGAGAGAGAGAGAGGATCTACCAACAAGACACACATTATGGCTAATTTCTGTTACATAAGGAAATGTTAAAATATAATTTGGTAACTATTTATGGTGTTTTGAGATGTCATTTATATATATATATATATATATATATATATATATATAGAGAGAGAGAGAGAGAGAGAGAGAGAGAGAGAGAGAGAGAGAGAGAGAGAGAGAGAGAGAGAGAGAGAGAGAGAGAGAGAGAGAGAGAGAGAGAGAGAGAGAGAGAGAGAGAGAGAGAGAGAGAGAGAGAGAGAGAGAGAGAGAGAGAGAGAGAGAGAGAGAGAGAGAGAGAGAGAGAGAGAGAGAGAGAGAGAGAGAGAGAGAGAGAGAGAGAGAGAGAGAGAGAGAGAGAGAGAGAGAGAGAGAGAGAGAGAGAGAGAGAGAGAGAGAGAGAGAGAGAGAGAGAGAGAGAGAGAGAGAGAGAGAGAGAGAGAGAGAGAGAGAGAGAGAGAGAGAGAGAGAGAGAGAGAGAGAGAGAGAGAGAGAGAGAGAGAGAGAGAGAGAGAGAGAGAGAGAGAGAGAGAGAGAGAGAGAGAGAGAGAGAGAGAGAGAGAGAGAGAGAGAGAGAGAGACTTTATTTATTTTAATATATATGTAAATATTTTATGAAAAATACAAATTTCAGATCAAATGGAAATGTTTCCTAGGTAAAAATAATAAAAAGGAAATTAATTGTAGCCTACAAGTTGCTAAAACTTTCAAAATTGGTGGAACTTCATTCAACTTTTGCCCCTCTTGGACCAAATTGGATAATTTGGTCTAATTATCATTAATCGACAGATAGCCTTAGAATTGATTACTATTGGTTGCTTAGATTTGGAGAACAGGAGTCTAACTTCTTTCCTGTCCATAGACAAGCACAGGAAGGAGGACTTCTTTCCTGTAATGGTTAGTTATCAACGACGATACAGGTGTTCGATATACCCATTCGATGTAAGGTGTTTGAATACCCATTCAACAGTTATATTCGATTGCTTGCTAATATTGTCATTTGACTTTATGGTAATATTTTATATACCATAGCTGAATTGAATTTGTTATAGGCAAGAGTATTATGGGCAGCCTGACTATCAAGCACAATTTGGGAATTTTAGTAAGAATATTGATCTGTCTTAGACTCCACCAATTTGACATTTGGTCTACTTCACATCATTGTTCCACTCTTCTGGTTATAAGTTTATAGTTATACTTCTAGAACTCTTGTAACTACACAAGCAGAAACAACCAACATGATTTCACTTTCATTTAATCTTATACTTAAAATATACTAACTTACTTGTATATCTGGATTTTCTGCAAGTTTATACACTGCAAAACCTATTGTTGCACTTAAAGTTCCAAAGCCCTATAAAAAAAATAAAATAAATAAATAAAAATATAGTGCATTCCAAATAAGTATTGAGTTTAAGAAAAGGATAAGTCTGTATTTTAATTGGAAGAGTGAAGATATTCAACTATTTGAAAGAAAATAAAGAATTATGTTATTATTCAAACAACAATTCTATAATAACATCTAGGTTTGAGAAAATGACTGGGTTTTACGGAGAACAAGTTAGTTTTCAAAATGTTAGTGAAGAGAATCATTAGCACTCAGAGCAAACATCATATTTAGACACCATTAACTTTTATATAATTCCTTTAACCTACTTTTCCTTGGTGCCTTTCTGGGCGGACGTATTGGTATTGATAGTGTCAACTACTTTTATGTAGTGAAACTTTTTGATAACAGATACAGCTTGGATCAAATAAAATGTCTGTTGAGAAGTCTCCACTGTTGGGAGCAATATAGTTAGAGCCTATTCTATATAGGCTAGTTGATTTCTACGACAAACCGTTAAATTTGTAATAATAATACTGTTAATATTTAATATTAATATTAATATTTAATATTGTTAAAATAATATTGTTAAATTTTGTAATAATATTGCAAATGTTTTGTAAGACAATAAGTCTAGAGAGTTTAAACACAGTGCAGTGTATAAAAGAACAGTCTAGATTATAACTGTGCTGTAATTAACTGTTAACAATCGCACTTATACAACTGGCCTCATTTGACTTGTCTATCTATAACGGGTAAACAAAGCATGTAAATGTGTTTCTCCTCACAGGAACTATGCAGAAAACAAGTCGCACACAGTCTTTGAAGCACTCAAGAAAAATGTGCAAGCATTATTCCCTCGCCAATTGCATGCCATATATATATATATTATTTGCGTATAGACCCTGTTGGATCACGCAAAGCACTCCGACTCATGTCTTGTTCCTCCTAATCTCCACACCTCCCTCATCCTGTCCCCATGGATCCTCTTCCGCTCCTCCGTCCATTTTACCCCTGCTCTCTTTGGGATTTCATTCTCTGGGACCTTCCAAACGAGCATCTTTCTCCTGTTTGCGTTCCTGTGTTCAATGTATCATGTCTATTTCTGCATCATGTAGGTCTATTCTGACTTGTGTGATCCACGACGTTGTTGTATATACGTCTTGTATATACTTAAGGATTCTGTTGGCAAGTCTCGTTGTTGGGAGTCTATTGATATGTCCATACAACCGAAGCCTCCTTCTTCTGATATCTGCTGTCAGGTTCTATATCTTCTCTGTGGTCTTCTGGGAGTGCAACCTGTATTCATCTTCTGTTAATCTCGGGCCAAGGATCTTCCTCAAGATTTTGCATTCTTCCTTCAAAATATCCTCCATGGTAGCTTTTGTGTGGAATGCTAGCGTCTCGCTTGCATATAATACCTCCGGTTTTATGACTGTGTTGTAGTGTCTGATTTTTGTGTCCGTCAACATACATCTCTTATGTATGTATATATATATATATATATATGCAACATAACATCATTTCCATTCCTTCTACTACCTATGTTCTTTCCAAACTCATTGTTTTCAGTAAGTGATTTACCAGGAAAACACTAAACAGTACAGTTCTGTGTGCTTTCATACATCAACAATTTCTAAAAAAAACTGACCTGTCCGGTATTAAGGATTTCCAACAAGCCCATAAACCACTGATTTAATGTCTGTGTCCGTTTTTTTGAGTGTCCACTATTTAAAAGTTGATTTAGGTCTTGAATAGCTTCGTCTCAAATAGGGAATACAAAATTGTCTGTTATGAAGAACAGCGCAAATTAAAAGACTCCATTGAGGCCTAGAAACTGTTTTATTGTGTTCTACATTAAATATTTGCACATTGAAAAGTCTTCTGTTCCAAATAATATTATTCTACATCAGTAAATAAATTTAACAAATGAATTATTAAATATTAAGAATTATGTTTGAAATAAGAGTAGGTGTATTCTCTATGCCTACTACTTATCGGTAATGAAAATCTCTTACTGCTGCATAGAATGTCGAAACTTCGTAACAAATGTCTTCATCCGTCAAAGTCGTGCTGGGATCCATAGCAATCTTCAACAACAAGTCTAAAAACGCTAGTTTTTTTTTACCTAAATAAAATAATTTATATTTATACTGCATAAGCCAATTGTAAATTTAAAATGTTAATAACATTTTATAAAATTAAAAAAGCATAAATTCTGGCAATTGTAATTTTACTGAAATCAATTGTTTGCCAAGTTTAAATCAAATCAGATCAAACATTTGAGGGTTAACATGCACTCGTATTAGAAAATAAAATCCATTTTCCATTATGTAGTTCCATTAAAATCCATTAAAATATTCTGTTATATAGTTATCATAACATACACTACAATATTTTCATTTTCATAGAGTACATAAAACAGAATTTTTGTAAAATTAATTTTCAGTTTATAATTATTCTGCATGTTTATATTAAATAAATAAATTTTAAAATATCTTTTATACAGTCTAAATTAAATCAATAACTCAAAGTCATACCTGCAAACTAATGTTGCTAATATTTTATTAAAATTAAATTATCATTGTAGAATTACTTTATTAAATAAAACTTACAAATTTACCCCAAAATTTTCAACTGAACAGAAATTTTCTTACCACCATCGCCATGTTTTTCTTTAATTTCTTCTTCATGAATTGATTCTCTTAAATTCCGTTTTTTATCAGATATTACCTGAAATAGTCAACAAGCTACATATAAGATATTATATCTTTGCAGTCATTACTTGATTTACTAATATTTTTGATTTTAAAAACTAACATTAAATTTTAAAATCTTAAAAATTTCCAATACAATTTTTTAATAGAAATTATTATTATTATTATTATTATCATTATATTATTATTATTATTATTATTTATAATTTTAAAACTTATTTTTTTGTTTTGTTGGATTTTATTTTGAAAATAAGCCACCTCGGTGGCCTAGTAGATAGCGTACCAGGGTTTCACCTTGAGGACCCGGGTTCGATTCCCGGCGTGGGCTTGGCATTTTCATACGCTATAAATCATCCCATCTTCTGCATTAGCCCAAGTGTGCACAATAGTTGGACGTTAAACACCAAAAAATAAAACAAAAAAATGTTTTGAAAATAATTTTTCAATATATAAATTTATAATATGTACCTGTTAATTATTTATTTTATTTACTATTCTTTGGGAGACTATAATATTTCCAACATCACTTATATAAAAGAAAGCAATATCACGAACTGGAGGCTGCAGCTAGAAGTAATGGTTTTATTACTAAGCTGTTTATGGAAATGGGTTCTCCGAGGTTGCTGCTAAGCTTATATATATATATATATATATATATATATATATATATATAGAGAGAGAGAGAGAGAGAGAGAGAGAGAGAGAGAGAGAGAGAGAGAGAGAGAGAGAGAGAGAGAGAAAGAGAAAGAAAGAGAGAGAGAGAGAGAGTTGGCCAAAAGCCCAACTCTTAAATGAATAAGGATCATTGCAGAAAATTGGACCATGAAGAATATCATTCAACTGAACTGGGTGCAAGAGATCTAATGGACTGAAACCAAAATAGATGTAGGCATTTTTTTTCTGGATTACAAAATTGTATCCCAACATCATTCAACTGTACTAAGGTGCAAGAAAGCCAATGGACTGAAGTTAATAAGGCTAGCCATAAAAGCAAAAACCTTATGGATTAGAAAATCGGATCCTGAAGATGGGAAATCTTTCAATAGTACAGGGATGCAATTTTTGCTTTTTTGCTTGTCAACCCACAATTTTTAAACATTTTAGTACAGATATAAATAAATTTCATCTTTTTTTTCCTACTTTTCCTTATTTTGGATCAACCTCAAGAAGTATTAACATCAAGGAAAATTATAACACTAATATAGTTTCACAAAATTCTTTTATTTAGTGACATGTTTCACCATGAGGCATCTTCAGATATGGACAATCAGCATGTCTGGAATTCTGCACAGCGAAACATATGTCACTAAATAAAAAACATTTTTGGCAAAACTATACTAGCGTTCTAATTTTCTTCGATATGATGGTATTTCACTGAGTATCAACTGCGTGTCCAATAAAGGAGTTTAATATAATTTTTCTAAAATAATATTTCTTCTTGAAATAGGGTTTTAGTCCCCAACTTCATTTTGAAATTAATTATAATGGTTGTAGAAGTAAGTTAAGTACTTAAAAGAAAGACTGCTTGAAAAATTCTACAATTTGAAAAAGTGAACTTTACATTGTAATACTTATTCAAAATATACGTGCAATACCTGCAGTAACTGTAATTGTGTATGTTTTACTCAAAGATTTGTTTTCAATACCTGATTATAAAAGTTGAATAGGTAAGCAGTGGCTTTATTATAACTATTTCCATAACTCGACAAGTTGAACAATATTTGCGGATATAACCAATATTTAAAAAAGCGATGCGTAAGTGCCGTTTTGATTCTGAAAACATTTTTAAAAAATTTTTGTTAAAAAGTGCACCAAAATTAACACTATTAGCAAATTTCCATTAAAAAAATGAGCTATTGTATTGGAAATTACGGTAAATCTCGGACACGGGACCTTGAAATTATCACAAATTATGCCTCCAAATCATTTTTTTAGGGTTGTTTATATGTGTACATATATATATATATATATATATATATATATATATATATATATATATATATATATATATGAGGTCTACTCAAGAAAGGAATGATCTTTAGTCATAAAATCTTTATTACAATACTAACAACTTTAACACATGATTGTCTCCTTCGAAGTACTCCCCCTTGCTTGCCATGCACCAGTCTCTGTGTTTATTTACACAGTTCATACATTCCCTGGAACACATTTCGTGTAATGTCTTTTAGCTGTGCCAGCGATTTCTCTTGAATTTCTTTTACACTTTGATTACGGTGTCCTTTTAAAGTGAATTTTAAGTAAGGAAATAGAAAGAAAAAATCTGCTAGAGAATATCTAGCAAGTACATAGAATGGGGAAGAACGGCTGTTCCGTTATGGGCCAAAAATTTGCCAACCAGCACAGACAAGCGACTTGGAACATTTTTATGGTACAAATTTCAGTTCTTGTTTTCCAATATTTTAGGCCTTTTCCTTCGCACATCTTTCCATAAACACCTTATAACATCCACAAAGACCTCTTTGTTGACTGTCTTGTGGTAAAAATTCATGATAAACAACTCCACTACAATTAAAGAAAGCAATCAACATCGACTTAATGTTTGAGCGACTTATGCATGATTTTCGGACATGGCGAATGTTTACCATTTCACTGTGATGATTGTGCTTTCATTTCGGCATCTTTCCATACTCGTTCAATCACTAGTGATGATCGTTTTCATAATTTTTTCTTCACTGTTAGCATGATGAACCAATTTTTGGCTAATGTTGCCACAGTTTTTGTTTTGTTTGCTTGTGAGCAGTCGTGGCACTATTTTTGCAAAGACACGATGCATACAAATTTTTTTGTTAAAATTTCATGGAATAACACAATGCTGATTCCAAATTCTTCTGTAACCTCCCGCACAGTTAAATAATGATTTCCACAAATTACAGATCAACAACATCAATTTTTCGTCATTTTTTTGAGGTTGAGGGTCGTCCTGATCTTGGATTTTTGTCGATCGATGTTCTGCCTAATTTGAAAATTGTATATCAATTGTTGCATTCTGTATGCTTATAAAATCGTCCTTATTGGCCTTCTGAAGCAATGTCTATGTTTCAGAAAAAGATTTACCAATTTTAAAGCAAAATTTAATGTTACAACTTTACTCTTCAAAGTCCTTCATTTTCACATTTCATTATGTAGCAGAAAGCTGATTGCACGTGTTCACTAAACTGGTTCTGTTTGTTAACTAATGAATTGCTGCCATGCATAATGGGCCTCACTTTGCTTCTAAAGATTGCCACTATACCTATAGCTGCTATGGCCTGTACAAGGTCTGGTTGTAATTCAAAAGTTCAATCTTTTTTTGAACAGAACTATATATGTGTGTGTGCGTGTGTGTGTGTGTGTGTGTGTGTGTGTGTGTGTGTGTGTGTGTGTGTGTGTGTGTGTGTGTGTGTGTGTGTGTTAGCATGTTCACATTAAACAATTTTAGTCTGATTTGTTTTATACTCAGTAAAAAAATCTATTATGATAAAATAACTTAGACTAGTATCTTAACCAGCAAAATTCGTACAAAGTTTCAGAATAGTTGTCATTTTAAATGTTTTAAAAATTCTTTTACTTAAAACTTTTTACTCTTAAATTATTTTGAAAATGTGATTCCACCATTGTAACTGCAAAAAATAGCATACTGATTTTTCAAAATTATATGAAATTTTTTGCAGCAGTAATGTTTTATTTTTGCTATTTCAATGTAATTTGAAAGTTTAATATGCACGTTTTAATGCTGATTATGGTGGTGAAATCAGAATTTCAAAAATGGGTAAAATAATACTTTTGGCAATTCACTTTTATCATGTCAGTGAGACAGCTGGGTGTTGCAGTTAATTATTAGTTTGACTCGTTTCATTTTAAATATTCTGTTCTTTAAAGAAGTAAAATTATACTTTATTATCATAGCTCCGTAACATATAGCATTACTACAGGGCCTACTTACTCCAATTGACTTTCTGCAAACTTGCTATTTTTTTTAAGTTGAACACCACTTTTGATTCTCAAAGCATTCTCTGAAAAATAGGTACATATTACCATAAATAATAATACTATAAAACACAAAAAAACCATATAACTTTTCCATGGTACATTTTGGAACAACTATCCAAATAGATTTTAAGCCTTAGAGATACTGATCAAAAAATAATATTCCGAAATATGTCTCGGAATATTGTTTTGAAAACAAATTTGTTGTAAAACATTGTTCCACATCCAACAATATTCTACTTCCAATAGTCTACAATGCATACTTCCAATAGTTTATAATGCTTTACATTTATAATATAGTCTGCAATGGTCTACTTCCAATAGCCTACAATGGTGTACTTCCAAGACCAAAATATTTTAGTTTCTAATGCATTTCTTTTAACTGACCAGGACAAAACAAAAAGGAAAAAAAGGATGGCAGCAAAAAAACTTTTTCAATGGTAATAATTTTCTATTTTCCTGTATTTAAAAAAAAAGAAAATTTTTTTTTCTTAAATGTTTTTAAGAAACGTTTTTTCTTAAATAAAAAAAAATTAAAGATTTTTAAGGAAAATAGTACACATTTAATACACATTAGATTTTTTTTACAATATTCTATTTTTAAATTGTATTTATGTTGGGAATTAACATAAATTCTAAATTGTGTTAATAAATATTTAAAATTAAATTTCAGATCTTCTACATTCAGAAAAACAATTAAAAATATTTCTCTTTATAACAAAAAGTATTAATGTTCAACAATCAACATTTTGCAGCTAGGCTAGCTTATCTGTGAAAAACTTACCATTCAAGGTATCAGTAACACAGTTGCCTATATATATTTCAATGTTAAACCCACTGTTGCCAACTTCTGCTTCTAACAAATCTGTCAATATTTTATAGTTGGAATTAAAATTGTCAATGTAATTTTCCAACATCTTAAAGTGAAATGTTGGAGTTAAAATTTTCCTGTTACGCCTCCATCGCTCACCTGTAAGTATCATTCAAAACATTAATAATAAATTATTGTATTCTACAATCACTCTTAACAATTAATGTTATACATATTCTGCCAGTTATATTTTTAATATCATTCAATTTTAAACATTCCAATACTGATATAAAATTTCATACATTCTATATCTGATGTCAAAAATATCTTTTAAAAACATTTTGACAGAATAAATTCTGGTTTATTGATATTCATTTACTTGTTTATTAACATAAAAATTCATTAATAACTTTTTTTACGTAATAAAATTACAGTACAAGTACTGGTCGACTGATATCTGGAAAAGAAATAACAAATGAACTAAAATATATTTTTATTTTACAAATCTACATACTAGGATTTTATCTAGCGAAACATAATTATATTTTAAAATTATTACATTCAAGTTATGGCCTTTTGATGCAGTGCAATGATCAAAATATGGAACGAAACTATCTCTCAACAACATTTAGGAGATTAAATTATAAGATAACAGGTATTATTTAGGGCTCTTTGTCTCTACAGACATTGTTGTTGCCTGCATAACAAAAACATCAACTTTCTAAAAATATTAGTTAGTAGCCATAACTTAAAGTTAAATTTCAGTCATCATAAACAGATGTACTTTTTGGTTTTTGTAGTTAATTGTTTGATTAATTGTAGTTAATTGCCTGATTAATTGCCAATTAAAACTGACCTTTCCTTTCCCTTACATTTTGTTCTTCATGCATCTGGCACTTCTTTATCTATTGAACCAATTGATGTTTATAACACCAAATTTTTGGATGCAATGGGAACTTACCACTTGATGTAACAAGACCTTTCCCCAGCCAATCCTTTGCAAAATCATATAAATTAGACTTCGTTATTTGAACATTATCTGCCAATAATACCTAGAAAATACAATAAAAAGAATTATCATTTACATACAGAATTATGTAAAGAAAATTTTGAATTTTAAAATATAAAGGTGAAAAGTAATATCAAAAAATTAAAATTTGTAAAAATTTATGTTACATTTATAATATTTTGCAGTGTATGCCATAATCAAGGCATACTAGTCTTAGAATTTTTCTAGAAAATCTTAACACTGTATTCAATAAGTTTAAAATGTACCTTCACATCTTCTTTGGAAGAAATTATTACATAAAGTTCAGGTCCCATCCACAAGGCAAAGATTGGTCCATATTGTGCTGCGTTCTTTACTAAGAATTTGAATGCAGCTAGTAAAATTAATTACAATATTATTAGACAGAAAGTGTAATTTTATATTAAAGCAATGTTTACACACACAATATTACTTTTATTTGTATGAGGACACTGCAGTGTTATTACAGTACACAAAGATATACTAAAATATTGAAAGAAGCCATGAACCGAGAAGTTTTCTGGACCGAGAAGTGGCGCTAAATAAGTCAAAAATATGTTGGTATCAATTTTTTCAGTTAAAATATTCAAGAGAATTTACACATAAATGTCAATGTTAATGGTAAAATACCTAGGCATTAGTTCAGATTATGATGAGAAATAAAACTATATAAATATTTAAAACAATATATATATATTTAAGTGAAGAATGGGTGGAAAAATTAAATATTTTAAACTTTAAATAATTGAATAACAAATGAACTAAAATATATTTTTGTTTTACAGACCTACATACGAGGATTTTATCTAGTGAAACATAATTATATTTAAAAATTATGTCATTCAAGTAATGGCCTTTTGATGCAGTGCAATGATCAAAATATGGAACAAAACTGTTTCTCAACAACATTTGTGGCATTATTAGTGTCACTCCATGCTCAATTTCTTTTTTGAGTTAAACTGTGGTGTGTATGCGATTTGCTTGTTTATCTTCCGCTTCAGGTCAGTCAAAAATTCTCCAGAGATGATTTGGAAACAGTATTCATAAAAAAATGCATGTTACTTATGATTTCCATAATATTTATACTTGTTTTTATATTATTCTACCATAATTAATAAGCTACCATGTTGTTAGTCTACCATGTCATTACCATTGCATCCAGAATATTGTATCAGAATATTCCAGAGCTATTACGAATATAGCAGAAATTATATAATAGCACTACAACATTCTCATACCCATAATAGCCTGAGAGATAGCCCATGTGGATTAACAAACTATAAAAAAACATGTGCAGAAGTCTGAAACCACTGGTTTAGTAAAAGATAAACAAAAATCAAAGAGACCTTAAATAGTTAAAGACAATATTGCAGTTGTCGGAATCTTGCAAGCAAAAAATGAAATGATCCTAACACATAATATGGTGAAAGCATTGTTAAAAAAAATTACCGAACAACTTGAGCAGAATAACACAATCATATGGTGTGCCCTTAGAAGGTAATTGAGATTTTACCCTTATAATAACCAAATGAAGTTCCAACTTAATGATAAACCTAAACAACTTGATTTTGCCTTATTAGCGTTGGCCCAAATATTGATAAAGTGTGGCTTGATAAAACCAATGAAGCATTATTAATCTGAGTGGCTGTGTAATCACTCACAGTTGTAAAACATGATCTGTTACTGACTCACTGGAAATATCTGAACAAGATTTATATTAGTTTTGCAGGTTATGTATCTCCCTTCCAACTTTACCATTGGTTCATATCGTTTTGAAAAAGTTCAAAATGGATACAATAAGACAGTTATAATCATGGGACAACATTACTTAAATGTGCTATGTAATAAAGTGATTCCAGAACTGCATAAACATGGTATGGAGAACATAAAATTTGTGCGTGACGGAATGCTACCACACACTTACAATCAGCAACAACCATTTTAACACAGCAATCTGAAAACTGTGTAATTAGCAATGAGTAGTGTTTTGGCTTCCAAGGTGTCCAGACTTGAACCCTATGGGGTTCTGGGGTTATCTGGTGCAAAATCAGCTTAAAGCCAAAATCATTCAATAATTGAACTAATAATTATTCAGTAGAAGCATCAGTCCCCATAACTTGGTTGCACTTTAAGCAGGAAAGGTTGAAGCTTTGTCTAAGAGTGGAGTGGCAGCCATATTGAACACTTTGGTTAAATGTTAAATAGGTTGTGATTTTGTTAACACTGATTATCCAATCCAACTTGTTGTAAATAGTGTATGTAGGAACAAAGTTTATAATTATAAAAAAGAATATATATCTGTAGTAACATAAAATTGTCACTTAAGAAATTGTGTGTGTGTGTGTGTGTGTGTGTGTGTGTGTGTGTGTGTGTGTGTGTGTGTGTGTGTGGAGATAAAAAATTGACATATGTTGATAAAATTTGAAATATAGATCTGGTTTGCCTATACCTCGATACATTATTCAGTTTTTAAAAAAAAATTGTTCTCTTTTGATCAATATTAAATATTATTTTCTTAAAATTGGTTATAGATATTTTGTTCAGTTATTGCTCAAATGTACAGATTGATCAAAATTATAGATATCCATCATTCAAGGTATTCAGGAGTATTTTTTTTACTAAAAAGTGATTGAAATTCTCAAATTGGACAAAATTGTTTTACTTTTTGCAAAGGATCTGTAAGTAATATTTCAAATTGCAAAGTGTGTGTAACCTGCAACTAACTAACCTGCAAAGGTTGTTTAGGCTACATTAAAATAGTTCACATAAACTCAAGAGTCCTGTAAAAAAGTCAATACAAAAAGTACAAAACTGCAATGTAAATAACACTTTAAGATAGAGGAACTCCTAAAATTTTATGGAATACAATTATACATCGCATTAAAAACAAATATTATACACTTTCAGTCATCCATTAATGATACATTTACTCACCATTAGAATTTGTGCCAAGAGACAAGGCATTTCCAATTAGCGGAAGAGGTTTGGGACCCGGTATGTTCCCTACAATTTTCTTAATTCTCCTGACACTGTTGTATATTTGAATGCATTTTATAAATAAAAGGGAAAGTAATATTACAATCAATAAAACCGTAATCATCTTGAATTGTTGAAAACTGTGCTTTTTTGTTGTTAATCTGAAAATTTTAAAAAAGGAAAAAAGTTACAAATAAAAATATTGTAAGTAAATATTATTTCTAACACTTTTTTCAATAAAAAAATAATAAAATTGTTTATTTAAGGCTTCTACAGCAAAATTAACATCTATGATAGTTGTTTCAGAAATTATTCACAAATATTGTTGTTACTGTCAAATTAAATAATAGAGTAAAATTTTTCTTTAATGACATTAAAGAGAATGTAATTTTTTGCCATTGGAAAAAGAGCTCAAGCAAAACAAGTATAAAATGTGTTATACACTTTTTCTATTTTGAAGTACTGAGTACAAAGGTTATTGAAATAAAACTATATAACATACAGTGTTTAAAAAACAATATTTACTAAAAAGTACTATGTATGAATAAAATACTGTAACTTCGAGAAAAATGCAATATTTATTAACTTATTCTTCAATAATTGTCACAGAAATATGAATATTATAATTTAAAATTACTCTTGTTTTAAATTACTCAGTTATAAATAAAATATTGTATATGTAGTGCATTATGCTCTACTACTACTACTACTACTACTACTACTACTACTACTACTACTACTACTACTACTACTACTACTACTACACACACACACACACACACACACACACACACACACACACACACACACACACACACACACACACACACACACACACACACACACACACACACACACACACACACACACACACACACACACACACACACACATACACACACACAACTATTCATTTAAAAAAAACATCTGAAATGTTTTAAAAATAAGCCAACACAATACAATTATTACTTAGGCTAGTGTAAGTTACAAAATGAAAATTACCAAATAAACAGTTTCAAGATAAAGTAAAATCTCTGTTAACTGACACAAATAGAAGTATACTATTTAAAAAAAACGTTTGAAATGATTTAAAAATAAGCCAACACAATACAATTTATACTTAGGCTAGTGTAAGTTACAAAATGAAAATTACCAAATAAACAGTTTCAAGATAAAGTAAAATCTCTGTTAGCTGACACAAATAAAAGTATACTGTTTAGGGTTTGAGAAAAACATATTGCATATAAAATACTGAATTATTCAATTACTGTATTTGTCTTCGCACATATTGTTTAGGAGACACCAAATTAAATAGGTTAAACAATTTAGGAAGCAACCAAGAACAGTAAATTATTTATAGAAAAAACTGGCTGGTATATGACACTTGATGGATAACAGACCTAAGCCATCTCACTGTTTGAGGAAGGCTTGTTGACTTGCCATGGGACAGGACATGATCCTCCATTACAATAGAACTAGCATTCTTTCTCAAACTTAACAAAAAATTGGTTGTCAAGTAGTATTGTCATCACATATCACTTTCAATCTGTTCCCCAATTTATTTTACAAGTTCCAAAACTCTTAAGAGATTCCTGGAATTTCACTGGCTCAAAGAGAAAGTTACAATGCTATAGGAATGGAAACGGAACCAACACATTTTGCTGTTATAGAGATATTCCCATTATTAAAAAAATCTGCAATAGAGGGATTTTACTGTATATAGTATGGTGTGATTCTTCTGAATGTCATTAGTGAACATGAGGACAGTATAAAAGAAGGTGTGTGTGTGTGTGTGTGTGTGTGTGTGTGTGTGTGTGTGTGTGTGTGTGTGTGTGTGTGTGTGTGTGTGTGTGTGTGTGTGTGTGTGTAAACCTCATTCTGGTTTACCTCAAAATCATAAATGATGCAGCTTTCATAAATGAATAAAATAAATGTGTATTCAATTATTCATTTTTATAAAATGATTTTTTTATTTCAACAAGAAACAGAAATACATTGTCACCATTCAAATATTATTTATCACAAGATTTTTACTGTACTTATAACACAGTCATAAATTTTATTAGCGAAAAATTAGTTCTTTGGAAGAATTGTACAAGTTTCACTAACTCCGGTTCCAAATAGTTTGGATAATCATTGTTCTACTATTTTTTTTGTTTTGAAATAATTCTTATTATAACCAAATTTTTTAACCTCTCAAAACAAATTATTTTTATCTCTTTTTAAGCTTTAATGTAACTTCATACATGAAACAGGAGAAAACATAATTAGTAGTTGTTTTTATAAAAATATTTTTGTAAATAAAATTAATGATAATAGTTTAACAAGGGGAAATAACAACTGATTGATTGAAAATAGCAACAAAAGAATAAGCAGTTATATTTTATATTTGATTGTCGGAATAAGCAGATGATTGTCGGATTTTGGAAAAAAGGTCACTTTATTCAAAACTTCCACTGATTCATATAAAGTACTGAGGGCAGAATTGGAACCTGTGCAGATAGAACCCAACTCCCAACTTGCATGTTGTATTTGTATTAAATTATCAGTATAAAGTTGCTGATATAAATCTCACCAACACATTCAAAACAATTTTTAGAAAATATTCAACAATAAAAATAATTTAAATTATATTTTAAGTAATTAAAAAATCTTTTATTTCATGAACTAAAGAGTAGAAAATAATATTTATAAACAAATATTTCAAAAAAAAGTTTTATTTAATGGACAAAAAAACTTTAAAATGTAATAAAAAAAGTAAGATCACGAGGTACTCACCATATTTCAGTTTTCTAAAATATATACTCTCACTATAAAAAATGAATTGTGGTGAGTGGCACATGACTTTATTTTTAGTCTTAATAATTTTATATTACTCACTGTTCCTCAAATCCCAATACAGTATGTTGTATAGTATCAGCTTATTTTGTATTTTTCAGTAGATTTAAATAAAAGTGTTTTTAAACTTTTATTATAATTTTTACTTATAATATTTATTTATTTATTATAATTTTTTACTTATTGTTTTTAAATCCAACTAATAGCACAATTTTAAAATATTTCTTCCAATTCATTTCTAGTAAGTTTTGCATGCACTTACAACATAATTAAATTTCATTAAACAATTTTTTTTTTAATCTGTATAATGTTTACCACTACTTAAATTCCACTACATATACTTCAATAATTGAGATATGCTGAAAAAAAGGCTACTCATTTCTGTTGTAATGTATTCTTGCTTAGTTAATAACCTTGACTCCATATACTGCCAAAAAGTATCTGTTACCTTTCGAATATTATCTCTGAACAAATGAAAAACAATATTATTTACAAATGAAAAACAAACATTGCTTAACATGTTGTGTTAAAACACAGTTAATTTTATGATTGTTTATATAGTACATTACTTTCTTTACTTTTCAGAAATTGGTTTTATATGTGTAAGGTGAGGCTAAAAAAATACCGGGACTGATTTCTTTAACACAATCAGCAATTGTGTCAAGGTCAAATGCTACATTGCCTTTCTTTCTGCAGTGACATCCTTTCTCTCCATTCCTGCTGTCGATTCTTTAGTCAAGCTGTGGACTTTGTTTATACGAGGTACGTCCAAAAAGTAAGTTCCGTTTGGTAATAAAATTAAATTGTGTACAGATACAGAAAAATTATTTATTGCACAAAATTCTACAACTCTTAAACTACTTTTCCACGTAACTGCTGAAATTTTGCAGGCATTTGTAACAGTGTGGCACAAGTTTTTGTATACCTTCTTCATAGAAGTTTGCCACCTGTGTCTTTAACCA
This sequence comes from Callitettix versicolor, assembly GCA_022606455.1. Classification (NCBI taxonomy): domain Eukaryota; kingdom Metazoa; phylum Arthropoda; class Insecta; order Hemiptera; family Cercopidae; genus Callitettix; species Callitettix versicolor. Next base: position 21,730,594 of record CM040189.1, read on the forward strand.
GTTGGAAACATTTTCTTTCAGCTCTTCATCATTGTTGAAGTGTTGACCGCCAAGGAAAGACTTGAAATGTAAGTCGCTAGGAGCGAGGTTAGGGTTGTACGTCCCAGCCCTGGGATGGTCAAACATGTCCCAGCCAAATCCCTGCAGGAGGTTTTTCATCACATTTGCAGTGTGTGGTCGTGCATTGTCATGAAGAAAAACAACACCTTTTGATAGCAATCCTCAGCGCTTATTCTGTATTAAGCGGCGCAATTTCCTAAGTGTCTCGCAAATAACATCAGCTTTGATTGTTTGACCACGCGGTAAGAAATCAATGAGTAAGATGCCTTTCCAGTCCCAGAACACTGTGCACATCATTTTTCGAGGTGTCAAGATTTGTTTCGGCTTAACCTTTGCTGGGGATGAAGTGTGCCTCCATTCCATTGATTGCCGCTTAGTTTCAGGGGTGTCGTAAGAAACCCAAGTTTCATCTCCTGTGACTTTCTGTGTTAGAAATTCTTCGCCGCCTTCATCATAATGGGTCAAAAACTGAAGTGCACTAACCATCCGGTTTGTTTTGTGTTGCTCAGTAAGAATCTTTGGTACCCAACATGAGCAAAGTTTACGAAATTTCTGTTTTTCGGTAACAATTTCATGAATTAGTGATCGTGAGAATTGGGGAAATTCCATAGCGAGAGCACTAATTGTAAACTTGCGGTTTTCCTGGATCTTGTCATCAATCACGTGAACCAGTTCTTCTGTAACCAAAGATGGACGCCCACTTCGTTCTTCATCGTGCACTTCACTACATCCTTCATTGAACTGTTGGACCCATCTTCTCACCATTGAATCACTCATCGCATTTTGTCCGTAAAATTCTCAAATTTGCCGATAAATTTCAATTGTTTTCACTTTCTTAGCATTCAGAAAGCGAATCACAGATCTGATTTCACAAGCGGTGGGATTTTCAATCAACATCGACATTGTAAATAATCACAACAAAGCGTACCTGGCTGACAGCAATCTCAAAATGGCGTACGTTTCTTCTCTTTGATACAGAGTGTCTACCGCGCATGTGCGGAATTACGATCGCAGCGCTGCAGCGTAGAGAAATTGAAACGGAACTTACTTTCTGGACGTACCTCGTATTAGACCATGCATTTGCTGCCTGTCAGAAAAATGCCTAGCATTTAAAAATAGCAACGCATTAAAATGAAGATTTTAGTGAAACTTGGAAAGTCCGATACAGAAACTTATTGTTTGTTGAAACAAGTGTACAGTGATAAAGTTTAACATGCACTCAGGTTTTTGAGTGGTTTAAACAGTTCAGAGAAGGGCAAGAAGAAATTGAAATGACCTACATCCAGGACAAACTTTAATGTCAACGAATGACAAAAACATTTGAAAAAATCACTGAAATATTTAGTAATTTAATAAGAATTAAATTTGAGCAGTTGAGCATTTTCAATGTTGCTGAGATCATCAGAATCAACAAAGAATCAGTTTGGCAGATTTTGCATGAACATTTTAAAATGAAAAAAAGTTTGCTCAAAAATGGTGCCCAGAAATCTCACACCTGAACAGAAGGACTCTCAAATGAACATGTGTGCTGACATTTTGAAATTCATTAAAAAAGACCTTAAATTTTTGAAAGAGTAATAACATGTGACGAATCATAAATTCTTTTAGTTACATCCATAAACTAACTAACAATCAATGCACTGGAAGAACCCTCATTCACTAAGAACTCTATTTTGAAAGCTTGAATCTTCAGATCAAAATTCAAAGCCATCCATCTTTTCCGACATCCATGAGACTGCGTAAGTAAATTGGGTTTGTGAAGGTTAAAGCGCGAATAAGAATCATCATCATAAGGTCTTTTTTTTATATTTATTATGCATATTATTCTCTGGAACCAACTAATTTTTTGTGCGATCGAATTTTAGATTTAGATCGTGAAGAAGAAAATGCTGTGCATAACTAATGGGTAAGCGATTTCATTTAACTGAATATTTAACTGAACACAACTTTAATTTCAGGAATGACACAAATTTCCTCAAATATATACATATTTATATATACATATATACAATATATATATATATATATATATATATATATTATTATTATTATCTGCGCATAGACCCTGTTGGATCACGCAAAGCACTCCGACTCATGTCTTGTTCCTTCTAATCCTCCACACCTCCCTCATCCTGTCCCCATGGATCCTCTTCCGCTCCTCCGTCCATTTTACCCCTGCTCTCTTTGGGATTTCATTCTCTGGGACCTTCCAACCGAGCATCTTTCTCGTTGGATATATATATATATATATATATATATATATATATATATATATATATATATATATATATATATATATATATATATATATATATATATATATATATATATACATATACATATATATATATATATATATATATATATATATATATATATATATATATATATATATATATATATATATATATACATATACATATATATACATACAATTTATCCAATTGGATTGTATGACCATATTTTTTTATGTTACCATTCTCCGTGAATAAGTAACAAGACTTGACTTGTGGAAAACAAGGCATAAATTCTTCAACAAGGTAATGCACGAAACCACACTGCTTGATAGGACACTGGTTTTACAGGACACTGAACATGTTTTCAGAAAATGATTTAAAAATACTACTTTGACCAATGGAAAATTTCTCTTGGATGCGTGTAGGGGACTGTATATATATATATATATATATATATATATATATATCACACCAATCCAAAATCGTTGATGTGACGAGTATGTGTTGTGTCGGTTCATACCGAGTTGCGATGTCATACTTCGTTTACTCATTTTTGGCATATCCTTTTCGTAATTTTATATTTTGGTAATCAATGTATGTATAAATATCGTTTTTGTTCCTGAAATATTTATTTAGTAATTTAATCTTGTTATACCCACCGATTAAATGATCATTTCAAAAAAAAAGTAGATATGTTTACATTAGGCTACCTGCTATGTTTCACACATGTTGCTTATATTTCTGCTGTCCATAACCTATTGTCTGAATTATGAATTGTTACAATTTATATTATATATATATATATATATATATATATATATATATATATATATATATATATATATGTGTGTGTGTGTGTGTGTGTGTGTGTGTACAGTTTCACTTTGAAGTTTGATCTCAGATCTTTGTCTCTCTTAAAATAAAATGAAATTAAAAAAAATAAATAAAAAAATGTGGTCATACAATCCAATTGGATAAATTGTATGTATATATAAATATGTATATATTTGAGGAAATTTGTGTCATTCCTGAAATTAAAGCTTTGTTAAGTTAAATATTCAGTTAAATGAAATCGCTTACCCTTTAGTTATGCACAGCATTTTCTTCACGATCTAAATCTAAAATTCGATCACACAAAAAATTAGTTGGTTCCAGAGAATAATATGCATAATAAATACAAAAAAAAACTATTAAATGTAATCTTTTTCCATTTAATTTAAGAATTAAATGTGTAATATTCTAATTTAATTCAAATTTGGCACAGAAATCAATTTCGGTAATAATTCTTTGGACACGTTATTTTTTACAAAAATCTGGTCAACCATTACAAAACAGCAATCTTTAAAAAAAATCACAACAAATCTTTTTGAAAAAATCATTACACCTTCATAATTACCGATAAGATCTGCACAAGGACAATGGGAACAGCTATGTCTCAAACTCACAGCTTTCATGAGTGCAGTTCAGAAATTAACATGAAATATGAAAATAACTTAACAGCGGGTTGATTTTCAATGTAACTGGAATATTTTAAATGTCAATATATGCACTTTTTAATGCGCACTATAATAATTATTTATTTACTAAATCAGTATTTTTAAAATGATTGATACATGTACCTGCAGAGAGAAACAATTTCCTGTACATGGACTGGTACTTTAAAACTACTTACAAACTAAACAATATTTAAATAAAATTGTCCTGTAATATAGAAATGAAATGTTTTTATATATTTTGTATTCAATAATCACAATTATCAGTCTATTTAACATTCATTTTTTCATTCTTTTTTTAATGTTTTCTTATTGAGTAATAATGCTTTCATATCTCGAGGTTGTAAATTGTATAAATTTATTGCTCTTATTTAACTGTTCTTCTTATTTACTTTTTCGCTATTTTTTGGGTAATATTATGCTGTAATTCCTTGTCATACTGTTTGAATTTACTTATGTAGTTTTTAGGTTACATAATGAGACAGTAAACATTCCAATTGGAAAAGTTGCTATAGTTTTAAAGGTTTTTTATCTCTTAAAAATAATGTTGGAATACATTTTCAAAAAAGGTTAAATAAGTTATGTTTAGATTTCATTTCAGAAAAATTAATGTAACAATTCAAATTTGATGCGATCCTGGTCTTGGACATGGGAAACCATTGTGTTGTGAGTGCAACTACTGGCCATTTCCAGGAAAAACAAACATCCGGTCAGGCTGAAAGTCTGGAAAGCATCCTGTACACTTGCTCCAAGGTTTCTAAAACTCACCACCCTACTCCACAAGCATTGTCCAAAGTGTAACTGTCACTCCAGGCTTATTTTAAAGAAAATGTAGATGTAATTTTACTGTAAGCCTAAATTTAAATTTATTTATTAGTGAGGGAACCCTGCCAGCTGCACAGCCAACCCTCTCGCTGAGCTCATTCTAGGCTGGTAATATATTTTTTGAAATTTATTAGCAATATTAATTTAATTGTAAATGTTACCATAGAAACCAATGTTACAAATTAGGGTAGCTAATTTTCATCCTCCCTAATCACAAAATACTCAAAATAAAACATTTATTTTCCTAATTAGCTTATGTGCTACTCAGAGGGGCTTTTGTTTTTTTCTTGTAAAATATAGGCTACAGCAGGCCTGCATAAAACACACCCTAAAAAGTCACAAAACAAAACATCTGTATTCAGCAAATTTCCACGGGAGTGGCCATAGTTAGACCCAGACCCGGGACTTTGAAATGAGTGCCGATTCTGACCTCTATATTATTCCAAATCTTTAAAAATTATTAACCATTTTGTCTCTAAGTCTTTTTGAATACGATTACATCATTATACGTAATCAAGGTTAAAAATGCATATATTATCACTTTGAATTTTCAAAATCTGTTGGAATTAAAAAGAAACATTTTGACGGCAGTCAGGGTTCATTTTTGTACTTTCAATGTAACTTGAAAGTTTAAAATCCTGATGTACAAGCATGTTTTAATGACAATTGTTTTAGTGAAATCAGAATTTCAAAACGGGTAAGATAAATAAAAATACTTTTGGAAACTCACTTCTATCACGACAGTGAGGCAGTACTTTTCTAAAATTGTGTTTTAATCTTTTGATACGAAAGTAAACAATTTTCTGTAGATAGGGAAGTAATTATGATATTCTATAATTATATTATACTTATAATATAATAGAATAATTCTATTATAATATAATAGAAGAATAATTGTATATTATATTCTATATTATATGTTAGTTATTACCGGATATATACCCATATATCCATCACAAATGATTGAAAAATTGAACTATTCGCACTATGACCATGACCATTAGCCAATCAACCGATTAGAGAAGAGCAATGTGCTTTATGTAGGTGCTTCCCCACTATAAACTGAATTTTAATATTAGGATGAACATCTATTTGACAGTCGATGTTTAATATCGATGATGGGCAGTCGATGTTTAATATCGATGATGGGCAGTCGATGTTTAATATCGATGATGGGCAGTCGATGTTTAATATCGATGAGGGGCAGTCGATGTTTAATATCGATGATGGGCAGTCGATGTTTAATATCGATGATGGGCAGTCGATATTTAATATCGATGATGGGCAGTCGATGTTTAATATCGATGATGGGCAGTCGATTTTTAATATCGATGATGGGCAGTCGATGTTTAATATCGATGATGGGCAGTCGATGTTTAATATCGATGATGGGCAGTCGATGTTTAATATCGATGATGGGTAGTCGATGTTTAATATCGATGATGGGTAGTCGATGTTTATTATACTTCAATAGTTCAATGTTTTATTTTTTTTTTTTGTAAAAGGTGTGTTTTGTATATTTGGAGGTGTTTAAGAATAAAATGTTTTAGATGCACGCTTAGATATTGTTTTTTAATCTTTACAAATTCAAAATTGTCATGAAAATATTTATGTATCTACTAAGCCATATACGTTTATTGCTGTTTTTCCCTTACCTCTTAGGAATCACCATTGTTGACTTGCCTTTCACCATCTATTCCACAAACAAAATACCTCAATTTTCCAAAAACGTCAATGTATTTTTTTCAGTGTTTTAGTGACACTGATGGATTTTAACAATGTTACCATCAATGTTTTTCTATCGATGCTCATCCCAAAACTGTCCTTACAGAATGAGAAAGACCTGGTTCAAAAGAACTTTTCATGAGGCCTTCTTGTTCTAATAATGCTATTAATCACCCCCTCCCGCTCACCAAGCAGGATTCTCACACCACTTTATTTTTTGGAAAAAATTAGTAAGAATTTTTATTACTAAAACAACGATATTGTTATTAGGAAATCCGACTTAATTAGGCCTTAAAAAGTACGATTAATCAGTAATTTAATTACTGATTAAATGAGAGTTCACACATGGTGGTCTCTCAGGCCCAGGGTTTTGGTTAGTGTTATAAACATACGGTTTCAGTAAAAGTGGTAATGGTATCAGACCCTTATTATACGTTAAAAGTATAATATTATCAATAGTGACAAAAAACATAAGTACAATAGTTTAGTTTGTAGTTTTGAGAAACATTTTTTAATCAACTGTATCACAAAACGAAATTAGGCTTACTTAGTTGCTTAATACCTGTTAAAGCAGCAGACAGAAATTCCACCTTTTCTGAAATTTCATAACTTTTTTAAATCAAAGTTTGTCTATTAGATTAATAATAAAAATTAAATAATTAAGTGCAAAAAACAAATTAGGCCATCACAATTTTTTTTTAACACTTTTACCAAAACCTCGGTCTCACAGACCTACAGGAATTTTCTAGGTCTTTTATTGGCAACACTGTTTGAAGGAAAAAGTTCATCCCCCCCAATACCTTCTCCTTTTTCGTACTGTAAACAGTAAGCTACTATTTGCTTAATTTTTGTGAGGCAGGTGATTTTGACAGTTGTTTTGTTGAAACCCAATGTTTCGGTTAATGGTATTTAATACGTAGTCTCCCGGACCGAAGGTTTCGGTTAATAGTGTACACGATTTGTGTATTGGATTATTGTTTTGTTTTATTCACTAATATATTATTTTTTGTGTTGAATTATTCTTTTATTTTACTCATTTTTATAGTAAACTTTGTGTGTTGGATTATTATTTCAGTTATATATAACTGCGTGTTGAATTTTCATTTTGTTTTATTCATCCGTATACATATACATGTTCTTAAAAATAGTATACAAGCAATATGGAGAATCAAAATGAACTAAATAGATCATGTCGAAAATGTCAAAACTTGAATCCTAAATACCTTGAGTTTAGTGATAGAATGATAGAAACAGACCCTGAGTTCAACTGCTTCTTGATGATAATGATTGGGACAGTGACGGAAGTGTTGTTGATGATCCTGATTTTGTCATACCAGATCAGAACATGGCAACAAGTCAATTGAATATAGGTCTAAAGAAGAAGATCTACTTTGTATCATAAATGGGGGGAGGGGGTGCGAAGCCATTGTAGAAAATATTAGTTGTCCAATATATACAGCCACAATGTCTGAGAAAAGATTTGAAATTCTTCTAATGTACCTTAGATTCAATGACGCAACAACAAGCATTGAAAGAAAAACCGACAAAGCAGCTTCAATCAGTGAAATATTTAAGCAGTTCATATCTAACAGTAAATGTGTCTACTCAGTTTCATCTGAAGTGACAACTGATGAAATGTTAATTCCATTTAGATGATGCTGCAGTTTTAAGGTTTTTATGCAAAGAAACCTAAGAAATATGGAATAAAAATTATGTGCATGTGTGATTTGAAGACATCTTACCTCTTAAATGCCTGTATCTATTCTGGGAAAGGTAGTGATTCAGATAATATAATATCTGATTATATTAACCTGTTTCACACATGGTGGTCTCTCAGGTCCAGAGTTTCTGTTAGTGTTATAAACATAGGGTTTCAGTAAAAATGTTAATGGTATCAGACTCTTTAAATCAAGGATACATACAAAGTCCCACGTTATATCCAGGGCACTCAAATGTACTACATTTGGTCGCCTATGTATTTTCATGGACAAAACATTTTTTGTAATTCCTTTTTTTCAATGACTGTTGCTAGGCACTGCACTGTGTTGAGACAACTTTACTCTCAGCTGAACTAAACACAAACCGGCAGTTCTCAAACGAATATTGCAATCGTGACGCATCGCACACATATTGAAAACAATTATTTTATTAACACATCTACGTATTCCATAGATACATTCTTTTGGGCTATTTGATGAGTTTTAAAATATATTTTTGTTGCTAACTTTAATCTAGCATACTATACTAAAAACAATTGACAGGCCACGAGGCCTAGTGCGGCCACATTGCCCTAAGCACATGTCTGGCTCATTCCTACTATGTGTGAATAGCAATACAGTGGTACCTCGCGATACGATCTTAATCCGTTCCTGGACCGGGATTGTATTGTAAAAAAATCGTATCTTGAAGATCGCTGATTTGCATCACCTCCAATGCCTTCAAGTCGTCAGTGTTGAGCTCCTCCTTGTGCTCGTCGAGTAGGTTGTCAATGTCAGCCTCATCGACAACAAGCCCCAAAGACTTTGACAGAGAAGTAATCTCCTCCAATGGAGCAGGATCATCCACAGCTTCTTCTTCAGTAGGGATTTCAAAACCCTCAAAGTCTCGTTCTGCAACCACAGCTGCCCAGAATTTCCTCCATGCTGAGTTCAAGGTGCGCCTTGAGACCTCACCCCATGCCTTTTCTATGATTTTTAAGCAATGGACAATGTCGTAGTGACTCTTCCAAAACTCACGGTGTAAAACTTCTTAAAATTAGCAATGACTTGCTGGTCCATAGGCTGGAGGATGGAAGTGGTGTTCGGTGGCAGATAGAGCACTTTGATGAAGTCGAAGTTGGGATGTATATGTTCTTCAAGGCTAGGAGGATGAGCAGGAGGCATTGTCGAGCACAAGGAGGCATTTTAGAGGAAGACCATTCTCCTTTAAATATTTTTTCACTGCAGGTCCGAAGCAGCAATTAACCCATTCAACAAATAAAAGCCTCGTGACGTATAAAAGCTTGAATAGTGACGTATTGAGGCTTGCTTAGTGACGCGTGAGGTTTGCCCGTAGCGCGCCAACTTCAAAACAATTTCAAGTGGCAAGAGATATTGGGATCGTATCACGAAAAACGTATCGTTTCGCGAGCACGAATATTTGCGATATTCCAATTCGTATCTTAAACACATCGTATCGTGAACTCATTGTATCGCGATGTTCTACTGTACTGTATTTGTATGCATGCTATATTAAAAAGTGACTGATGTGCCACGATCACGTGATAACACTGCGCTCTCCCACTGTTGGTTGATCATCAATGACTATTCTTTTGCTTTGGACTATAGTAATCCTGTTATTGAAATATATTTCGTTTCACAATTCAAAAACTTTAAATGATTTAGTTAATTTTTTTTACTTATAAGTCTGTCTTAGAAAAGAAAAAATGAATGTATAGAAATATCAAAAATCTTACATTAAAAAAATTTTTGACTTTTGACACTCTTAGCAGCAGCTTCAGTGCACCTTGTAGACAGATCTGACCGAGAGTGTACTGATGCTTTCTTTAGCAACCTACGTCATGTTGATTATCATTTCTAAACATAATTATAACATATTCAAGAAAAGTAAATTCATCTTTTAGAGATATTACGCAAAACCATTTCATATTCTAGAAGAAATATTCAGCACAAAATAAATTATGATATTGAAATATAAAAAGGCAATAATAAATGGAATGACTAGTGTAATTTTATTGTTATACAAGTACACTGAGACGTCAAACGTACTTACATTAGAAGTTGAACAACAAAATATAACATATTGGAGTTTAACATAAATAAACACAATAATACAAACCACAAATTTTTTTAATAAACTTAATAACAGAACATTTCTAAAAGTAAAATAATTAAAGTATTTAAAAATTTCAGTTAGAAAAGTTTAAATAAGACAATTCTGTTTATCTTTCAACGACATTACAGCTATTATTTATTGTAAGGATGTTTGCGTCATATTTTATATTTTAAAGTTGTTTTAGCATTTTCCAGAAACAAATTTAATCCGTATGGATGTTTTTTTTGCTTTGCTTAATTAACAGTAAGGACAAAGCAATGGCAGTAACTGCGTCTTGAACCTGTGACCTTGAGGTACGCAGTTCAGAGACAAAGCAGACTGACCGGTGTCTTAGCTACCAGCCCCTCACATGGAGTATAAGCGAACCTGTCATCACAACAAGAGAGCTGCATTGTTCCTCCCTATTTTCAAATTTTCCCCCAAAAAAAATTCAATTTAAAAATAATATTAACTATATTGTAGGCTATATATTACCGTTTCATTATTATCACATTTAATTTCCATTTTTTACCTTATTTTCTCGGCCTATTTATATTCTAAATAATCACAGTATTATGTTTCTTTCGTCAACACAAAATGGTAAATTATTGTTTAGGAAAACTTTCTCTGAAAAAAACCAACATGTACAGACACAAAACGAACAGATAAAATACTATACATTTGATGTAGATAATTTTATACGACAGGTTCAAATGCTATGATGGAAAAATAACGTGTGCAAGGAACTTAAATTTTAAAAAGTATATAATATTAACTAGTTTATTTTATAATTTACTTAGCTAATGTAAATTTGTTTTCATGGAAGATTCCAAAATACTTTTAAAACATTATTTTAAAACAATTTTTATAAGGTTTTGCTTTCAACCGAAAAAAACTGTTTTAAAATTTTGACAATCCCATATATATATATATATATATATATATATATAAAACTATAAATTAAGTTTCTTCTCTTGGCTTGTAAATAACCGTTACTGTATTTGTAAAAACTAAGTATTTTGAATTTAATAAATTATCTTTACCTAATTTATTCTTATTTAAATACGACTACTTAAAAGTAAAATACTTTCTGATACAGTTTACTATTAATAAATTATATTTTTAATCTCTATTTTTTTAATGGCATAAACTGTTTCATATATTTCAAAGCATATAAACTATCAGTTAAGTTAAAGAAAAGTTTTTAAAAACTACAGTGCAATAATTACAGCAGAATAAGATATTTAATGCGAAATAACCGAACACGATTAATTTCTCAAAATTATGGTCGCATTATTTAATCATAACAAGTATTAATTTAATATAAGTAACAAACTGTTTACCAATATAAAGTTTTGTTACAGTTTTTCTTTAATAAAGAAAAACAGGTTTTTATGTGTACTATTCAAAACTTGCTTTAATAAATACAGAAAGTGAGGACGGTTTAGTACCGGGTAACAATTTGCACTGAAATAAGCCAACAATGTTTGACTTTTTTTATTGTTTGTACTCTGTATGAGGGATATGCGTTTTAACAGTAAGGATAAAACAATGGTAGTAACTACATCTCATACCCATGACCCTGAGCTATGCAGTTGAGAGACAAAGCAGGCTGACCACAGATTGACAGAAATAAAATGAGGGATGTGTTGCTTCCAACTCTTTTTAACACTTAACAATTTATTTTTGTTTTTTCCGTTTTATATTCAGTAGACCCACAATTATTTGGTCTAATGTGGTAGACCAAACCAGATATGGGAAAATCCGAACTAAGAAGAGATGTTGCATTTTTTTGGCTCCAAATTGCCAGTTATCTGACCTCTCTCTATTGCCACATCACATCACTAACCACTTAGTCATCCCAGCTGCATTAGACTGCAGGTTCACAAACACTGTAAAATGTTTACAGTTATTCAATATGTACGACAATACTGTAAAGCGGGTTTAAATATTAAAGGTTGCATTTAAAACCAACTGTACTTTAATAGCGAAGTGGTCAGGCCTGACCACTGGGTGCCAGACAATTGTAAGTGTACTGTATTTTTACAATAAAATATTCTACCAATGATATTACTAATAAAACGATAATGTAACATTCAATTTTCATTATTTTATGCTGTCTTATTTACAATCAATTATCTTATTCTGCTTGTCCTCGATGATTACTGTGAACAGAATTCATTTGATTTAACTAAACTGGTTTGTAAATATTTCTTTTGAATTAAAAATGACCTAACATCCTGTAAGTACATAAAGTGTACCAAGTCTGTATAACCTATACCAAAATATTTTAATAAATATCCAAGACAAGTGTTAAAATATTACAACGTACTGTCAGTTATATAATTATTTTACATCTACTATTACTCGCTACTAACAATACTTCCTCTTAATATGAAAGTCTTTATGCTTACTATACTTGTCTAAGCATGTAAAAATAACAAAAGTATATAGGAAAACAGCTACTTAAACCTTAAACTATACATTTCTCAAAAATGTGTTTATCACATTTTACTTGTTATAATCACGTTCACAGGAAAAATTTACAATTAGATGAAATTTTAAAATATTATCAGGCTTAATTTCATAGCGATAAACGTTTTACCAAATTATGTACACTTAATGAAAATAGAACGATGAATAATTTATACAGCAAACACAACAATAGACTAATAATATTTAAATAAATAGATAATTAGCTAGGAAACTACGTAATTGAAGGTACGACACAGTAGCTTGCTTTTCATAACAGATAACAAGTAGACAGGCAAGCAAATATACTTTTACTTGACAGGGATTCAAAAGTATTAAAAGTTATTACTATTTTATTCAATATTTTAAGCATCGACGTGTGTTAATTTAAATAAAATAATTATTCGCAAGTGCATTTAATAATGTATATTTGTGTAATAATACAATTGAATATGTTTTTTTTTTTGAATTATGCAAAGTTTATGTGGAAGAAAGATAATTTTTTTGAGAAGCCAAAAAATATACCAAAAGGAACAATAATAAATAGTAATTACACCAAGCTTTTCCCCCATTTTCATATAACCGCAAAAATTAGTTAGCTCTTGTGTCCAATATTTTTTCTTTACCTAATTTAAACAAAAAATTACAGAATATTATCATTCAAGTAGTCACTTGAAATTGCAAACAACTTTATTTGTATTATTTATAGGGAGGCTTACAAAAAACAAACATCTGATGAAATGTCAGAAAAATATAATTCATTTTTTTAAATTACTTCTTACTGGTTAGTCAACTATTGAAAAACTGTGTCATCGATATAAGTCCGACATAGACTCCTTAGTCATAAATAAACTAAGTAACAAATTAAACAATGCATTTTTTTTTTAATAACAAAGTGTTCTGATATTTTTCAATAGATAATTTCAAATAATTTTATAGTTCGAAGAGTTGATCCTAAATGTCACCAAACATTTGTTTTAATATTACAGATTTGAAATGCAAATGATAATTATTTCACCCTCGCTCGCATTTCACTTCAAACTTAATTGGATTTTTACCAAATTGCCTTCTAATAAAATGATTAAGTACACATTTAATAAATACTGCACTACTAGTTCCAAGTAATTAATAACAAGAAATTTAGCCCATCATGCAGTCTCCAACAATCTAGACCAACAGACAAGTCAAACGTACATGTTTACAGTCGTAAGGAATGATTCGACAAAATGTTCTGGAAGATAAGTACACAGATAAAGTAATCTTTTTACATCTACGGTAGTTTTATGAATTACTTTCTTGTAATATACAGTAGTTTAAGTACATGCATTTAATACTAAAGAGCTGCATTACAAATTTTAAATACAAATACTAAATACTTGAACACAGGGTAATAGTGTAAAGGGTGAACTACGACAAAATTGACGAAGCTAATTAAGAGTAGCTTTCACTTTAGCCAGTGCGAAACAATATTTTTTTTTTTTAAATTTAAATAATAGCTCAAACAAGTCTAATAACATAACTCTATAATATGTTGTAAAACATTATTCAAATATTAGACCAAATAATATTTACTACTAAAGTTATATCTTCTTTACATGATTTTATTTTAATGTATCGAAAAATTACATTTCTCTATTTTAAAATTATATCTACTTTAATTTATTGTTATTTTTTTTTATTTATAACTGAAAAAAATATAAATCATGTAAAAAAATGTCAAAATTATCAATATTTTCAAAACATTTCCCAGATCATTTATTTTACTGTCAAAAATAAATTTAATTTCCACATTTAGGGTAGTTGTTTTTCTGTAGTAATTTCGTTTCAATATTTTATTTGACAGAAATATTTCTTCAGCTTATTAAAAAAAAAATCAATACTTTTTTGTATAAACCAAATATGAATACGAGATTTGTTTGATTCGAATATTCGCACACACTTACATTCATTTACACATCCATAGCTTATAACATACTTTATTATTCCATTTTTTTACAATTAAAATACATTATTTGTTTTTATATAAGAGGCTGTTTACATAACTGTACAGTTTAAATCTGTATCTACTGTAAAAAGCTTGTATACGATTTTCGTTCCCTCTATTCATTTACTTCCTGTTACTTTTTACTATCAATTCCTAACACCTTGAAACCAAAACGTTTTTTTACAAAGTAAAGCTTTACAAAAAAAAAGGTATTATAAACTTTGTTTTACTCCAATTTAATGATGTTTTACACAAAGTTTTCATTTTTCAAATTAAATTTTTTACGAGCTAATTATTATAACCTCCAAACCTCCGTTGCCTTTAAGACTAAAAATACAATTTTACGCATTATCGCATTAGCCATTCTGGAAATAAGCCAATACAACTGTATTAAAAACAAAAGACAATCTAATAATTTACAAATTTATGACAATTTTATTTTTTGTTAAAACTATATAAATGAGCTTTGTGTTAAATGTGAAACAAATATATGAATAAAATATAGCAATAAATTATATCCATTTTTTTAACTGAATGCTCATTTTTTTTTAATACAACAGTGAATCTTAACTTGTTTACAAACGATTAGGTACTAAATAATACGTGCTTTAATTTTATTTAAGAAAAATTAAAATATAATAAATACTTGAAAGTGCTATACGATTACAATCTAGCGGTAAATACTTACTTATAACCAGTAACCAAATAATAATAGATTAAATGCAACTGGCTAAGTTCTAAGCAAAAGGCCATGAGGAAGCCAAACACTGTCATGGCAGATAGTAGATGGGTGGGATATCACATCTGTTTAGTTGCTTAGGTTGGCCAAGTTACTCAGGAAGTCTTCAGGTGTCAATACATGAGATGAACCTGTAACGTAAGATAAGTGACAGACTAAGTAACAGAGCGATAAATACATTCAACGCTTTATAAAATCTTTATTAGATGACATGAAAAACAATTATCAAATTATCAGTGACATTAATTTTTCGTCTAACCTTTAACAATTTTGATTACACTTATCAAACTGTTCGGATTTAAAAAATATCAATTTTTAGTTACTAGTTTTAAATATTATGAGTTCACAGAATGAACACTATTGACAACGACATAGGCAAATTATGAAACTGCTGACATATTGCCTGTTGCAATAAGCAACAAAGTATGTAGAAAAGCAGTTGAAATAAAAGCTTAGGGAAGAAGTAGGGCAGGAACAGTCGATTCCGAGGGGACCGGAATGTTGGTATATTCCGGGTGACGGTCAATTCTGTGAAGACCCGAAGGCTGTACATCAGGACACAATGTGGAAGAGCATTCCAGTCAGGTAATGCTGAGAAGTGGCGAATCGGTGGTAAAAGTAAGTAGACAAAAATTTGCGTACACTTCTTCCCCTTTTACTTTTGGTTTGAATACATTAGTATATATTTTGGGGAACATTTTGAAGAATAAGACAATAGTGTTCATTCTTGGGGTTGTCATCAACCATAGTTGTAATTGTTACAAGATACATGTAAGATAGTACATCTCAATATATTAAAGGAATTTTTTTGATGAACCACCGATAGTTAATTCTTTGAAGGATCCAAGTAGTAGAGACCCCGAACCCTTAACACAACAGTAATGTACGCCAACAGGTATGTAGATATGGTATGTAAATAGAATGTGCCATTTGTTTTACATTGAAAAATCAGATCTTCCTCCTGGATACAATGTCCAAGTTTGTTCTTGAAGTTGAACCACACACGCTGCAATGTTTCCTCATAGAAATGTTACAGTTGTCTTTAAACATTTACGTTTTAGTCATCAGTACTTTTGGTTCAAAAAAAGCATAAATTAATAATGTAAAATTGTAAGAATTTTAAGAAAAAAAACAAGATATTAATTCTTAACCGCTGTTTGTCAGAGTAATTCTAACAATTTGAAAGCTTACCGATAATAACTTCCCAATTTTTGTTGGCATTGGTAACTTCATAGGCACAACGAATCTCTGAAAAACTGACACCTCCAACAATGAAACAGATAATTCGTGGTACATTCTTCACAGTCGGCTGTCCCTTGTCTTTGTGCCAGTGTCCATATCTTGCACTGTAAAAAAAAGGTTTGGCATTACGTTGTTCAAGTTACTAAACTAAAATATTAAATTGTAACTATAGTCCAGCCACTTAGTAAACGGCCTGTGAAAGAAATTTTCGCGGATGTAGGAGAATTCCCCTCAAGCTATAAACTGTTACTACTCAGCGAAAGTGAAGGAAAGGAGGGAGCAGTGGTGAGAGAGTGAGGATTCGACCTCTCTCTCACATATTTTCTCTCTCTGTTCCATTAGTGCTCTTAGCAGGCTGTTTTCTAAGCGGCTGACCTATAACACTAACAACCCAAATAGTTTTATTACAAAGCACCTAAGGAGGCACAAATAATTTTTCAATACATGATCTTCTAATTAGATTGGATTGATATTTATCGCAGCGTACACATAACTAAGGTGGGCCATTACGTCTAGCGTGCACTGTTTTGCTGTTAGGCTCAGTATGTCCAGACCTTGATCACGTCTTGTGCTCAGAATTAAATCAAGCGTGTTTGTATTTATTCTTTCAAACCAATAACATTTTTATAAATCAATCAGTACTATAGTTTATGCTAAAGTGTTACAATTAATATATTGATATAGAAATTAAATAGTTTTTAAACAGATATCTTTTTAATGTATAGTTTTTTAATCTTAAAAAAACTGTTTATTTGTGTAAATACATGTTAAAATGGTTTAAATTAACATTTTTATTTATAAAATAAGTACAATTTTATGAAAAACATGAATGCTAACTATATATAAAACAAAATGCAGTTATTTTTACATTATAAACATTGCAGTAAATTATTACCGAAGTGTAGAAAAAAAAACTAAATGCCAACCTAACGCGATAATCTAAATAAATTAATTTTAAACGGTATAAATTCAAATTCTAAACATAGACTAATACACAAATAGTAATTAGTGTTTAAATAATAAAAAGTGTTTTAATACTAGTACATTTTAAATCAAATCAATAAAAATCACAAACATAAGCAAGTAAGGTAGCATTGTCGTTCTACCATATGTACAATAATCAGTACTTGTCAAAAATTGCAAAATGCCAATATAGGTTAATATAGCAACAAAATTGGTTAATAATAGTAATATCTAAATCTTTCAAGTATACACAAATGGCACAGATGACTGACTAGACGTAAATAAATAATATATAGCAACTATATATACAATCACAAAAGATGAATCAACGACTTCTTCAATTAAGTCAGTTATTCCCTGATACATTGCAGCACTTCCCAAGTATATTGGCTCTATCTAGGCCTCATAAGAAAAAATAAATAGAAGTGAAACATAGGGTCACTATGAGTCGGACAGCCGAGCTGTAGCAGAAAGTTATAAGAGCCACTATGTGTGGCCCATCTGAAGCTGAGACGGCATAACACTAATATCACCAACCTCATCAGCAAAATTACAACAGCCACTAAGTGTGGCCTTCCAAGCCGAGAGGATGATCGGAATTACATTCAACTGACTGCAAAGCGTTAAACACAAATAACATACAGACAAACTATATTTTCAAAACACGGAAATATAGATCAGATCATTTCTTGACTTCGAGAGGGAATCTAATAAAGTTTGTTTGATAAACAATCAGATAAAATCCATAAAATTTTAGAAAACATAAAACAAAGATGAGTAATTTTACCCAACAAATTAAAAATTCATATATATATATATATATATATATATATATATATATATATATATATATATATATATGGATACAATAGCCCTCCTGACACTTGAGAGGCAAATTCCAAGATAATGTTTTCTTGTTGTGAGAGATGGAGACTTTTTTTTGCTTAATGTCCATACTTTATTGCAGTTAGACTAATGAGGACGAAGGATCAGCATAAACAGTGGGGGTAAAGCAACAGGAGTAACTGCATCTCAAACTAAGAACTTTGAGGTGTACAGTTCAGAGGTGTAACAGATAGACAGGTGCTTTAACCATATCAACCACCAAGCCCTGAGAGACGGAAACACTTGGAGGCAGCAGTCTGACATCAAAATAAAAATACAGATTTTATATAGATTTGGTCCATGATAGTAAAATTGATCTTTTTTTTATGTTCATCCATATTTCATGCCAGTCAGATTAACGAGGGCAAGCAATCAACATTAAGTTACTGCAGTCTCAAATCAAAAACATATAAGATCGCAAGTTCTGAGATGCAGACTGACCAGTATTGTAGCCACAGAACAAGTCAGCCCAAAAATTCCAGGGACCAGATATTACAAGGCATCATTACGAAAAATGTTGAATGACTGACTGTAAGTAGGCAGTCAACTGTCACTAGATTAATTCTAGAAATTTGTATCTGAAGAGATGCAGAAAAAACAGGACTGTTACGGGAGATCATAATCAACATGAAAATGTGAAGCTAAGACTTGAGACACAAAATCACATCCATTCATTACAAGTACCTGGTAGGTGCATGATATCCAGAAGAGGCCGCACGTCCTGCAAGGAATGGGAAGTGTTTCGGATCAAGTTTGTCTTCAATACACTCTTCCATGAGATCCTTGATGACAGGTGTCCATCGAGACATCTGGTAAGTTTGTTCTGTAATCCGTTCCTTGCGGGGAACTTGATAGACTTTTTTGCGGTTACCCTAAACAGAACAGCAATATCTCATGATAATCATTTATTTAATCAGTGACGAACATCAAAATGTCAGAGCTAAGTGGGTCGGTATAATACTTAACACAAAGATTAGCAACTTTTTTATCGACCACATGTTCAACCTATTACACATACTCGAAATGGGCAATTTTTTTATACACTATTTCATTACAATTAGACAACACATTCTTATTAGTCAAAATTTTGTTTTTGACATTGTGGTAAATGATATTATTACTTAAGTTACATGAAACTGAAAACCTTTGCTATTATGACAAGCTTTTATGATGTTTCCAAATGTTTTTATGATTCACATATTATAAAAAAAAAAACTGCTAGCATGTCATAGAACATTTCAGTAACAGCGTCTCATAATTTCTTTTTGCTCCTAAACAAACTCAAAGTGTCATCAAATTTTAATTTAGTCTCGTCCTTGGCAGAAGTAGAGACTTTTTCAAATAATCCACAAACTTAGTTGTTCTTTTTAAACTAGCCGCCTCGGTGGCCTAGTGGATAGTGTACTAGGCTTTCACCCCGAGGACCCGGGTTCGATTCCCGGCGAGGGCTTGGCATTTTCATACGCTATAAATCATCCCATCATCTGCATTAGCCCAAGTGTGCACAATAATCAAACGTTAAACACCAAAAAAAAAAATCTTTTTAAACTATGAAGACCTGCCAACTCAGCAGCTCCTGTCAAGGAGGATACTAATGTTAGAATTCTTGTTCATGTAAAGACAATAAAACAAACTTCTTGACTATCTTTAAGACAAGATTTAAGTTCTTCACTAATATCCTCAATTCTTCTTGTCACAGTTTTGGGAGACAAAGTAATAGTCTCCCCAAGCTAAATTTTCTGGTTGCTACATAGTCCAGTTTGTTAACTTTTCCGGAAACATTTCTTTGATGTAAACAAGTTTCAACAAACTCCGCTTCGCTATGCACCCTACCACCACACAGCTTGCACAGCAGCATAATACATGTTTGATTTTTCTTCTTTTTAATACCTTGTTGGGACATTACTTTATTTTTAATAACAGCACTTCGGCTTTATGAATTACATCTATAAGACGAGAATATTTCTCTGTGTTGACATTCTTGAAGTCACTTTAAATGTTATTCTTTAAATAAATATGGATACACAGACAGATCAGACAAAGCGGTTTTCCTTTTTTTCAGAAAATTCTTAGATCTCTACTGATCATTTCTTATTTTACGTAATTTTGAAAAAGACATGAAACAAAAACGTTGCTCACTACACTAAAAATTACAATCGTACAAATTGCAACTACTGACAGACACAACTGCAGTAACAAGTTGTTAAACAGCATTTCGGCTAATTGCAATACACGACATAGTTCAAGCTTAAGAAACAAACTGTAAAAATGCAGGTGCATGATGTGTCAAGTTTATTGGCTCCTGGTCAAGGCTAAAATGAGAAATGGGCTGTTTTCACTGCTTTAAGTCACTGCTCTTTATGATTGATTTAATTTCAAAGGGTTATGTGGTGCCATCGCTTTGCTTTTGTACAATACCTTCACAATAAAATTGTTGCGGCAGGTTGCGAACACCTGATTTATTTACAGTTCAGCATTCAAATTTATCACCACAAAAATGTCTACTTTCACTTGATACATACTACAATGAAAGAGAAGTAATGGACTAGAAAAATAATTTATTAACAAGTTCAAGCTTGCCAAGGCTTCAAATGAAGTCTCAATTGAAATTCAACTGAAATCTTTTGAATACAAAATTTCCACCCCTACATATCGGCATTCAGATCATATTTTAGACTTACTTTGCACCTATTTGATTAGTGATAATTATTATAAAGAATGTTTCTTTTAAACCATTCTGCTTAAATTTTAATCAAACACACAAACAATTCCGAAATACCCATACAAAACATGAATTACTATTTTCCAAAAATTTTGATTTGTTAAATACTGATTTACAACTGACATGAAGACAAGCAAATTTTAAGTAAATAAAAGTTTGCTTTGTAAGTAGATAGAAAAAACTGAAATGATGTTCAGATTTGAATACAGAAAAGGGATTTGCAAATGATCATTGGATCTGCCCTCGTTTTCCCTAAAGACTAACCCCAATTTAATCTTACCTCAACCACCACATTCGCTCCCAAGTTAGCCATATTAATGATAGCCTGTTTTTCTTGTGGCAGTATCTGAGCGTGTTGAACGAGCTTATTCAGATTTTCTTCAGATATTCCATTCCTCGACAAGATATACAAAAGGATGATTCTCATTTTGTCATAATTTGAAACAGCTTGGTCGAGCAGGATTGGAACAATGTTTCGCATGTGATCTTTAATCCGTTCACCTTCGGCGTCTGTTCCCATTGCCAGATCCTGAAATAAAAATTGAAGAAGCATTGTTAACCATAATGTAAGCACACCATTAATACTAAATGTAAAGCTGTATAACATGGCACAATAAGATAGTAGAAGCTTATTAACACTTATAGTAATGACAGCAGAATTGCAAGAACACAAAAAAGTTAGTTATAAAAAAAACAAAGTTATTTATTAATGAAATACAACACATTAATGAAATGAAGGCATTAAGGTAAATTGTTTGGCTTTTGCGGATGACATGGCCTTACTAGCTGAGACATTGGAAGAAGCTAAGGAACAGACTCTTGAACTCCAGAACCAAGCGTTAAAAATGGGTCTCAAAGTTTCATTTGAAAAGACTAAAATATTGACAAACATACAAAAAAAACCAAAAAAAAGCTTCAAGTGGGAGAACAATATATTGAGATAGTCAAAGAATTCAAATATCTTGGGGAATGGATCTCAGCTGGAACGCCCTAGAAAAAAAAGCTATGGAATCTAGGAGAAATAAAGTTGAATTAGCCTTCCAACTTACCAAGGACACATACAACAAGAAGTCCCTCTCGTGGAATACAAAGATAAGGCATTATCATATGGTAATTACACCAGAAGCCTTATATGCAGCTGAAACATTATCTCTCACAACCCAGGGCCCACTTGAAAGGCTAGAGATCAAAGAAAGGCTGGAGATATTACGAAAAATCTTAGGCCCCAAATTCCGTAACAACCAATTACTCCACATCAGTAATGAAACTCTTTACCAAAAAACTGAAACACTATCAGACACAATAAGAAAAAGGAGAATTGATTTTTATGGGCACATCCTCCGAATGGACAAAAATAGACTAACCAACAAAATATTTGACTACTTTCGCAATAGAAGAGAAAGTTGACCACTTTGGTTTAGAGAAACGGAGAAAGACATAACAGAACTACAAATCACTGATACGATGCTCATGGACAGAACAGCCAAAACAATAACCAAGGACAAGAAGCAATGGTTCCAAGGCAAAGTCAAATCCAAGCGAATGATCCAAATCTCTGACGAAGAAAGAAAAGCAAGATCACAACGAATGAAGCAATACTGGGCTATGAGGAAAGCACAGAACATTAAAAAGTGATTGATTTAGTGTACCCCAAAGTTGGGTGCAACAAATAAAGAGAGAAATACAACACAATATGTTTCTTAATTTTTTTGTGTTAAAGGCTATACAAAGTAGTACTCTAATAACACAACACAATGTAAATAAGAATAAAAGTTTCAAAAATTTAAACACCCATTTGGTACTTAGTAAATAAACTTCTATTTTTCAGAAATTAAAAATTTTTTTAATTTAAATTTAACTATAAAATATGATTTTCAAAAAGGGATGAAATAAGAAGATATGTATCCAGTGAAGGCAGCTGAAGTGAGCAGCTGTTGGGCTTACCTGTACCTTATACTACTCTCACTCATTTATTCAAAACAAACACACATTCACTACTCTACACAGCCTAGCTAATTCTAAAGTGTAAATTGATGTGTAATGAATGATACCAACCTAACGGTATATCAAACATAGCCCTGGGACACCTGGTGACCTCCTAGTGTACCTTGGCCTTACCCATGCATGCAGGGCTCTGTGTGGCTGGATATCATTTCCTTAGCTACTTGTGGGGATCCAATAAGTAATGTAAAGTAGAATAAGTGGGATCTCACCGCACAACAAAAAATTTGGCCAAATGCAACAAAAACTCTGTAATAAGGGTCAAGAGATAGAAAATTAAAAGGGAGCACCTCAATAAGGAACTGAGAAGACACCAATTACAAGTGTTCCCTCCTAATCCTAGTTGCTATAGGGAGACTAGGACTGGAGAATGCACTGTAACTGTGCACCTCAGGAATATAGAAAGGGGGCGTAATAGATCTACAATAGTCGTAGTGCATTAGTAACCTTACAAATTCATTTATTCATTCAAAAGATATATATTCTGAAGATTTTAAACTGTCATTATAAAGAGTATGAAGAGTTGTTAAGAAATTAAAAACAAAATTTGTTTGTGAAAACATATTTTCTAAAAATGAGTGAGATATACTGTTTTTTTCAAAATATTATGTAGGAGCAATTTTAAAATGAATTATCAGATTCGCTGGTAAATGAAAAATTCAAACCTAGTACCAAATATGCCACAATCGGAACAAAATTGCAAATGCTACAATGCTAACAAATACTAGTTACATTACTAGGTGAATCACAGGTATTTTTTTCAATCTATTATTTGTTTAACATAAACAACACTGATGTAACTAGTTTAAAAATAAAATACCTCTACCAATCACAGTGCTATTGCCCTTCGTATTGTAGGTGTAACCACAGATTGCCCCAAATATCAAAATGAACAACAATAGACACGATAGGAAAATCATGGGTAGAGAGAAACCAAGTGCACAACACATATTAACACGACACTACTGTTTTTGAAAACTGTCTCATTAAGATTAATATTAAGATTATTCACTAGAGGAAGGGATAGTTCAACCCCAGGCACTGTGATCGACTGACCTATTGTGCAACTTACCTCTTGAAATACCTAGTTCAGCAGATTGGTCCCCTAATAAGTTCCAACAACCCAATGACTAGTTCACTCTGCTGAAGATCCCTAGGGTCTTGGAAACCAAAAACCCCTAGCCTCCTACTAGCAAGAGCCTCACAATCATAAATTATGTGACCTGCAGTTTCCTCCTCCTTCCTGCACAATCTACACACGGTTTCTCCGTGGTATACACCTATCCTGTTCATGTTCCTTTAGGCCACAGTGCCCTGTTATGAGCTCCATGATCCTCCTGAGTTGTGCTCTGCCCAGGACATCTGCTGCCCCTTTGATTCCTCAAGAAGGAACTTTGCTTAAGAGATGTTTACTATGGGAATGCCCATGAAGATTGTCCCATCTTACCTGGTGTTTACATGTAATCCACCCATTAATAGCGGACCTGGCCAACGATAGAGAAATCCCTAAAGCCGGCTCAGATCCGATAAACTCATATGCAGATCCAAGTCCCGCCAGTTGGTCTGCCTCCTCATTACCCTCAACTCCCCTATGCCCCAGAACCCAGTGAAGATTTACCCGGTTATCCCGGGACAGAACGTCAAGGTTTTTCCAACACTCCCAGACCAGCTTGGACTGTATTATAGGACCCACAAGTGCTTTTATTGCTGTCTGACTATCGGTATGAATATGAATACATGCCTTCTTGAAGCCCCGATCCAAGTTCTCCCGAACACAGTCATTAATGGCCATCATTTTAGCCTGAAATACTGTTGTATGCTGTTCCAGGATAATTACTTTCTTTAACCCCGGTCTCAGACCGTACACCCCAGCACCAATGCCTGACTTTATCTTGGAGCCATCTGTATACCATACTATGTCTCCAGGTTTTTCCAACACATAATCACTCTCCTCAAAGGCCAAGTAGACATCAAAGGGTCTAGATACTATGTGCCGTTTAACCATCTGATCAGTCCCCATCATCAAGATTGGATCAAAAATCTTGTCTGTGATTCTAGCATGCCCATAAATAGAGGGCAGCCAGCCACCACCACACTGCAGTCTGTAAGCTGCTTTACATGCCTCTCCCATGACAAAAAGGTCAATAAGGGGAAGTCCAAGAATGATCTCCATGGCTGCCGTTGGCAGTGTCCATACAGCCACTGATACACAGGCAGACCAACCTCTGCAACTTAGTCAGAGACTCTCTGACCCCCCTCTGCTCAACCTTAGTCCACCACACCTCAATATATTTTTCTTTTCAATATATTTTCTTTTTTAACATAAACAACACTGATGTAACTAGTTTAAAAATAAAATACCTCTACCAATCACAGTTCTATTGCCCTATGTATTGTAGGTGTAACCACAGATTGCCCCAAATATCAAAATGAACAGCAACAGACATGATAGGAAAATCATGGGTAGAGAGAAACCAAGTGCACAACACACATTAACACGACATTACTGTTTTTGAAAACTGTTTCACTATAACAATTACGAAGTCGTTCTTTCCTAATGCAAACCACTCTGAATTTCAAAGATGGGAACTATGTTTATCAATGCATTACCTAGACTAGCTAATTCCTTAATATTAGTTTTTGATTATTAAAAAACTAATACTGGTTCTGGGAGGAATCAGAACCTAAACCCATTATCCCATCCACTTCCCTCACTCTATCCGAATCCCAAGCCAATGTGAAGTATAGCATATACTGAAGGCTGCAAGGGTAAGGGGGAGCTTAGCTTTAACTGTGCAAACTTTAGATACCAGGCAATCTCCAGATTTATTTTAGTCTCTTCTAAATATGAATAGTCTCCAGTTCTTTATGAATGGACCTTCTATTTCCCTAGCTACTTGTTTGACGGCTGGAAACAAACTATCAAAACCTACAAAGCACACAAACCCTTAGGGAACTGGCAAAAGTGGGATTGGGAAGTAAAATTAGCACTGAGGTGGAGGATTCTGGGGCACCTGACTCCATGGAACCAACAAGCAGTGAATTGCATGCAGCAAACTTCAGCGAGATGCTATGCGACCTACCTAACCTGTAATGGAAAAAGTAAGAGATGTGTTGAACATTCAAATCAGTTAAGGTGACAGCCTGTCTCGAATTAGATAGACACAAATGTGTCAATGTCTATCAGGAGCACAAAAGTGCAAACTGGAAAAAGGAAACAGTAGCGAAAATATAACCTAGAAGCATAAGACTTCTCAGAAATCAAACCTTTAGTGTGAGGAACACAGCCCTTGAAGGCTGCAATTAAAGGGCTGAAAGTAAACCATACTCCAAGACTGGAAGGTTGTGAGCCTTGGAAGGTTTTATTGAAAGAAGTTCCTTTAGGTAGACTTAGGGGGATAGTGGTTCCTGTGGAAACAGCAACTCATAAGAACTGTAGAACTCATTACGGATCAGTGTGATTTGAGGGTACATCTGAAAGGGCAGGAATTTATACCATAGGTAAGCCGTGTGTAGGCTATGCAAGAGGAATAAGGGAACTGCAGGTCATATAATCTATGATCGTAGGCTCTTGTCACCAGGAGACAAAGACTGTTTCTTCCAGGACCCTAAGAACACCCTCCCACTGAATTACATCATCAGAGGCTGCTAAACTCATTCAGGAAATTAGTAAGAGGTTTACTTGCACAACAGAGCCTTTGGTGACAGCACCAGCGGCTACCAGTCCTCGTAACTTCTAAATACCCATCTATCTAATATAGATTATATTCTAGAGGAAGGGATTTGTTCAACCCCAGGCACTGCAATCAACTGACCTATTGTGCAACTTACCTCTTAAAATACCTAGTTTAGCAGATTGGTGCCGCTAATAAGTTCCAACAACCCACTGACTAGCTCACACTGCTGAAGATCCCTAGGGTCTTGGAAACCAAAAACCCCTAGCCTCCTACTAGCAAGAGCCTCACAATCATAAATTATGTGACCTGCAGTTTCCTTCTCCTTCCTGCACAATCTACACACGGTTTCTCCGTGGTACTCACCTATCCTGTTCATGTGCACCCTCAGACCACAGTGTCCTGTTATGAGCCTCATGATCCTCCTGAGTATCTATCTAATATAGTTTCCAATTATAACTTAACTCTGATTAAGAAATTTATTATTAAAATTCCCATATAATCCTGTTTCTTACATCTATACCAAGTCTAAAATACAATCTTATAATATCTGCTAACTATTGAAAAGATCACAGTTTGAAAATTATAGTTATGCAAGTAATATTACCTGTTCTACTTTGCACAGCTTATCGACATATCCTTGATAAGCCTTCATACAATCCTCGGCCAGGTGTAAGTGAGTCGAGTACTTGCTTAACTCCTTCTGGTACTGCGGCATCTTTTTTATCATTTGAGACAGGTCTCGCATTGACTGTTTGTCTCCTTGCGGCATCCTTTTGGAATCAATGAATTTCTTCAAATTTTTTGTCACATTCCTGAAAGAGAAAAAATTAATTTAATTTATATTTGAGGAACTTGACAAATTGATGAATAAATCTTATTTCACTACAGATATATATAAACTAGGAACACAATTATCCAGGATGTGTTTATCTGAAATAAGTTTTTGAATTTAAATAAGAAAAACTTTTTTTGTCATTTTCTTCACAAAAAACGTACGACTCTTGTATGTAATTATCTGTAGTTATCGTCTAAAAATATTTCCAAATAGTAAACATTTTAAACAAGTATCACTAGCTGATATTGTTATCTTTAAATTATATTACCTAATCACACATGTACACCAAGCAAAATAAAACAGTAGTGTAGTGACAGTATGGTGACTTTGATTGTGAGGCCGTACTTTTGTTTATTTCATCAAACTTGTTTATAAACCAAGATTTTTCTTTGTTTTTTTAATAGAAATAGTTTTAAAACAATACACTTGACTACCACATTATACATTATTGTTTTGTTTTTAATCTCCTTAACTAAACGTTATCTTTAAATTTATATGTTGCAGGTTTCATTAAGCTCCCCCCCACACACACTACTGTAAAGACAAAACACTGGCAAAAGGCGGTAACTGCCTGATCCATGTCTGATTCAAAGGCATACAACTTACTGGGAAACAACCGCAATGTGCTGATGTCGGAGCTCCACCCACAGCTCGTCATTCTCATCCAACAGTACTTCTTTCTCTGGCTGTCCTGCTGTTGCTTCATATCTGTTCAAAAAAGTATTTTGTTAAACAGATATCGTAAAAAAATATAAAACGTAATGACTTTCTTTTACTTACAAACAAAAAATTCAAATTAAATAACTTTTGAAAAACATAACTGTATTATTTAACCATTTCAAAGCTGTACATAATTTTCACTGAAAGAAAATATATTTTTTGCTTTTGTTGTGTATTTTATATATGTATTTGAAAAAAAATATTTCCTTCATGGACACTTGTAGTAAAGACTAAAGTAACAAAACTATTGCTCATGTCTGCAAGTTACAAAGAATGAAGCCATATCAACTTTTATCCGAACACTGCACCAATATTATATGATGGCCCTTAAACTCTCACAATCATAGACACCCCTCTAAACACATTGCACAGAAAAATCATGATCTGAGGTAAGCTTGTCCATATATTTATAATACTACTATAGCAAACCCAAATCTGTCATTTTTTAGCTAAACGCCTTGTAAATGTTGTCCTTACACTCAATGTTAAATTAACAAATTTCTTTTGGGAAATAACAATTGAGCAGCCACCAAAGTAAGACTAGAACCTAAAACAATTTGAAGCTCACCAATCATGTAAAACTTCTAGAACTTGTTTTGAGAGGTTGTTAATAAAAAGTTGTCATAAGAGACAATTTTATTAGATAAAAAAACACATACTTACGTAATAGCGAAATCAGCTAGTTTACTTCTTAACTATGGTTGTACAAAAACTTTTTAAACACATATTTAATGTAATACTTCTTGAAAATCTCCAATAAAATAACCATTTTGAAAACTGCCAAACTGCTTAGAAAATATGAAAAGAAACCTGCCAATGTGCAATTTCATTTATTATTTTGTAAAATATTACAGTAATTTTTGATTATAAATATGACTAAGCAAAGCTGTTAATTTTTGGAGACAGCAGTGTGTTGCAATTACAGTAGACCTTTGACTATCAGACCTATACCACTTTTCGGATATGGTAAATTTCTGATAATCAAGGTTTTTCCCTCGATTTTTTTTTCAAAAAATGAGAAAGAAGCTTCGTTTAGTAAACAAGCACGTTTACAATAAATATTATGCCTAATTTAATGCTGTTGTTTAAACAGCACTGTTTTTGATTAGGACTAGTATAACAAATAATAAACTTGTTCACATAAATTAGATTTTATGTCATTAAGTCACCATATAAATTCATTAAGGTAGCAATTCTAACCACATGAAACTTTTTCTCAACTACTGAAAATTTGACAGAACGTAAACAAAACTACCCTCGTTCTAAGTAAAAAACAATCTGTTTCTCTTATAAATAAATAAAACTTTAATTCATTGTTTTCTTTACAAATGCATTGTTTGAATTTCGCATCCTTTTTGAGTTACAAACGTTTTGACTTCCGAACAGCTGCTACGAATACAGATTTTATTCCCAATAATTGGTTGTCCGTTAACCGAGGGTCTACTATATTTTAAAATATTTCTACTAAGCCTATAAACTGGAATATAAAAACCATTTCACAAACTACTATGGCCATATGAATTTACACTTACAAGTATAATAAAATGAAAGAGATTATACATATACTTTAACGATATTAAAAGTACCTATGACAAATACATACTTGTAAACATCATTTTCGATGGGCAATAGGTCATACGACATAGCTTGTAAAGTCAATTCGTGCAACAATGGAGACACACAATCAAAGCCTCGATCAAGAATCAGCAGCTGAGATCGAGCCTTTTCTGGTCCTTCGCCCATTGTGGGCTCATCGGCTTTATAAGCGTCCAGTTTCTGTTGGACTATCTGTGCCAGTTCCACATTCTTATCAAAGTCACTGTAACACAATAAGTAACACATACAAGCCTCTGTCAAAAAAATCATCTGTAATTCAAATTTTAATCAAATAAATTAAAATAAAATCTAAAGTAATTTTGCACAAAAGTTATAAATAAAGCCTGCGCATAAGTTATAAGAGTACAAGTACATTTATTAAGAAGAGGGAAAGATTTTTAAACAGTAGATAGCTTGATTGTATTAGAATACAATACTGAGAATCAATGTGAGTGTTTATAAATGGCATGTTGTTTATACAACCTGATGTATACAAATGACACACCTGATGTGCCTGATTATACACTCTCTCTTTACACTGTCTATACACATTTTATAACTGTATTTTTATAACTTACCTGTCATACTAATACAATATGAACATGCTTTATAGTTATGTTTTACTTATGAATGTCTGTAGTAGACCTTTAAGAATCAATCAAATCAATTTATAAACTTATAAGAACCAATGTAATATGATACAGTTAATGTTTACTACTCACTACCGATAACGGACTGAAGGATATTCTCCCAAAGTAGCACAAAGTGTAGCAATTTGTTCTGCAATTCTTTCCAAATTAGGAACACGGCTACTTGCAAACGTTGGATTGTAGAAACACTGGAAGGTCTCCGGAGAGTCAAGTGAAAATACCTGTTAAGAAAAATTCAATTTTAGACCATAGCCTCAAATTTTTCTTTAATCACTTTAAAAACAAATTAAATCAGAACTAAAAATATTTCCAAACTATGAAGATTTTCATAGTTAATATTTTCAGAACTAAAAAATATGAATATTTTCATACTTAGGAATCAGAATATCTGTGTGACAGTAATGAAATAACACAAGTTAATAATATGCCTTAAAAAAATATACAGTAGAGTCTCGCTAATCCGACCTAAACCTGGTGTGGCCAGGTCGAATTAGCAGGAAAGTCGGATTACATGGAAAATCATTAAAAAATTTTTAAAAGTATTGAATTGAAATTATTACATTAAAAAACTTTGATTTACATATATTATTACAAAATTTATTGTACTAAAATATAAAACAGCACACAGAATTTCAGTACAGTAATAAAGAGCAGTACGTCAAATCATCAAATCTGATGGAAAAAGTTTGTCATTGTTTTTTGTTTACCAACTGTTTGACGTTTTTTTACCGCTACATCTCGCTTGAAACAGTCACCTTTTTCCTTTTACAAGTCATTACAACACCTTGTAGAGACCAGCGAATAAAAAAAATATGTGAAATGTTACGAAACACACACAAGCAGAATGCACTCTAAACATCAACTCTTCCACGAATCTGAAATGATACTAAAAGATGGAAAAGAATCAACACAGCAGGAATAAGGGTGGACGAATCCCCTCTTTCTTTTTAAGAGAATGTAGGCATGTTTTGTAGGGCGTGTAACATGTAGGCGTAAAGGCTTGACACATACGCATCTTTTATTGCGGTCGGATTAGCAAAGGTCGAATAAGCGGGACTCTACTGTATATGTATTTTTTAGTTCAATATAATCAATGCAATATCAAGTAAAATAGTTTTTAGGGTCTACAGGCAAAGCTAAAGATTCTTATAAATTCATACTGTCTGTCTATCTGCTGGTTACTCATAAACGATGTGACTGATCACCATCTGTCTATCTGCTGGTTACTCATAAACGATGTGACTGATCACCATAACATTTGACAAAAATGTTCTTTGTAGTTCCCACATAAATATAAAAGTTCATGACTAAAAATATTTAAAGGTAGTTACGGGTTAAAATAATTTTTTTAAATTTATCTTATGTGAGGTATCATTGGAAACTAGAAGTTTCCATATATTTATAATGTTTGCTCATAAAAGAGTTTATATGGAGCCGCTATACCTCTCCAAAGTTTATGTTTTCATGCTCCCGTATAATTTTGACATGTTAGGACAGAAAATCTTGAAATTTGTTTTCAGTTTTTCAAGATTTTTAAATATTTCACAAATTTTTTTATTTATAAACCGCAATAAAAGACCCTTTTGAAAAATCCACCAGTAACCTTAGAATGGATTTTTACGCTACTCGACCTTTTGTAATGTGGGTAAAGTACGTCAAATTATTCGTAAGTCATTTTTAAGTTTGGGTATCAAAAACTTTTAAGAGCATTTAAATCATATGTTACAAGCAGTACAGTTCGTGTCACAGAAATTAAGAAGACAGGTTAGTCAGCTGATTTTTGAATTTATATTTTAAAACAAGGTGCCTAGAGACCATCAGTATGTGCATTAAACACATTCTTCAATTCAATATTTTATTACTGTATACTTCAGTAAATAAAGTTTGTCTATAAAATAAACTCTCTTTTCAATTTAAGCCATGTCATTCTCATGCATGCACATTAAGTTTGTTAACTAAATGGAAAGGAATACTATCTCGTACCACTCACAGTGGTTGCTTAACATCAATCTAATATGTTTAACTATAAAAACAAAAGAACATCTCTCAGCATCGTATTTTACAATATTGTTCAACATATAGTTTATTTCCTGTCACTAAAAATTTTCCATTTCCTTCATCTTTCACATTATTACTATCCATTCTTAAAACACAGTTCAACCAAAAGCTACAAAAATAGAGAATTTTACTTTAATCTGTTACAGTTAAATCCACCCAAAGCATGCACCAATATCAACACGAACGACTGACTAGGGAATTTGAAACAAAAACAAGTAATAAACACTAAAAATTTATTACCTGGCATTCATAGGGCAAGAACGCAATGTTTATTTCCTTCAGAGTCTTAATTTTTTTGGCCGCACATGACTTGCAGAGTTCATTGAACAGTTCTTCCTGGCAAACTGAGGACACCACAAAAACACAAAACTTACACTCACCCAAGCAAGCGTTACGTAACAGCACAAAAACCAAGAAACGAGTACCAGTTAAAAATAATTATTTACAAGTCATGCTAGTTTCATTTTAATTCTTGTAAGCTGATAGTCAATTTGGTTTCATTTGATAATCGTTAACACCACTGAAGAGGTGGTTTTTAAAATTGCTCTGATTGTTTTTATGAAGAAATAGTTATGCAGCTTGTAACTTGGAAAATGCAATCAGAAAAATAACATACATAGGCACGGTATAACTCAAAATTTTCAAATGCAAACAGTGGTCAAGTGATACCGCAATTCTAAAGATTTTGATGTTCTAATCTAACACAAACATTACTACTGACAAAAAAATTTGTTTTGTACACATTTATTTTCACCGTTTATTTCAAAAATTGAGATAATTTAATGAAAATATTTTGAAAACCCATACATAACGTATTGTTACTGATAATTAAGCCTTACGACGTAAATATTATGTATGTAAAAAAAATGAGTCCATCTTAAATTTAAGATTTAAAAAAATCTCTGAAACATGTAAAACTGGCACAAGAAATATAGCCCTTTGCATAATAGGGCAGGCCAAATCAAGACAGTTATATTTTTGTCGCTACAATTACAAAACGTTCCCTCTCTATTAACTTAATTATTGTTTTTTTTCACGCCCAAATTCAGCTAACATATTGCAGTCAATGACAATATTTTCCTTATTTGTAACAATCCTCGTCTATGTCACAGTTCTATTTCTGGGTACTCACAGTACAGTGTAAATGATGAGGTTATGTGTTGTATACTGTGTTTTCCTGCTATAATTTTCAAGTGTTTTGTTATTAAGCTACAGCATTTTTGTGGTTGAAAAATGGAAAAACATTCTACTTATGATACGCTATTTGATAAAATACATGTTATTTTTAATTTTTTTAATGTCTTTTTTTATTTTTAGGTGTGTTTTAAATTCAAAGTAATACAATAGTAAACAAGTATAATCAACAATTAAATCTGAATTTTGAGCCACTGACACATGTTAAAACTGAGTTGACTATAGTAACCCTATAATTCCCATTTTGCTTTGTTTCATATAAATGTTCAAACTCAAATATTGTTCACTCAAAGTTTCATTTACCCTTAGCAGACTAACTTACCCCATTCAGAAACTACATTAAATTTCTAGTAGTGAAAACTACTTATTTTAAAATAATATACAATTGTCAAATACTGGAGAATTAACTCCACATGCGGTAACTTGGACCCACGTTTGTGTTTGTATACACATTAACTGTCAACGACTTGATCTTTGAAAAGACGAATAATTTTCTTGTTTTAAAATTTACTGTCTCAACATTTTCATACAAATAGCTCGCAAAGTAAGGAGGCTATTAAATTGTGAATTATTTTTAACACCAGTCGTGCTTCAAAAATAAAGTTCAAACAGCTGTAAATAGCGATTGACAAAACTGAGTAGTTTGTACATAAGCAATAGCTTTACTTAATGTGTTGGGCATGCATCAACTATATGATTATCAGTTTGTTAGCTTTTGCATTACAGTATATTAATAACGAACGTGATAATAACAAACCCCACCAGCGAAATCCGATTGGTGATTAAATATTTAAACACGAGAATACATCTTCAATTGTAACAAGTGAAAAACACCAGGTGAAACTGAATGAAATCCCAGACAATAGAATTTTATATGGAGGGTTTTAAGAAGCTTTCTGGAATTATAGTTTATGACAATAAAAAGAATGTAACCCCACAAGTTTCATACAATTGACATTAAGATTCAGCTCTATTATCACCTCTTGTATTTATATATACAAGGCCTGGCTAATAGTATCCGACCTTTGACCAGGAAAACCTCATCGCCCTTTAAAATATGCCCTTTGAGCCTACGTACACTTAGTACACCAATATTCCACTGCTAAAAACTCTTCTGAAAAGTTTTTTTTTGGAATGATGTTCATCTCTATTACCTCTTCTCTCCTTTCAAAACAGAATCCTATCAATAGTGTATTCAATTTTGGAAACAACCAAAAGTCGCAAGGAGCAATGTCTGGAGAATAGGGAGGTTGGCGAATAACTGGAATTCCATATTTTGCTTTAAAAATCTGGATCAGGTGTAAGTCATGATGCAAATGCCAGTTTTTCACTGGCCAGAAGTTTTATTTTTTGCGTCGAACTGCATCCCAGAGTCAATGGAGAACTTGTTGCTGCATCTTTTCCAGATAACTTTTAATTGTATATTATAAAAATAAAACGATAGCACTCTTTTGTCACTGTTCGGTGGTCTAGTTGATAGCGTACTGGGCTTTCACCCCGAGGACTCAGGTTCGATTCCTGGCCGGGGTTTTGCATTTTCATACACTATAAATCATCCCATCATCTGCATTAGCCCAAGTGTGTATAATAGTCAGCCGTTAACACGTTGAGTGCCCATGACGCACACGTGTGTGTCACATGAGTCCAGTCTAACGAACACATGTGCGTCAAACTGCACAGTTATTTTTATAAAATTCTGAGAAATTGGGCTTTGCTGGCCAGGTTCAGGTAAAGGTCTCTCTTCATTTAGGACAGTCTACTGAAGGAATTTAGGGCACAAATTTCAAAGCCACTGTATGTTGAAATCACCACTAAAAATTGCATGTGCTGAACCTTTACCGATACACTTTATCAATCTTTCATATGGTCAAAGGACAATCTCACAGTTTCAGAATGTCTACCCTCTCGACAACAGCTGCAACCAAAGTGGTTTGTGGCCACCCAGAACACTTCCACTCTTCACCAAAGTGTTGCCATTTTTTAAGTCGATAGAACCACTCTTCAATTCGTGTTAACTCAACATTATCATTTACAAACATCTGATGAATCTTACGAATTGTTTCACTCTGAATAAATTCAAGGTCAATTAATTTGTATACAAGTCTCCAATAATCACTCATCAGACCTCACAACATGTCCGATTAGTTATTATTGCGAACTGATTATTAACAGTTAGTTTATAACTGTTGTAATTGTTTACAACTGTTAAACACTACCACCCTGTTTACAACACTGTCAAACAACAACAAACTTACAATATGGCTCAACAGCCCAGGTAAATCTAATGCACATGCATAATTTTTAAAGTCGTCAATCGTTACTTACAGCTGTAAATACTGCTAAAACACAATGCATTAAAAATATTGTTTATGGAAAGTTTAAATCAACAGTTGTTATCTATCCAAACTGCACAATCATATTTTTCAACAGAAGCTGAAAATACATAACATGAGCAATAAGACTTCATAAAACCAAAAGAAGAAGCAACTTTGCAGAAACACCCATTTTAACCAAGAAATGTTAAATCTGAAATGTTAGTGAAAGTAAACTGACTGTTAGCATAATGAAGGAAAAACTGGATGGCCCAAAGAGACCTAAACAGCAGACGCAACCATCTGTATTACTAGCCATAATCCCATCATTGCAGAAACAAATATTTTTTTTACCTGTTGTTCGTACGCTATGAAAGATATGTTAATTTCCTTCAAAGTTTTGATTTTTTTTGCTACTGAAGCTATTCGTAACATATCAAATAATTTGTCTGGGCATGCTGAAATCAAATGTACAACAAAAACACATCTGAATTAAAACATTAATGATTTTTATATTACTGAGTTAAAAAAAAAACATTTGGCCTATAAGTGAACTTTGGTTATAATGGACATGTATAAACTTCACATTAATGATTGATCAATTTCTTCACTGTTATTCGTGAGTTAAGTATAATAGTCAGAAAGAAAGTAAAATATTTAAAATTTTAATTTTACATTATCTTAGTACAAATATTAGCTCTCTTCTCTCTTAAGAGCTGATGTTCAGAATAACTTCAGTTATCCGAATAAAGGAGGGGAATTGTTAGCCGTTTCGGATAACAATTTTTTGGTATCCGAAAAAATTTGCAACAATGAAAATTTTTGCAAATGAATCCATCCGTAAGAATAGATTCATATCTACAAACAAAATTTAAATTTTTAAAGAGAAGTTTTTTTGTATATTGTTCATACTTTTCATTTATTGTTCGTATAACTTTTACCCAGCAAAATCAATCCAGCCATTTCAAAACGACACCATTCAAATTCTTTTATCTTATAACATTTTTGAAATTTGATTTCACTCTCATTATCAACATTAAAATCCGAATAAATGAGCATTTTAAGTTTACTAATTTCCCCTGACCACAAGGTTTGTTTTTATATTTTCAAACAAAATTTTAAATTTTAAATAGTAATTTATGCATATGAGTAAGGGTGAGTATTAGTAACCTTTTGATGAGTATTGGTGTTTGCACGTAGCAACGTTGCTATTATTATTATTACTACTAGAGGAAGGGATAGTTCAACCTAGGCACTGCGATCGACTGACCTAACGTTGCTATGTAGCAATGATGTTCTGGAATGTCTCCAACTATTTACATAAAAAGGAGTAGCGATGTTTTGGAACGTCATTCAACCAAGATTGCATAACTTTTTTTTTGCATTTCTAGAATTTATGCTGTGGCATTTATAAGTGTTTAGGTTACTGAATCAATTGGCTTGTGTGTTCTTCAAAGGAGGAGGGGTTATCGGTTTCTCTTAAAGGAGGGGAGTTATCAGTTGACAGAGGCCAAAAAGTTGGTGAAAAGGAAGGTGCATATTGGTGACTGACTATAAATAATCAGAACACTGTAAACATCTGTTCTTCAAGTAACATCAATAATGTTTTTCTGTTGATGTTTCCTTCACTTTACTATTGAGATATACTTTCTAATTTTATTATTTTCTTTTAGTTTTCAGTAATGTGTTAATCTAACTTGTTATATAAAAGTTTATTAGTATATTTTATATTTATTTCTTAACATTTCTTTACATACAACAATAATAATATAAAGGACCTACAGGGGGCATAAATGCCCCTACAATAACATGCAATTAACATGCAGTACAAATATAAACAATTAGTACTGAGCAGTTTATTAGTTTCCCACAACTGATTGTGATAAACAAAATTTTAAAATATGGCTTTTAAGGTTATTTTCATCCTATTATATGGTTTCAATGATATGACCCTTATACTTTATGAAATTTTATAATAAATAAACAAAAAATTTGTTACTCTTTTCAGATTATATTCATCCCACCTTCTCACTTCCTAACAGACCCGAGGGAGTATTCCAGAACGTCAACACTCCTCAAACGGTCAATGCTCATTACTATAATGAAGTCAAATTTTCAAAAAAAAATAATAAAAGATTTTAAATTTGAGTGAAATATTTGTTTATACCATGTTATTGTATTCATTCATTCATATGGTTTATACCATGTTACTGTATACTTTAGAAATTCATTTGTAATAAGTCACAATGTGTCAACACACTATTCTTTAAATAGAATATTTATGATTACCTTCAGTGAAATAAACATGAGCCGCTCGATACATGGTTCTGTTAGGGCTGTTGAAGTCTTGCATCAAAGCATGAACAGACTTCTCGCTGGGAGTTATTAAATAAACAGCGTCCATTGACGGCAAAGGTTCCCTCTTCTTGTGAATGTCTTCTACAACTAAGAGTAAAAGAAAAATATGTGATCAGTGAGAGTTACATTCACTTATAATTGTTCAATTTTTTCTGCAGTTTTCATCACACCAATTTTCGACCAAATGAGATTAGTAAGTAAACACTCATATTACAAGTTTGTGTGTGTTTATATTATTATTGTTCAAAGACCATTGGAAAGCATCAAACTTACTTCTTCAAAATGCCAACAGTACACCGACATAGTGAGAAGCAAATTAAGTAGAAGGAACGTAGGGAGAGAGTTAGGTATGGGAGACATGCATTATAAACTGCTACTGCACTGATTAAAACATTTTGAATTATCATGACACTATGATAATTTTTCAACATCACTTAAACTGCCATTGTTATTGGTCAATGAATGATTGTTGAATCATTTTGGATAATCCATCAAGCATATGTTCTACTAATAAATACTTTCTTATTGTTTTACATTTTGAAATCCAGTCGTCCTTACTTAATAAATTTACTTTTTCTCTAACTAAGTTTATACAGTTATCTAATTTAAAGATAACAGGTTTTTAAGCAACAAGATCCTTTATACTTTCCCAAATAATTTCAGTGGATGTTTGAGACTGAGGAAGAATAAATGGCTATTTGACCCTTCAAAACTGGAGCATGTAACCCAGCTGTGTCCTGCATACAGTTTGTCCAAAAACATGGAGTAACATATATTGAATGCATTAAATTTCTATCAATATATACAATCAGTTAACCTTTCATTCTGTGTTTTGTTAAATTTCTTAGATAAGAGTGTTTTAACCACTTTTCAAATGTCACCTTTTGATCAAAACTATTCAGCTGTTGCTAGGTTTTTCTGAATCTAGACATAAGTTTTCTTATAATTTCCCTTAAAGCACATTTTTCACATGCAAGTCAATCCAGTTGGTAAAAACACACAGAAAACTATTTACAATAGTACATTGCCTTTCCTCCTCATTAAATTAATCTACTGTTCGCCTAACACATTGTCAAAATCATTAACTACTGTGATTATTTTCTTCCAAGGCCGCAATTTGTTCAGTGCAGAGAATTTTATATCCTGTCCCCTTCTTCATTGCTTTTTGATCCTCTAATAATAAGTTGGACACTTTGCGGGAAACACTTATGTCTGAGCAACACTGCTATTTTTTAACTAACACAGGGCTTTCTATGACATCTTTTAAAAACAATTTTAAAACATCTCTACACATTTGGCTGCACAAAATGTTACCACCACCAATTTTATTAATATTTTTTATACACAAAACAATACATATTTTAACATAAATCAATAGTCTAAACTCACAAATTTAAGACTCACTGAACCTATACTTTATCTGGTCAAGGACAAAATATATCAACTAGCAAGTTAATTCCATAAATATTACAGCCAGACTGGTACACAGCGTTTGTAAACAAACAACCTTTCTGACAAACAAATACTTCCGTTCTGCAGCAGTATTTTAACTCACTCTTACTACAAAAGTTAATTTAAAACAGGGTAAAATGTTTTTTTCATTTATTGGTATCACATTACCTTAGCATAGTAAACAGCTTAAATTCAACATTGTTACCCCTACTCTGAAAAATGGATAGTGGTGTATAGGGGGGCAATCATCAGGTCTTACCGTCCTGTTTTTTTTCTTTTTTTTTTATAAGTCGTCATGTACAATGTCATTTAGTCAGTCAATATGACAAAAAACTATTTTTTAAAAATTCGGAATACGACTTTATAGTCAGCCCATGTACTTACTTGTAATCCCCTCAGCAGATATCTCATGCATCTTACAACAAGCTGATACCATGCGCATGGCTAACTGATCCACTACCAATACCCGCCATTCCACTTCTTTACCGCTCTTTGGTTTCTTTTGTTTGATCGCTTCATTCATAATCTCTATAACAAA
This sequence comes from Callitettix versicolor, assembly GCA_022606455.1. Taxonomy (NCBI): domain Eukaryota; kingdom Metazoa; phylum Arthropoda; class Insecta; order Hemiptera; family Cercopidae; genus Callitettix; species Callitettix versicolor. Next base: position 21,771,145 of record CM040189.1, read on the forward strand.
ATTATTTACATTTTATTTCGCATTATTTCTACAGCAGAAAATGACTAGCCATTGATCACTTAAATAAGCTTTTCTGAACATATATTTCTTGAACATTTGAACAAAACAAATAACTGAATCAAAATATATGTATGAACACGGAAAATTCTCTTGTTACATAGCATTATGAAATAATAATAATAATAATGCAAAACCATGGGGTGAAAAATTATAAAAATTTGAGCAAAAATTTCAAATAAACCACAGGCCATTAGGTTGTTATTACAAATATGTGGTATTTAATGTTATACATATTTACATGCTGTATATATAGAACAGAGATTCTGTTTGTTATAGAAACACTAAATTTTACATATAATTTTTTGAAACTGACACACACACACACACACACACACACACACACACACACACACACACACACACACACACACACACACACACACACACAGTGTGTGTGTGTGTATTACCATAAGTTTGCAATTTTGGTCCAATTTCATTCAAATGTGGAACAAAAACCGATTACGATAATAGCGTTAACCAGTAACATTCGTTCCAACAGTTTCAAAATGGTGTCCATCATTAAAAATTATATCTTTGTCTTAAAAGTTTTGGAAATCTGATTTCATCATCAGCGTTAAAAACTGTATAAATTAGTATTATGAATTTTCAAAATCACATTGGAATTACAAAATTTAATTTTACGGCGGACAAGGGATCATTTTCGTATGTTCAATGCAATTTGAAAATTTAAAATATTAATATTATGGTGAAACAGAATTAAAAAAGGATAAGATAAAGTAGAATACTTTTGGAAATTCGTTTTTATCACGTCAGCTAGAGAGTTGACGATTTTCATTACGATTTAAATGATAATTGTAATAGTAATAGGTTTAATTCCGTTAATTAATTTTAAGTGTTTACACTTCGAATTTAAAACAGTCTCACCATAGATTAACTACTAAACAGAATACTCAATTGGTTGTTATATAAAATTAATTTAAATTATTTTTTTGTTAACCCAAATTGTTTTAATTTATACCAATTTTTTATCAAATATAACATTATTGTAAAGTATTTTTACAAAACCAACACATTATAATGTCATAATTCAGTTAGAGTATAGAAATTAATACACTTTTCTACAGAAGTTGTTGGTAACACTGCTAACAAACAGCTGTGACTATTGATTACGGAATGCGGACGAGAAACAGGGTTAAGTTAAAACTTAAAATGGCGAATGCTGTTTATGATGTTTTAGATAATAATTAGTTTTAGCAGTGTTAAATATTATTTGGGAATAATAGTGATATTAATATTATCTAACGGCCGTGTTATTGATGTGTACAATTTTATAAAGTGCTAAGAAATACATTAACAAAAGATTTTTATTTAATTTTGTGATAAAGACGTCTTGTTTAAGATTAAATAACAAAATTGAGGTTAAGTGTATATTTTCAAAATTCTGATATGAGTTCGAAAGATACTGACAGTTCTGGAAGTGATGATGAATTAATTGGCCCACCAGTCCCAAAACATTTAGATTTGAATAATCAGTCTGACAGTAGTAATGATTTCATTGGCCCACCTATACCACATAATTTGATTACTCCTAATCCAAAATTAGATCAAGAAGATTTAATTGGACCACCAATTCCTGATAAATTCAGAAATCAAGTAAATTCGTTAAAAATACAAGAATCAAATTCTGAGGATGAAACAAATAGTGAATCAGAAGAAGAGGAAAATACGAATTGGTATTTGCCTGTCAATCAAGAAGCTTCAATCACACATGGAGCAAAAGCAGTAGTAGCCCTTGCTGTAGATCCTGCAGGCGCTAGGCTTGCAAGTGGCTCGGTTGATTATGATGTTAAATTTTGGGACTTTGCTGGAATGGATAGTACATTACAAAGTTTTCGTTCCATGAATCCTTGTGGAAATCATCCAATTAAAACGTTACAATACTCTTCAACAGGTGATGCTGTGTTAGTTGTATCTGGAATGTCTCAAGCTAAAGTCCTTGACCGTGATGGTCATGAAGTACTTGAATGTGTTAAAGGAGATCAATATGTGGCAGACATGGCTCGTACAAAAGGTCATACTTCTCCTCTTACTTGTGGTTGTTGGCACCCAAAACAAAGAGATGAATTTCTTACAAGTAGTGAAGATAGTACATGTAGATTATGGGACGTTCAAAAACCATTCCAACAAAAAAATGTTATTAAATGCCGAGCACAAAATGGTCTAAAGACTACTCCAACAGCTTGTACATACAGTAGAGATGGAAATTTAGTTGCATGTGTTTGTTTAGATGGTTCAATTCAAATGTGGGACCACCGTAAAATGTTTGTAAACACTGCATTACAACTAAGAAATGCTCATCAAGTAGGTACAGAAACATCATGTATTGCCTTTTCATATTTAGGAAGTTGGGTTGCAACAAGAGGCTGTGATGATACCTTAAAACTGTGGGATATTAGAGCTTTTAAAAAGCCTATAAATGTTGTAGAAAACCTTTTTTCAAGATATGCAACCACAGACTGTATGTTCAGTCCTGATGATAAAATGATAGTTACAGGACAATCTGTAAAACGAGGTGAAACAGATGGTAAAATGTTGTTTTTTGATACAAAAACATTTAATAAAATTAAAGAAATAAATGTAACCGATTCACATGTTATTAAAACTGTATGGCATCCAAAGCTTCAACAAATATTTGTTGGAACTGGTAAAGGAGCTGTAAAAATTTATTATGATGAAACAAAAAGTATAAGAGGAGCCAAACTATGTGCAGTAAAAACTCGTACAAAAACAAAACAAATTGAAGTTGTAGCAGCACAGCAGATAATTACACCACATGCACTACCAATGTTTCGACAAGAAAAACCAAAATCAGTCAGGAAAAAAATGGAAAAAGAACGATTGGATCCAGTTAAATCGCATCGCCCGGATTTACCAATTAAATCTGGCCAAGGAGGCAGAGTTGCTGCCTCAGGAAGTACTCTTAGCTCATATGTCATTCGTAATTTAGGTTTAAGTAAAAAAATTGAAGATGACCAAGACCCAAGAGAAGCTATTTTAAGATTTGCTAAAGATGCTGCTGAAAATCCTTATTGGATAACCCCTGCATACTCTAAAACTCAACCTGAAACAGTTTTTCAAAATACTGGGAATGATGAAGAATCAACAGACGAGCCTGCCAATAAGAAAACAAAATTAGACTAAATTAATTTTTTTTTAATTCTGATAAAAGAAGATGCGGACACAATTTTAATAAATTACTATCTAAATGTATTATTTAATGATAAATTATTTATAAGGTAAACATGACTATTTGTAGAAACAATAGGAAATTATTTTTTTTACTTTAACAATAATTTTCTATAGGCTTACCACCAGTTTTGTTTTTTTCATCTCTACTGAATCATTTTAGAAATCATTTAATAAGAATTTTTCTATTCAGGAACTTGAAAAACTAACCTCAGCATTCCTAACCTTATAGATTATTTTTCAAAGTACAAATTTCATAGGAATACTTTTGACATTAAGTTTACATTGATTTAAGATTTTTTTTACAGAAATAGAGTGATAAAAATTCATGGTAAAATTAAATTAGCGTGGCCTAACATTTTATATGTTAGATAAGTTTTTCTGAAAGTACCAGTTTGTCCAAGTAGCTAAATTTATTAACACTTTCAAAAACTGATTTTTTTTTTTTTAAACAATATTTCTATGAAAAGAGATTGTGTAATAAACCAGTTAGCATGAAACAGTTGTTCTAAAAACCAGTTCATGTTTAGAAGAAAAAAATAGTGTGACCCCACCTACATTTTTAATATCCTATACAATACTAATATCTGCTTAAAGAGCAGACTATAAATCACTGAAAGTTAAGAATGTATAATAAACTGAATAAGTAAATAATTAATAATGGAATAACAAAATGCACAATAAATAAAAAAAAATCATGTACATTTATAGTAAAAAGACTTAACTACTGCTAATATAACCTAGCACAGGTATGTGTGGAGACGTAGATTTTAAAAACAACAGAGTTTAAGCAATATGTTAATGAGATGCAACATTTGTAGATTAATTGATCATTTTTTAACTACCAAATGTTAACCTAACCTCACATGGATATGTGGAAATATATTTTTAAATCAAACAAGAAGTACATTAATCCATAAAAGGTGTACTGTACTTGTGAATTTTTAAATACTTTTGATTAAAATGATGTAAAATAAAAGTACAGTATGTGCATGCTGTTTTAATATAACTTTTTATTTTACACAAAATGCATTTTATTATACAATCTCTTAAGTATGTAAATTTTCATTTTTGAAAAGTCACTACTCTCTTTTTTTTAAATAGCCAACAACTGGTATATATGGTATAGGCAAGTAAAAATATATTTGTATTATATTATCAGCCTTCATTTTCATTTGTTACAATAATATTTTAGCATCTCACATAAAAGTATAATAAAATACATATTTTGTAATAATTATGATTACTAATGTAAATAGTTGCTATGAAAATTATTATCATCATGTACTTTAAATTATGTAAATATTAAAAATAATAAAATAATTCCATTTATTTTTGTTTTATTTATGACACAATATGTTCAAGTTATTTTATGTAAAGTAAAGTAACCATAAAAAAAATTATAATTTTTAATGAACTTTGGATTAATTTGGTCATATTTATATTTGAAATTGTGGTTAAATTCAATTTTTTTATTTGGTCCCTTAAAATTCTTATTGAAACACAATGTTAAACAAAATTTCATTTAATTTGAATAATTTAATTAATTTTTACCGGTACAAAAAGCTGCTTCAAAATAAACGTTTATCAAAACGACTAGCCAACATAATATCTTCGGCCTTGAAAGCAAAACTATGCTAGTGCAGTGACTCGGTAGGTAACCCCAATGTCCAGAGATTAACTCTCACCTTTGTGTTGAAAACAGGCACAAGTTATTTGGACTACCTATATCAATGTCAAATGTATTGTCAGTCACTTTTCTACTCAGTTTACATACAATACATGCTTCTAAAAGTTGTTTATTGCTTTTATTTGAATGTTTTCATTAAATTTACTGTATGTGTCGATACCAGGGTTAATCTAATTTAATCCAAAAAAAACCAGTATCATATAGAAGGATAAATGCCTTATATGTTGTTCAATGTTTTTACAGTTTTATTAAAATGTTATATTTATACTATAAGTGGCAAAATACTCGAAAAAAACATTTTTTTATACACCATCAGCACTCTTAAATTAATTCAAGTTGGCATGGTGACACTAGAGACATCACAATACATTATACATATGTGTTGGTTATATACTACCAACCTGTTAGTTTCTTATTACAAAATAAAATAGTAAATATCTTTTCCTCACCTTATTTTTAATGTTTGCCTTAAGAAGTTTTTATTCTGAAATTTATAAACCTTGACTTCCCATATGACTCATGTAAATATGAAACTTACGTATTTAAAAAAGCTAAAGTTGACTGAATTTTAGATGCTGAACAAAAATTTTAAACCTCTTGTTTTACTAGTTTAGGCCTAACATCTATAATGTGGCAATCAGTTTTTAATCAGCTGTGGCAATTAAGCCATATACATGAATAAATAATATTACTATGAATTTTGAAATATAAAACAATTTATTCGTTATATGACACGGTTGTTACTATAAAAAAAATTTGATATTTATTATTAATTTTTGTATTTACAGTAGCTATATAAAAAAAAGTTATAGTATTACGAACAACACAGTAAATTTAATAAATGGAGTTTATTACACGATTAACAAGGACTTTAATGTAACTAGGTCAAGCCCCTATAACCAAACTGTTTTGTGGCAATCATTAAAAAAATTTAATAGTGACCTGGTTAACATTTACCTCTGCCACTGCTTCCAATCACATTAATTTTAAATTATTTTCAAACTGTGATCCTTTATTTAAAAGCAGAAAACTCTTATTGTTTAATAAAATACATATATTGTTACAGACTTCTAAAACTTTTTTGCTATTTTTTAAGAAACTGAACCCCATGACACAAAAAAAGAAAATGGGGATTTTTCAATACAATCCCAGAGCTCAACAACAACATGATCAATTTTTTTTTTTTGTACATCATAAATAATACCCAACTGAGTTCGGTTTAAAAATAAAACAAAACTGGTTTTACTCAACACTTGTCAATACAGTAATGTTATTAAAACCTAAAGTACAATAAAAGACCTTTAAGTTTGCAGATGATCACTTGTTAAATGGAAAACAGTCAAGAAAAAAATTTTGAATTCCAGTGAACAATTTATGTTGACTTGAAAAAATAAAGAAAAGATTTTTAACTGATTAATACACAAGTTGGTGGGGGAGAATTAAAAAATGAGTGGACTTGATACCCTGATGTTGACAAATAACATTGTTAAATGGTTTACACAAGTACAGAATAAAGAATTTCTACTGAGCGAGTCGCTTTTTCAGATGAAAGCCAAAGAATTTGTTTCCAGCTTTGACAAACATGATTTTAAGGTCAGAAGTGGTGGTTTGGAAAGAAACAAGATTTATTTTTAAAATGTTTGTGGAGATGGTGAAAGTATTGACAACTAACAGCTGGTTTTTTGTAAGGTGTTGTGCTGCAGATGATTCAGGAGACACTTGTTAAACATTTTTTATATTGATGAAAAATAGTTTATTTTTTAAATGCAAGCCAGCAAGACAACTTTTTAGAGGTAAGCAACACAATAAAGAAATAATAACACTTTGTAGCAAACAAGTTTAGGTGTCCATAAAGAGGGGGGTGCAATAATCCTGATGCTGATGAATGCATCATTAATGTACAACAGAGAAAACATTTCCTGGGTGTACTTGTTTTATAAGTGAAATGGTATCAAAATGTGTTTGCAGGCTGGGTGTACTTGTTTTATAAGTGAAATGGTATCAAAATGTGTTTGCAGACTCAATGTTGGAAAAGTATATATTTCATTATAATATTCATAGACAGTTGTTAAAAATTATACTCATATTTGGAACTTTGGATTATTTTTAAAATTAAATTTTACTCCTTTTAACATGAATAACATAATTTTGAAATAAATAACTTTTTGAAAAATGTTTTTTCTGGTCCTACAAAGTACCAATAAATCTTGTGACCAGTAAAATTGTTAGAAACTAGACAATAAGAATGAATATAACAAATAAAAAATATTTTACATTTTCTAAAAAATATTTTGATTATATCTCTGACATGTTTCAACAACCACATTGCTATTTTCAGTGAGTTTACAGTGTGACACTAAACAGCTCGGTAGATAGTCAAAATTCACTGAAGATAGCAACATGATCACTGAAATGCAACAAAAATATTAGTAAAGAAGGTATAAAGTCTCTTGACAGTATTTCATAATCTTATAATAATTATCTTCTGAGCTCTCGCTTCAGTATCATATAATATACTGCCAGCTCCACAAAGTAAAAATTACTTCATTATTTTGTGCTAACCATATAAGGCCATACAAGTGCAACTTAATTTTTTTCTCTGGATTACCAGTTTCTGAATAAAACAATACAAAAATGTATTTACAGACTCAAATACTATCAGTTTTGTATCAGCTGTCATTAATTGGTCCTGCATAATGAATTAATAGGTTTTTATGTATTTCATTATTGTATTCATAGACTGTTGTAGGATTATGCTAATACAGTATTTTGGAATTTAGGATTATTTGTAGAACCAAACTATACTCTTCAAAAACAAAATACTGTTTAGATGATAGATAACACAATAAATGATAACAGAAAAAGACCACCTATACGTTCAACAATCGATAAAAATAACATACTATACTCTCTTTATAACACAGAATGTTTATTATTATTTCAGAAAATGTGGTAAAACTCCTACATTTTCTATTTAACTCTATGTATCATACAAATTTTACATACATGGGTCTTTAATACAGTACATTATCCATACTTGACCTTTTAACAAGTATTCACGTAACATATTCAAAAGCGCCACATGCTCCACTTAAGAGTACTCACGCGACTGTTATGTGATTGACTTACAAGGTGAATGGTATTATCATAAATAGTGTGCGAGTGTTTATATTTCAATAAAAACATTCATATAATCTTTTGGCATTTGTTGACACTATTTGAAGTGTTTCTATCTTATTCCACTAGATGATAGAATCATTTATTTTTCGATTAGCAATATTTGCTTAGGGCAGTAATTAGTGTCAGCTGCCTTCACTTATGCTACAAATAATTTATGTCCAGTTAATGTTTTGTTTTATCTAGAAGGTTACTTTTATTATTCATTACAAATTGTTTACTATGGAAGACTGTTTAAAAATGTCACATAACAAAATTAACCTGACAGTTAAAAGTATGGTTAATCGAAACTCTACTGTAATTGTTTTTATTATATATACTTCCATTCCAACTAGGTGCTACATTAGTAGGCTAGCCTAATGACCTTTAATAATTTTTAATAAAATATTTTTTTAATAAGTCTGTTCTTTCAGTTTAATTCTAAAATTCAAATTTAGACAACTCAAGGTTTTTTAAAAAAATATTTCTAATATGTTTAAAAAAGTAATAAAAATTTAGTTCTCTATGCTTTTCTTAAATAGGATTTTTTAATAATAGTGTATGAGTTCAATATGAATTTGTGAACAATAATGCAGTAATTCATACTACATCATTAAACATTGAACTATAGCATTAACAGCTTCAATAGATCTAACAGAAAACTTCGCCTTTTTGTTTCCCATATAGTAATAGTTTTTCTGAATAAAACACTACTACAAAATATTTTTGGTTCCCTTAAAAACTAACAACTATACGAAAATTAGTAAAACAACGCTGTCAAACCTAACAATGTATGACTAGACAACATCTGATGTTGGGCACTTTGCCTACCTGGACATGTCATAGTAAGATTAGTATTTGAATTTCTAATAAAAGGAAACACTTATCAGTAGCATCTACGATTACAATGTAGTAATACAACTGGAAATATAATAGACAATTTAAACTTGGTATCAAGAGTTTTCTTAGATCTCAAAAAGTATTATAGCCACATATTGCATTACTTGTTTCAAAATTACATTGTTAAACATGTTTATTAACAAAACAATAAGGTAAATATATTAAATTAATTGCCAATTTAAAAAAAAATTTGTCAAACCTCTTTACTATAAGCCTATTAGTAATAATATAAAATATGAGAGTGGAGAAACTACAGGATTTTAGAAAAAATAAAAGTGACCTTAAAAACCACTATCACAAAAAAGAAAGTAACTAAAATTTTCATCACAAAAACAATTAATTAAATGTATGTTATTAATAATGAAAACAACAGAAACTTTTTTTAAAAAAAGACAATAATCAAACTAACATGGTCGTGTTGAAGAACCTAACATGATTTTGTATGAAACACAAAGAAGATACACAAACATGCAAATTTTTTTTAAAAAAAGAAGATTTAAAAACCTGACATAGTTGTATGTGAAAAACCTAACTAATACGGTTGTGTGTGAAAACCTAATATGATTTTGTATCAAATACAAATGCAAAACATGACCACTACCAAGTGACAAACAGCAATGACGTCATATTTGGCATAGTACATCTAGCTTGCTCATTGCAATGTAAACAAGAATAACATCACAATACAGTTTTGTTAAAAATAACAAAATTATAAGTTATAATAATATATTTAATCTTCCACATGATATAAGTACAACTGGTTTAGTATTTCTGAGTTGTTGGGACTTATACTAAAGTAATGAATTAACATTTTTTTTTTTATTGTTATTATGTACTGTATTATTGAATGAAGATATATTCACCCAAAGAAGATAAAATTTATAATGATATTCAAATTTTAAGCCATTTTTTACGTAACTACATTGTGATGTCGAGTTAGGTCATAACAACAATCATATCGAGTTAGGTCACAACAACAACAACCACGTTGAGTTAGTTTTTTAATTTTTTTTTTAAAGAGGTTTATATTACCAAGCCGTTGTTTCAAAGTTTGTTTTTTTAAATGCTTTCATTAATAACATGCATTTAATTTATCGTTTTCACAATGAAAAGCATGTCACCTACTTTTGCGCACTAGTCATTTTAAGGTTATGTTTGTCACTTTTATTTTCATTTTTTTCTAAAGTCTCCTTGTTTTTGCGCACACTTTTATATTTTGGATAATTAATATTGGGCATATAATAATGTTTTGGTACAAAATTGACATAAGACCTAAAAACTCAGTTTTACCATTGGTTTAATGTCATAAGTAGCTTCTTTTCCATAATGTTTAACAGTACAATGTAGCAAAATTTTAAGTTATTCAAACAGCCTATGATAAGCCAGATAATTATGTGCTTGAAAGAAAGTATTACAGCTTTAGGACAAACAGGTTAGATGGACAGATTCTAAAAAAATCATGTTTCATGCTTTATTGAATAATATACAATATGTAGGTATAATTAAAAAGTAAAGAGGTTGGTAATTTTTTAAGGTAAAGTGATTAAAGTTCATCTCTCATCACCATCATTGTCAATAAATAACAATTCTTTTAATCATTTATTTAAGTACTGCATTGCAGTAAATTTTATTATGTTCAAAATGATATTATTCACGATTGCCCTAATGTCAAATGATGACGATGAGTAACTGATTACTAATTACACATTACTGATTACTCAGATTTAACTTGAATTGTGTCCACGCCCACTTTAAAACTACCATTGTAAAGCAACCTAAATCAGTGTACTAGGTTTGGGCACGTTTCAAAACAAGTAAAATGTTTGAGTATGTAAAACAAACTACTGACTATTTTTATTAAAAGTAAATAAATATTTGTAACACTTACTTTGACCAACTAAAGCTTTCAGCGCCATTTTCCTAACTGTCGTCTGGTCACTCTTGTCAAAATTTTACAAGGCCTTCTGTAATAATATATAATCAACTAGACTGTAAATTCTAATACAAAGGGATACACATAGTTATCTATGACTAAGAATTTTATTACTTTAGTCATGAATAACAATACTGTATAATATACTGTGCTTATTTAATTAATTTATTAAATAAATGTAAGTATTCTCCACTTTCCAATTTATTTTACTAGCATAGATAAATCAAATATTTTTGAGCTACGACAGAATTGTGTTTTAAACCCTAGGTTCTTGTGAACTCTGACTGACAAGCTTCATTTTAACCAGAGATTACATAATCCAATTAAATGGCCCTAAACTTTCTGCATTTAGATATTATTCTTTGTATTGTATTGCACAACAAAATGTGTTCGAGCGAGAGAAAGACGGATACATGGTAGGAATACATACAATTTTCAGCATGTTAGGCTGAAAATACACTGAAGTAGCAAGTAGACCGGCGATGGATGCGGAGACATACATAAATATGATTTCCGTAAAAGTGCATTGCGAAGAAAAAAAATATATATATATATATATATATATATATATATATATATATATATATATATGTGTGTGTGTGTGTTGTATTACAAAAATATACTGTTGCAAATTTTAATGTTCTCAATGTATGTTTCCAATAACATTAATTTTTTATATATATATATATATATATATATATATATATATATATATATATATATATATATATAGTATGCTAATCACTTATATGATTTGGCGGAAATACAAGTCCGTAACAATCTTTAACTGAATATATCAGTAGACAGTAATTAACATTGGCTTATATGTACTAGACAGTAATTAACATTGGCTTATATGTACTAAGTCCATTTTTTATTAATAACATGGTTTTTAATACAAATATAAGAGAATAAAGTTCATTCAAACAATATCTACAAATTTTTAAATAATAATACATTAATCATAATTTAATCAATTTATGTGAGGGACAATCATATTTACGTACTTACTAAAATTAATATTTTTTTTTTTACCAAAGTTGATATAATACTTCACAATTAGATGTTCCTCATATCATTATGAATGTAGATTTGATAAACAATAATGTTTGAACTTATTTAAACATGCCGCAAAGCCATAAAATCAATACCTTGATATAACTTTTATAAATTCCTCAAATTTATTTATATTTTAAAAAGCAAAGAAAAATATCATCTATGTCAGTTGGTTTGGAAATTCTTTGTTCCATGATCGCCTACTGTATGACACAAACCTGCACACAAAACTTCAGTCCTATGGCTATTGCTGCTTTAGGATTAGTGTAATGAAAGTCTTATGATAACAAAACATAATTAATATTGTGTAGTAAGCCTCACAAAACCATTCCATAAACTTTCTTCATGTAGGAAAAAACTCACCTTAGTTATTAAATTTCTTAAAATCCTTTCTTATTGAGACTTTGGATTATAATTTAAAACTAGTGGCAAAATTTCATATTCATTGCTGCTGTTTCATGTTGAACCATTCAGTCAGAAAAAATATTTTTTTATAAAATATACAGATAATAAATTCCAAACATACCCAAAATAAACATTTTTTGAGTCAAAATCCAATAATTTTTATTTAGAAAATGTCACTAATAAAATTATTTAGCCTATAAAGTACTATTATTATGAAAAAACATTTGTGGTAGATTGGCACTGTAACTATTTTCAGATTCTCTAAGTCCAAAAAAGTGGTTTTTACATGGATGTCAGTCCCAATTGGTATACTGAAATGGATCCCAATGTCCCAAACTAATATACTTTAAATATTTAAGAGTTTATGATTAAATCACACATGAATCCTGATTTGCTTCAAAATTTGTTATTAATGAATTTTCATTGGAAAATGAACTACTGGAACAGCCATTATGGTAACCAAGTACCAGAACAATGAACACCGACTCTGCCCTTAAAGCACTTTTTGAGAAATTCGTATACGACAGGGATTTGTTTTTGAGAGGAAGTGTGTATGTGTGTTTTAGCATTTAAACAATTTCCATTAAAATGTACTTTGCTATTAGATAAGTTCATTCAGCTAACTAGTAAATTCTCTTCTTGTCTTTTAATATTTTTTCCTTAAACATTTTTGAAAGTTTCATTTCACTGTCATAATGGGAAGGTGTAATAGCTTAGAGATATATTAACTTAGAGATTCGTTTTTCCTTCTGCAGTATCATGTTATAAATTAGAGATCAACCTGTGTAATAAGATAGAGGCTCCATACTGTGTATTAACTTAGAGACTACAGTTCCGTAAAGTGTGTTGCACCGTGTGTATATATTGCCGACACCATTGCTTGCAGGCACTTCAGTATCTTTTATCTAACAAGTAGAATTCGCATAGTTAAAGAAAGATATATTATTAAAATATAAAGTTCATTTGGATAGGTTTTGTTCTTAAAGGCAACACACTTGACGGGGGGATGTGTAATACCTTAGAGATTTATTAACTTAGAGAATCGTTTTACCTTCGACGGTACCGTGTTATAAGTTAGAGATCGACCTGTGTAATAAGATAGAGGTTCTGTACTGTGTATTAACTTAGAGACTACAGTTCCGTCAAGTGTGTTGCACCGTGTGTATATGTTGCCGACGCCGCTACTTGCAGGCGCTTCAGTATCTTTACAGTTTACAGTTGAATATATTGTCAATACTTTGGTCAACAACATATCTAAATGTTTATTTTTGACAATTATCTGTATAGAAAAATAGAAATATTGGTGTTTTATCGGAAAAACAACGTAAGTTTATATGAATTCATTAATTCATAATTAATTCGTTAATTTAGGTCTGTTTTCTTAATTCAATTCGGATATGGTTTGAATAAAGCAGCCTTCAAACAATATTTTTATATTATTATTTCTATTACTATTACTACTACATATGTAAATTAGTATACACTAGCTGTTACCCGTTGCGGCTTTGCCTGCAATTATAATGTAGGCTATAAAATTTATAGTCGATTTTCAAAATCAGAATAGATCATTTCATTTTAATATATTTCTATTTACAATATTATACGATTTATGGTTTTCGGCCAAGAAATATACATTTTTGCTACTCGATACTCTAAAACAGGGTCCTGTCATATTTTAATAAAATACAGTATTATTAAAAAATCACTATTATTCAATTAAACTGGAATAGTATTGTGTTTATCTCAGGTACCTAAACCGTGTTCATACCAAAATTAATCTCAATTGGTCCAGTAGTTAAAGTGTGATTCAAACAAATAAACAAAAACAAACTTTCAGAAATATAATATGATTACCTGTTAACCGTCACGGCTTTGCCCGCAATCGTAATATACATTAAAGATTACGGTGGTCATCACCGTGTTAGGACCAACAACCGTGTCAGTTAGGTTATGGTGTATTTCTTTTTTAAAATAAAGGTTTTTTTAACGCACCACCGTGTTAGTTAAGATATGGAGTACTCTTTAAAAAAATTAAGGCTTTTTTCCTGCATCACCGTATTAGGCCCAACAACCTTGTCAGTTAGGTTCTGGAGTACTATTTTTTAAAAAATAAATAAAGGAGTTTTTTAATGCATCACCGCGTTAGGCTTAACAACCATGTTAGTTAACTTATGCAGTATTCTTTAAAAAAAATATGAAGATTTTTCACGCATCACCATGGCCTAACAAACGTGTCAGTTAAGGTTTGGAGTACTCTTTAAAAAAAAATAACGGTTTTTTTCACGCATCACCATGTTAGACTTAACAACCGTGTCAGTTAAGGTTTGAAGTACTCTTTAAAAAAAATAACGGTTTTTTCACACATCTCCATAATAGGCCCAACAACCATGTCAGTTAGGATATGTGGTATTCTTTAAAAAAATATAAAGGTTTTTTTACGCACCACCGTGTCAGTTAGGATATGTAGCCTAGTATTCTTTAAAAAAATATAAAGGTTTTTTCACGCATCACCGTGTTAGGCCTAACAACCGTGTCAGTTAGGATATGTAGAATTCTTGAAAAAATATAAAGGTTTTTTCACACATCATCGTGTAGGCCCAACAACCGTGTCAGGATATGTCGTATTCTTTAAAAAAATATAAAGGTTTTTTCACGCATCACTGTGTTAAACCTAACAACCGTGCTAGTTAAGTTACTCTTTAAAAAAAATATAACGGTTTTTTCATGCATCATCTTATTAGGCCCAACAACCGTGTCAGTTAGATTATAAGTACTATTTAAAAAAAATTAATAAAGGTTTTTTTAATGGATCACCGTGTTAGGCATAACAACCATGTTAGTTAGCTTATGGAGTATTCTTTTAAAAAACTATAAAGTATTTTTCACGCATTACCATAGTAGACCTAACAACCGTGTCAGTTAAGGTTTTCAGTACTATTTAAAAAAAATAAAGGTTTTTTTCACACATTACCGTGATAGGCCCAACAACCGTGTCAGTTAGGATATGTAGTATTCTTTAAAAAAATATAAAGGTTTTTCACGCATCACCGTGTTAGGCCTAACAGCCGTGTCAATTAGGTTATATAATATTCTTTAAAAAGTAAAGGTTTTTTTACACATCACCGTGATAGGCCTAACAATCGTATCAGTTAGGATATGTAGTATTCTTTAAAAAAATATAAAGGTTTTTCACACATCACAGTGTTAGGCCTAACAACCGTGTCAATTAGGTTACGTAGTATTCTAAAAAAAATAAAGGTTTTTTTCACCATCACCATGATAGGCCCAACAACCGTGTCAGTTGGGATATGTAGTAGTCTTTAAAAAAATATAAAGGTTTTTCACGCATCACCGTGTTAGGCCTAACAACCATGTCAGTTAGGATATGTAGTATTCTTTAAAAAAATGTAAAGGTTTTTCACGCATCACCGTTTTAGGCCTAACAACCGTGTCAGGATATATAGTAGGCTATTTTTAAAAAAAATATAAAGTTTTTTCATGAATCACCTTGTTAGGCCTAACAACCGTGTCAGTTTGGTTATGCAGAATTCTTTTAAAAAATTGGTTTCTTATCACCCAAAACCCGTGTTAGTCGTATTTTTATTGTTTTACCGATTTACAACACGTTACTGATTTTCGCCTGGTACCAATTTTGAGGTTATGTTGGTCACTTTTATTTTAGATTTTATCGTACTTCTCGTGCTTTCATATTTTGGATTCTTGCTTTTGGGCACATAATAAAGCATTTTAGTAACAAAAATATCGAAAAATATAGGTTATGCTACACTGCATATTTACTATTTTTTCATGTAATGTAATTACACAAATATATATACTACCTTACAATTGGCACTCTGTGTAGGGATTTTTTTACATTTAATATTGAAAATTCAACACAAAGTAACAAATTAAAGCCAGTTTTGAAAAAAATTTCAACTAAAATATTGAACATGTTACATTAAAAACAATAATTTTGCAATAAATAAAACACAGATTAAGATTATTAAAATAGGATTGAATCTATGTTCATCTCAGGTAACTAAATCACATGTCCAGTAAATAACTACAATTAACACATGACACAAAACTAAAAACTGATAATTATTTTGGGCTAGGTAAGTAGTATAATGACGTTTTGTAAAACGGGAATAGGCCTATATGTATCTCTGATACTTAAACCATATTCGTACCAAATTTCATCTCAATTGGTCAAGTGGTTAAAGCGTGATTGAATAACAAACAAACAAACAAACAAACGAGCGATCAAAGGGTGACTGTTCGGGAGATCTCCGAGATGATCCCTGATGTCAGCAAGACCTGCATTCATAACATTTTGACAAGGGTATAGCAAGGTTTTTTGCAAAACAAGTTTTAACAAATTTTGCAATTATCAAGGCTTATGGTAATAGTGAATCTGTAACAAAAAAATCTGTCCATTAATTCTTTTAATTGTTACACGAAAAGAAATCAATAGGTTCTCTTTCATTAACCTGTAACATAACTTATGCATTCAATTTATTAAGTATTTCAATAATTTAAATTGAATCTCATAAGGATTTTTGTTTCCATACACTCCAGAAACAAATACAGTACTTAAACATAGTTTAAAGTTTAGGCTATTACAAAATTAAAATGTAACACTAGTTGTTATTATTTTAAATTATTTTAAACTTCATTATCTATAATTAAACTTTAATATGGTTAACTGTTATATTATATATGCACTTTTAATAATAGGGCTTTTAAAAAAAATAAATAAGAGGATTCAAAAGAACCTAACTTTACAATAATGATACAGAAGTCTAATTGCCTTATATTAGGCAAATATAGCCTATTTGCCTGGCCGGTCCATTTGTTATAAATTATCTCTTGCAAATCTCTACTTAATCTAGAATTTTATTCTATAATTTAAGATAGCCTAAACAAAATTATCTTTACAGCAAATATCATATACATACTTGAATACAAAAAGATTTTTGAAGTAGACAAAACATTTGGGTGATTTTATGAAACCATTGTTTTAATATGCTACTACAATATTAGGTAGCCCAGGCCCCTACTTATTTTATAGTATTATAATATACAAATTTTTCACTTTTTGTCTAAAAAATATAAATTAAAAAAAATTACCATTATTTGAACCACGAACATATGAAAATTTTAAAAGTAACCTCTAAAGATTAATGTGATAGGGTTAGTTTGTCACTTTAGAAACATGAAAAAAATGTTCACTGGGAAATTGCTTCTTACAAAACAGTATTTCATCTTTAATTATTTGTTTGTGAAATCTCATACAATTATAAAACAACCATTTGCAACTCATTAGGGAAAAAATTAAGTTTCTTTAGCAAACGACACAACGATCAACCGCTACTATTTGAAATTGAAGCGACACGCGACCTCTACAGTAGAATTTTATAAGCTCGTTTCAAAATTCAGATCTGTAATAGAAATGATACCGATCACAGCGCTGTAGGTGGTTGTAAATTATATTAAAAACTTAGGACCGTACGGCCTATACGAGTTGCACCGGCTTGGTATGGATTAAAAAAAGAATATTACGCTATATATAATATTATGTTTCTGTTTTGTGTCACAAGCATTGAATTACATACAATATTTAGAAATAATCCTATCGCTAGCGGCATCTATTACCGAATTATAGAACTATCAGCAATATTTTATATACATGAAAAAAGTGCATTATTATCGGCCAGAAATGGTGGCACATTTCTGTAATCCAGCTACATGGAGGCCGGGTGTGTCAGTATTCCACATTGCCGAGTTCGACCTTTAGGGTCATTCACGGCATATTCGGACCGCGCGGGTTATTGTATGTTAATACTCTAATCTGTGCTGGGCTAGTTAACAAACCGGGACCTTCCCGGGAGGTCCTTGGTTGGTTAACAAAGCTTGGCGAGCTTCAGTTGTGGTGGACTGGCTTGCGGCCGAATATGACGTGAGTGAAGCTGAAGGTAGAACCCAAAGGTGGTGTGGTTTACTGAGCACTCCCCTTTTCATTTACGATTTTAAAATAATATCAAATTTTTACATATTTATTTAATAAAATTAACCAATTTAAATAAAACATTAAATTATTAATTTTAATTTAATTAAAAACACTTTCTTTTGCATAACTTTTTTTGGGGACTAGGTTTACTGCACACTTCTTTTTATGAATGAACTAGCTGTTCCCGTTGCGGCTTTGCCTGCAATTATAATGTAGGCTATAAAATTTATAGTCGATTTTCAAAATCAGAATAGATCATTTCATTTTAATATATTTCTATTTACAATATTATACGATTTATGGTTTTCGGCCAAGAAATATACATTTTTGCTACTCGATATTCTAAAACAGGGTCCTATCATATTTTAATAAAATACAGTATTATTAAAAAATCACTATTATTCAATTAAACTGGAATAGTATTGTGTTTATCTCAGGTATCTAAACCGTGTTCATACCAAATTTAATCTCAATTGGTCCAGTAGTTAAAGTGTGATTGAATAACAAACAAATAAACAAAAACAAACTTTCAGAAATATAATATGATTACCTGTTAACCGTCACGGCTTTGCCCGCAATCGTAATATACATTAAAGATCACGCATCACCGTGTTAGGACCAACAACCGTGTCAGGTAGGTTATGGTGTATTTCTTTTTTAAAATAAAGGTTTTTTTAACGCACCACCGTGTTAGTTAAGTTATGGAGTACTCTTTAAAAAAAATTAAGGCTTTTTTCCTGCATCACCGTATTAGGCCCAACAACCGTGTCAGTTAGGTTCTGGAGTACTATTTTTTTAAAAATAAATAAAGGTGTTTTTTAATGCATCACCGCGTTAGGCTTAACAACCATGTTAGTTAACTTATGCAGTATTCTTTAAAAAAAATATAAAGATTTTTCACGCATCACCATGGCCTAACAAACGTGACAGTTAAGGTTTGGAGTACTCTTTAAAAAAAAATAACGGTTTTTTTCACGCATCACCAAGTTAGACTTAACAACTCTTTAAAAAAAATAACGGTTTTTTCACACATCGCCATAATAGGCCCAACAACCATGTCAGTTAGGATATGTGGTATTCTTTAAAAAAATATAAAGGTTTTTTATGCACCACCGTGTCAGTTAGGATATGTAGCCTAGTATTCTTTAAAAAAATATAAAGGTTTTTTCACGCATCACCGTGTTAGGCCTAACAACCGTGTCAGTTAGGATATGTAGAATTCTTAAAAAATATATAAAGGTTTTCACACATCATCGTGTAGTCCCAACAACCGTGTCAGGATATGTCGTATTCTTTAAAAAAATATAAAGGTTTTTTCACACATCATCGTGTAGGCCCAACAACCGTGTCAGGATATGTCGTATTCTTTAAAAAAATATAAAGGTTTTTTCACGCATCACTGTGTTAGACCTAACAACCGTGTTAGTTAAGTTACTCTTTAAAAAAAATATAACGGTTTTTTTCATGCATCACCTTATTAGGCCCAACAACCGTGTCAGTTAGGTTATAAGTACTATTTAAAAAAAAAATAAAGGTTTTTTAATGGATCACCGTGTTAGGCATAACAACCATGTTAGTTATCTTATGGAGTATTCTTTTAAAAAACTATATAAAGTATTTTTCACGCATTACCATGGTAGACCTAACAACAGTGTCAGTTAAGGTTTTCAGTACTATTTAAAAAAATTAAAAGGTTTTTTTCACACATTACCGTGATAGGTCCAACAACCGTGTCAGTTATGTTATGTAGTATTCTTTAAAACATTATACAGGTTTTTTCACGCATCACCGTGTTAGGCCTAACAGCCGTGTCAATTAAGTTATATAATATTCTTTAAAAAGTAAAGGTTTTTTTTACACATCACCGTGATAGGCCTAACAATCATATCAGTTAGGATATGTAGTATTCTTTAAAAAAATATAAAGGTTTTTCACACATCACCGTGATAGGCTCAACATCCGTATCAGTTATGTTATGTAGTATTCTTTAAAACATTATACTGGTTTTTTCACGCTTCACCGTGTTAGGCCTAACAACCATGTCAGTTAGGATATGTAGTATTATTTAAAAAAATATAAAGGTTTTTCACACATCACAGTGTTAGGCCTAACAACCGTGTCAATTAGGTTATGTAGTATTCTAAAAAAAATAAAGGTTTTTTTCACACATCACCATGGTAGGCTCAACAACCGTGTCAGTTGGGATATGTAGTAGTCTTTAAAAAATATAAAGGTTTTTTCACGCATCATCGTGTTAGGCCTAACAACCATGTCAGTTAGGATATGTAGTATTCTTTAAAAAAATGTAAAGGTTTTTCACGCATCACCGTTTTAGGCCTAACAACCGTGTCAGGATATATAGTAGGCTATTTTTAAAAAAAATATAAAGTTTTTTCATGAATCACCTTGTTAGGCCTAACAACCGTGTCAGTTTGGTTATGCAGAATTCTTTTAAAAAATTGTTTTCTTATCACCCAAAACCCGTGTTAGTCGTATTTTTTATTGTTTTACCGATTTACAACACGTTACTGATTTTCGCCGGGTACCAATTTTGAGGTTATGTTGGTCATTTTTATTTTAGATTTTATCGTACTTCTCATGCTTTCATATTTTGGATTCTTGCTCTTGGGCACATAATAAAGCATTTTAGTAACAAAAATATCGAAAAATATAGGTTAAGCTACACTGCATATTTACTATTTTTTCATGTAATGTAATTACACAAATATATATACTACCTTACAATTGGCACTCTGTGTAGGGATTTTTTTACATTTAATATTGAAAATTCAACACAAAGTAACAAATTAAAGTCAGTTTTGAAAAAAATTTCAACTAAAATATTGAAAATGTTACATTAAAAACAATAATTTTGCAATAAATAAAACACAGATTAAGATTATTAAAATAGGATTGAATCTATGTTCATCTCAGCTGTATGGTTGTTAAACCTAAAGCGGTGATGCATTAAAAAACACCTTTATTTATTTTTTAAAAAATAGTACTCCAGAACCTAACTGACACGGTTGTTGGGCCTAATACAGTGATGCAGGAAAAAGCCTTAATTTTTTTAAAGAGTACTCCATAACTTAACTAACACGGTGGTGCGTTAAAAAAAAATCTTTATTTTAAAAAAAAATACACCATAACCTAACTGACACGGTTGTTGGTCCTAACACGGTGATGACCACCGTAATCTTTAATGTATATTACGATTGCGGGCAAAGCCGTGACGGTTAACAGGTAATCATATTATATTTCTGAAAGTTTGTTTTTGTTTATTTGTTTGAATCACACTTTAACTACTGGACCAATTGAGATTAATTTTGGTATGAACACGGTTTAGGTACCTGAGATAAACACAATACTATTCCAGTTTAATTGAATAATAGTGATTTTTTAATAATACTGTATTTTATTAAAATATGACAGGACCCTGTTTTAGAGTATCGAGTAGCAAAAATGTATATTTCTTGGCCGAAAACCATAAATCGTATAATATTGTAAATAGAAATATATTAAAATGAAATGATCTATTCTGATTTTGAAAATCGACTATAAATTTTATAGCCTACATTATAATTGCAGGCAAAGCCGCAACGGGTAACAGCTAGTTATCTATAAAATTAAAAAATATATTTGCTATATCACTTGATAGGCCCAACAACCGTGTCAGTTGGGATTTGTAGTAGTCTTTAAAAAAATATAAAGGTTTTTTCACGCATCACCGTGTTAGGCCTAACAACCATGTCAGTTAGGATATGTAGTATTCTTTAAAAAAAATGTAAAGGTTTTTCACGCATCACCGTTTTAGGCCTAACAACCGTGTCAGGATATATAGTAGGCTATTTAAAAAAAATATATAAAGGTTTTTTCATGAATCACCTTGTTAGGCCTATAACCGTGTCTGTTTGGTTATGCAGAATTCTTTTAAAAAATTGGTTTCTTATCACCCAAAACCCGTGTTAGTCGTATTTTTATTGTTTTACCGATTTACAACACGTTACTGATTTTCGCCTGGTACCAATTTTGAGGTTATGTTGGTCACTTTTATTTTAGATTTTATCGTACTTCTCGTGCTTTCATATTTTGGATTCTTGCTTTTGGGCACATAATAAAGCATTTTAGTAACAAAAATATCGAAAAATATAGGTTATGCTACACTGCATATTTACTATTTTTTCATGTAATGTAATTACACAAATATATATACTACCTTACAATTGGTCGGCAACATATACACACGGTGTAACACACTTGACGGAACTATAGTCTCTAAGTTAATACACAGTATGGAGCCTCTATCTTATTACACAGGTTGATCTCTAACTTATAACACGATACTGTAAGAAAAACGAATCTCTAAGTTAATAAATCTCTAAGCTATTACACCTTCCCCTTGATGGAACTGTAGTCTCTAAGTTAATACACAGTACGGAGCCTCTATCTTATTACACAGGTTGATCTCTAACTTAAAACACGATACTGTAAGAAAAACGAATCTCTAAGTTAATAAATCTCTAAGCTATTACACCTTCCCCTTGACGGAACTGTAGTCTCTAAGTTAATACGCAGTACGGAACCTCTATCTTATTACACAGGTTGACCTCTAACTTATAACATGATACTGTCGAAGGAAAACCGATTCTCTAATTTAATAAATCTCTAAGCTATTACACATCTCCCTCATAATCAGTATTAAAATCAGCAAAAATTGCATTTAATTAAAATTTCATCATCATTAAAAATTAAAATTTCATAAAATTAAAAAAACAACCATAACTGTAGTTGGTGGTTTATTTCCACCCATTGTAAGCGATTCACATCTACAGACACAAGCTTAGGTAGATACTAAAATAGAAATATAGAATTTCTCTGTTTTCAATAAGATTAAATTTTTTGTTGTAGTTTGCCAACACTTGTGAATAAGATCTGGCGGTAATATAATTTCGTAACAACCTTAACAAAATATAATACCAATAGACAGTAATTAACATTGGCTTATATGTATTAAGTACATTTTTTTAACATAGTAATAAATACAATGATTTTGAAGGCAATATAAAACAATAAAGTTGTTATTTTGCAATACTTATACAAAAGACATTTTGTTAAATCTGTTCTGCACTCAACATGATATGATATGACAAGATATCTGTAAAACATACATATCAAGTGTCTCTATGTAGACAGGAAGCAACTTGAGACATGTTACTACTTCAATGACTTTTGTTAAAAAATCAAAAAAAATTACATTTACAACTAAATAAATTAAGTCTTAGATCGAAAAGAGTAAAACAGACATAAAAGAAATACAAAATAAACACATGCAAATCACTTATTCAGGAAAGGGTTCATACAACCAATCAAATTTGAATAATTAAAATGATAATTATGCACACATTAAAACTGATTTCGACAGTGAAATCAGATACTAAGTCGTGTTTGTAATACTTCTTTTTGGTTACCAGGTTTTTTTTTTGGCTGTCTTTTTACAGCTGTAGATGACATTAAAAGCGCATCGCTGAAAGAACTACAGGCTATCTCAAAGATCGAGTTTGAGAAGTGTTTCAAGGATTAGAAAAGCGCTGGCACAAGTGCATAATCTCCAATGGGGACTATTTTGAAGGCGACAACATCAATGTAGAAGAATAAATAAATATTTTGTTCAAAAAATTAAAATTCTCGTTACTTTCTGAACATACCTCGTATATTAAAAATAAGCTGCTGACAAGAAAACATCTACTGTTTTATCTCACGCTCATTTTTTGAAGTAGACCTTAAAATATTATTCTAAGGTATCTTGTCAAAAGTCAAACTACATCTTCATCAGAAAAGTAGTGAATGTCATAGAAGTGTTAGTATTTATATCATTGTATGCATTTTCTATTGCATGTTGTATATTTGTTTTAATATGCATCAAGTTTTAGGTCTGGTTAGGTTGTATTTTGTGGGACGCATGATGTGAGACTTGTTAATGTAGATATATTTTGTGAATCACAAGGCTTATTATTAAATTAATTATAACTGAAAATTACCGTTTATGTCTGGGATCAAACCGGGGACCTTGTGCACGTGATATCCACTACATTAAGGAAACTTTGAAGCAATTTGAGCGATATGTGTATATGAAATGAGCCATTAATTTAATTTTGGTACTTATATTAATAAATCAGTTTTTTTATATTAATTCGTAACGATCAGCTGATTTCATTGAACAGCTGAAAGGCTACAATAAACTTCAGATTATGTTGTTAAAAACTAGCTGTCATGTTTTTGAACAAATTATCATTAAAAAAATGAAGAGAAAACATGATACATAATTTTTATTTTTGGTTTAATAACAGATTTTTTTTAAAGCCTTCTTCAGGAGAGCAAATAGAACATAGGCCTACCTGTTCTTTTAATTCGCCCAAAATTTGTTTCGGCAAGCCTGTCTGTCTGTGCATGAAAACAGTAATTTTATAAAAGTATTTTTGAGTTAAAAGTATAAATATTATAGCAAAATGATCATGTGATCCTGACATAGGCTTCTAGTATCTGACTTTACCCCGCAGGTTCGGCGATTTGCTAGGAAGCATAAAGTAAGACTGCTTAAGCAACATAACATCGAGATGCTACAAGTTCTCGACAATTTGGTTCAAGTTCGGCGGTTGGACAGGATAAAACCGTTTGATTTCTACTAAGACAAGATTGATACAACTGTCACAAGATCAAGTGATTTTTGGATTTTAGAGTGCGTCATAGGATGTGCAACCAACTGACGCTTTCACTTCATAGATATATTGATAGATGGACTAATGTTCAGTTTCAATTGTAATAAAATTAAAAAAAACCCCACAGGAGGTGCAGATTAACTGCACCTATTGAGGATCTGATGTCCCTCACAGTACTTGAGTCTAACACACACTTACACTTGCAACACTACACTTACGACT
The DNA here is from genome assembly GCA_022606455.1 of Callitettix versicolor. Taxonomy (NCBI): domain Eukaryota; kingdom Metazoa; phylum Arthropoda; class Insecta; order Hemiptera; family Cercopidae; genus Callitettix; species Callitettix versicolor. Next base: position 21,796,500 of record CM040189.1, read on the forward strand.
TTAACACTTTACTCTCATAGGGAGGCGATAATAGCCTCAATGTACTTTTAGCCTTAAAATTACAACAAAAAAGTATCTGACTTAAGACAACTTTTCAATTCAGTAAACAGTACAATATTACATTTTTTATTTACAATATCCTGACAATTATAATGTACTATTAGAATCTGCAGATAAGCAGATAAAATAATCTTTATACATAATTATCCAAATTAACTAGGCCTTTTAAACAATTTACCATAAGAAATAATACAGCCTATTTTGAAAATAAAAATTTTCAAATGATTCAAACTAATTTCAATAAAATATATTGAATTACATTAAATATAAACAATTTTAAATTATATTATAATTTATTTACAAATCTTGACAATTATAACAAACTAATAGAATCTCCAGATAAAGTAATCTTTATACACAATTACCTAAAGCAACTAGGCCTTTTATAAACAATTTACTATAATAAATAGAAAAACCAACTTTGAAACTCAAAATTTCAAATATTCAAAGTAATTTCAGTAAAATATACTGAATTACATTAAATACAAAAAATTTTAAATTATATAAAATTTATCACATTATTACATCTACATTTTACATCTAAATAAGATATTTTTAGTAAGTAATTTAGACCTAGTAGGACTCTTTTAAAGCACATTAAATATCATTGCAACATAACTACTATCAATGTTACCTTATTTCTAAGCAACGCTAGATAGAAATTGACATTTCTCTAAAAATTACAGAAGTTTGTTAACAATTTTTTTTATTCATTAAGTTGTCGACTATTGTATTTAACTTTTTAGAAAAAGCATCATATGAAAAATTCTCCTTAAAACGAATTTTTCCAGCTTTTCCCATTTTCTCTCTAAGAGTTTTATTCTGAACACATTTTGACATTGCTAATGAAAATTCTTCTTTATTTGGTTCACACAAAAATCCAGTTTCACCATTCACAACAGTTTCAGTGGGTCCTCCAGAGTTAACTGCAATAACCGGTTTTTCTGAATACATTGCTTCTAGAGGAACTATACCAAAGTGTTCATTTGAAGGTGTGTAAATCAAACAGTTACAAGTTTTTAGCAAGAATAATTTTTCTTCATCAGAAGGTGATTTCAAAAAGTAAATTTTGTTGACAATGTTGAATTTACCTGCTATATTTTTTAGTTCATCGTAATACTCGACATTTTCATTAACACGAGAATCATATCCACCAGCTATAACTAATATAACATTATTCCATTCAACTACTGATAACAAAGATTTCAGCTCATTAAATGCTTCAATTGCTAAAGAAATGTTTTTCTTCCTTTCATACCGGTTTATAGACAGGAATGTAAAAGTATCTTGAGACTTATTAGGAATCAGATTCAAATCTTCATCAACAATGTTATCAAAAAAATCAGTATTTATTGAAGGATATAAGATATCTGGTGTCTGATGTAACGAAAGAAATGTATCTTTAAAAACCTTTCGGGTAAAACGACTATTGACCAAGATTTTATTAGCACAACCAGTGGTTTTCTCTTCTAAACAATTTATTGGCGCCCTATATATTGATTTTAATAAACTTCCAGGTTGACTAAGTAACTGGTCAGGAAAATGACAATAAAATATAACATTCTTAACTTTTAATTGCAAAATAGGAATGCAAGCAGATATTATATCACAAAATACAATATCAGGATTTAAACCGCTAAATAACAACAAATAAATTGCAGCAAATATCATTCTAATGTAAGCACAGAGTGCGAAAAATCTACCAAATAAGCTTCGTGGTAACCAATCACCTACAACAGTCACTGGTATGTCACCATTTTTTGTTTCTACAAAACAGTGAGATGGGTCATGATGTGTAGTTATAAACTGTACTAAATGTCCATTTTCTTTTAAAGCAAGTGCAGCATCTACAACTAGTCTCTCGGCTCCTCCGATTCCCAAATCAGGATGTAGAAACACAATTTTTGTTTGTGTCATTGTAACAAATTATAAAGTATCACATTTAATAGCTTAGTAATCTGAAAATCGTAGTGTAAAAAAACTGCACTTATCACAAACCGTTTACGTGACTGTAATAACGTATTTTACAAAGTAAAAAACTTATGTACAAATCATTATCACTTATGCCACATCAAACACAATCACTATCTAAACACCACAACACAATCCACCGAATGACGATTGAAGCGATTTAGTAAACACTAAACTATGACTAAATCATAGCTAACATAACATGTGTAATTTTTATAATGCTCCAGATATCTGGACTAAAGAGCTGACATGAAATATTATAAATGGATCAAAACAACAAAATTGACCTGAGATATAATTTAAATTTTTTAAAATATGTTTTTGAAATGATTTAATATTTTATATTGAAATGGTTCAATAGCACTAAAATTAAATACTACCAATTTTTCAGATAGTGTCATCACCTAAAAAAATTACAATTTTGAAGGGTAAGCTTCTTATACCACGATTTGCACTTTGTATTTGTCACCATGGAGTGATTCGGTTTCATGGACTAAGCTTACGAAGCGTAATTAAGGCGAGTAGGGGAAGTATTATACAGACCCCCTCCAGTTCTCAGCTCTGCTTCTTTCTTTCGTCTGCCGGTTTCGACTGAGTTGGTCGAGCTGTATGTATGTTTTGTGCCTGTATGTACATACACGTGCATGCTAATCTGTCTTTTTTCTCTCTCTCTCTTTCTCTCGACTTTTCTTCTTATCATGTACTCGTCGCGCACGCATGTAATGATGTATATATTGTGTATACGGCCAGCAGCAACAGTTAAATGGAATACAGTTTATATTCAGTAATAACACGTACGTTTGATTTTATTTTTCTTATATTCTCGAGACGTTAAATATCTTACATATATTTTTATAGGACGAGGCATTTTATATATATATATATATAAGAAGCTAATGCTTCTGCCGACAGTCCCAATGATTGTACCATTTTTTTTTTTTTTTAAATCTGGAAAAGGAGACTACGCGTCTCATTTTTTCTCACAATATAAAAAAGCCAATCATACCCTGAAATTTCGGACTCATACCATTTGCACAGTATGCTAAGAGGCCATTGTGCATGTTTCTTCGTGTCTGTAAAATCTAGACGCAAGGATTGTACAGTACCTACTATCTATGTATATTTGTATATTACAGATTTAGGTTATAATGTTACAATAGTGTACAGTCATTTATGTTTGAGTGGTATTCTTATTATAATATGTAAATTACCAAATGTATATTTCTGGTGGTAGTTGATAGTGGAGTAGTAGTAATGTATGTAGTGTCAATTAGTCGGTACGCAGTAAAATATTTTTCAAGTTCATAAAATTGTAACGGTAAAATAACCTACCTTATTATTTTCATTTTAGAATGTTAACATTCAATGGAATGTTTAGAAGAAATAATCAAACTTATTATCCACCATTATATGCAAAAATACTGGAAATGGTTCCATGTGAAATTGTTTAGCAATACAGCTACTGAATTTCAGGTTCAGGTTCTCCATCTGAGCAGAAATTTTATTGTTTTAAACAAAGCTCATGATGTTCTTATAAATAGCAATGATCCCAATATCAAGGTGTGATAAATGTATATTTTTATTCACTGTTTATTTTCTAATTGTCAAAAATTAAACAGTCCAGGACAGTGTGACCATGAAAGCATAATCTTTACATATGTTATAGCAGTCATTTTGAATAAAACTAAACAAATATAATCTTATTGTTAAAAAAAAGTAAATGTCGAAATATGATGTTTTTTCAGCATGATGTACAAGGAGTTGGTTTTAAGCAGTTACCTTAATGTTATTTAACTCTGCCGACCTTAAAAACAGTTTTTATTGAGAGAAAGTAATGGAAAGTCTGCATTTTCAGATGATTTGCTAATTTTCATGATTTTTTTGCCAAAACGTATTACATGCCCAAAATATAAAAGTGCAGAAACTTGGAAGCTCGTAAAGTGGGAAAGTTACCAGCATAACCTCAAATTACTGCACAAAATTATATAACATATTTTTCATCGCAAAAACTATTAATTAAATATGTGTTATTACTAATCAAGAGTTTGTTAAACAAAAATAAAACTTAAAGAACGTAACAACTTGATTGTTACATGTTTACCTAACTCGATTTGGTTGTTTGTGAAAGTAGGTAACATATTTTTCATAGCAAAAATAATTAATTAAATGCATATTATTAATAATGAAAACAATAGTTATGATAGTTGTTTTGATTTTTTTTTTTTTAAGTAACAGTACTTATTGCTTATTTGGTATATAACTAGTATTCTAAAAAAACGTACTAACTTTTGAGCATGAAATTTTCACTACAAGATTTAAAAAGAATAAGCAAGATAACTGACATATATGATAATGTATAATGACAAATATGACAATGTGGATGAGCAATACCTCCTTAGAAGTAAACTTCAATGATATCATAATATAGTTCTGTTAAAAATGACTTAAAATAATAACTTGTAAGGAATTTAATCTTCCACAAGTAACTTTTTTGGTAAAAATGCAGTGTAGGTTGTTTTTGATTTTTTGGTAAAACATTTTATTATATACCCAAAAGCAATAATCCAAAGTATAAAATGCGAAAAGCATTTGAATTACACAAAAAATAAAAATGACCTGCATAACCTCAATATTGCAATATTGCGAAAGTAGGTAACATGTTTTTGCTTGCTAAATCGATAAAAAATCTTAATTTTTTAAAAAAAACAAAACTAAACACAAGGTTGTTGAGTGGCGAACCTAACTAACATGGTTTTTGGGTGATAAAAACACCTTTATTTCAAAAAAATTACTAAATAATCTGACACTGTTTTTTGGATGAAAAAGCTATTTAATTAAACTAGTTGTAGGAACTTTTTTTTATCACTAAAACGATAAAAATCCTTTATATATATAATATGTATGACCTAACTGACACGGTTGTTGGATAGTGGTCCTAACACAAAAAGAGGCAAATTGCATTGTTTACAAGTACCGGAATAATGAACTAATGAAAAAAGCAGTAAGCCTTAACATTTAGTAATGGCTATCAGAATGTGGCTACCAGAATGCACGTAAGCAGTTAATACATGTAGTTAATAATAATGCACATGACCCATAAATCCATGTATGAAATTTAATATGTTTAGTGCAATTTGAATAGCAATGACATCACAGTTATGTAAAAAACAGCCTAAAATCGTAAGTAATCTTAAAAAAATATTTTTCTTGGGTGAATACTTTTCTACTGGAGGGAGATAATAAGGTATAATAAAACAAAAAAAAATATTCAAAAATCACTATTTGAAAAAAAAAAAACAACATACACTGCATATAAATTCCTATTTTTTAATTTGGTAATAAAGTACATAATTAAAAGTAATTGCAAAAATCATTATTTTAGTAAATCACCCGAAAGTGCAGAAATACCAATGCAGTATTTAAACTTATACTGGCAATATCTCAAGTTTAGCATCTCAAACTAAAAAAACCTCAATATAACCTGATCAACAGTTACTAGTGATATAATCAATATATCAGTACTTTCTTTGCTTATTACAAATAGTCTTTGATGTTTCGTGGTGATATAAAAACATTTACTGCAAATGCCTTTTTTTGTTCAATACAAGTAGAATACGTACTTACCTAAAAAGTTGTTATTTTTTGTTTAGTTAATAGTTGCTATTAATTTTTTAAACTCATTTTGTTCAGTTAACTAGTTTAAGGTGTTAATTTTATTTTTATACTAAAGTTAATTAATAAGGGTCTATTAGCTAGTTATTTGTTATGATTTTTTACCGGTATTGTGTTTCACTGATTTCATATAAAACAGAATGTGGATATGGCCTAGAGCACCCACAGAAATCGTGGACATGGGCCAGTTATTAAATATACAAGACATTATTGATGAGATTTGGATTGCGAATAACCTGTTAGCCTAAATAAATACAACATGAAGTTGTATGCAATGACTGGCTAGGCTTAGGTTTCTAATGAACACATGTATAAACAAACACCATATACATGTTACCTGAATATGTCACCTATAATGTCCATATGCCGCCATCACCTGGCCTGGATAGCTATGATGGGCATGCATATCGTTTTGTTGATTGTATGTTGGTGATTGTAAGTTGGTGATTGTATGTTGATTGTTCGATAAGAAGAGAGAGTTTTTTTGACGACAGTGATCTCACAATGTGCCAAATAATTAATTTAACTTATTATTGGAGCTACAACTTGCCACAACATATGACAAACAAAGTAGCATAAATGTTACCACAATACTGTAGTGAACTGTATAATTTTTTCCAGAAAGATTGTGAATAATATGTAAATAGATATTTCAGAGAAATTGGTGGAATGAATGAGGAGGTACATCATTGTAAAGATAGACGAATCTAAATACTGTCATTAAAAATACCATCGAAGCTAGTGGTGCAAGTGCCATTGGGTGTTCTATGGTTTTGAAAGGGTGTCTAGGAAATGTTTCTTTGTGGAGGTCCTGGAAGTCACATATTAGTGATGGGTGGATTTCCTGCTGCAATATGGCAATGGGACATACACTCACTATGTGATAGTACACAGAATCAATTTTGTTAACCTAAATGATTGAAACACCAACGTGAAAAACATCGAGAATCTATGGATGTTGGCTAAACAAAAATTTTAAAAATAAGTTTTTCAGATGTAAAATACATTTATTGAATTGAATATTTTTGTATGCTCAGTATGGCAAATTTTGTAGTGCAGTGAAATTGAATTAAGAGTAATGTAAGGAACAGTGTAGCATTCATGAAACGTCTTTAAAGTGATAACAAGGTCAGTATGGTAATCATAATACTTTTTCCACTCATAGTTTTATTCATCCAGTAATATTTTTTCTATTCACAGAACTAAATATTAATGTAATTTAATAATCAAGCATTTTTTGTAAAAAAGAAAACGTCTTCTGTGATGTATTCATTACACATTTCCTCATTTATTTTTTACTTAGATATTCTGCACAACTAAAATGCATATATTTTCAAATATACATTATACGTTTTTCACATTATGTGTGAATATGTTGTCTAAAACCAAAAAATTAATAATTAAAGCTAAGAAGACGGTTGTATTGCTAGAATTGATTATAACGTAAGTCAGGTTACTTTGAGGTTATCTAGTTGGTGATGCTAATCGTGGATATCACCCTACTGTTACTTAGCCTACGTTATTACACTGTACTGAACTGTTTCCAATCAGCCTCTATGCTTAACTAAATTAAAATAAGTTTATAAGTAGCCTATGCTTACAGTGAGAACTTTGATTATCTGACCTCAAATAAAGCATATATTAACCAACGGTACATACATTAGCTAGTATGTTCCAACATACTAACTTTGTATGTTGAGACTTAACTCCGTTAGGATTTTAATTTTTTTCCATATTTTCAAACTCTAATAAATCAAATGGCGTTTAAGCAGTAGCAAGTACTTTTATGATTTAAAAATTTGTTTTTGTTCTATTACCTATTATATTATTAAATTAAGTGATACTCTTCTGCAGAAAATTTAATTTTCGGCCTACTAGTTCAGGCTCTACTCAAGTTTATATTATCTGATTTTATAAACAATAATAAAACAAATTCCATGTTGCCTTTCTGGTTAAACAAATTCCATGTTTTGCCTTCTTCGCAGTCAAAGCACAGATGACAGATAATTGAAGTTCTACTGTTAATTATTTTTATTGTTTTATAATTAATTTAATAATATCATAAAACTAAACACTTATGAATAAAATATTTTTTGTAATTTTCTCTAATATGCTATGTTTTGAAAAATAAATTAATAAAAATATCTTATTGATTTACTCTGGTGAAAAAGGTTATATGTTTAATTTTACTCAAGTATTGGCATAATGAAGTTGTTTTTGACTACATATTACTTCAATCAACTGGAACCTCGCAAACTGTTACAAGGTTTATTTATATTTAGGCATGAAGTTATCTATAGTAATTTCATCAAACTGACTAATACTTTTCTTTAAAAATTAATAAATTTCTAATTTCACTCTTTTTAGGTCTCTTTGCACCAACAGCTATGTAAAGAATTTCCAAGATTGGCAAACCCAAATTTGCGTCATGGATTCTATTTTACTCACAGGTTGGATTATGCTACTAGTGGAGTTATATGTATAGCACTTCATAAAAAAGCATGTTCTGCAGCAACCTTTGCATTTGAAGGACGTCTCACAAAGAAATATTACTTAGCTTTGTTAAGGGGTCATGTTGCAGGAGAACTGGTTGACATGACTATTGCTGTAGGCAAGTGAACTAGTTCATAATTTTTTCTCTGAAATTTGAAATACCTCATATTGATTTTTTTTTAGAAGAATTAACATTCAATAACTGTAATTGTGATCTTGTGATTTTATAATGTTATAGTAGGCCTGTAGCCTATCTAAATAATGACATTTATTTACAGTATCATTTTGTTAAAATAGTTACTCTATGTGCTATCAGTTTTCAATTAATTTTGCACCACACCACAAAGCATTATGACTAGAAGACAAAGAAAGAAAACATTAATTAATTTAAAATGATAAGTAATGGATTTTGACACATGCATATAATTCTTTTTTTATTGTTTTAAGTAAAACAAAAGAGAATCACTTGCCAGCCAGGTAATAAGTAAGAGTTATTTTAAATTGTGATTTAAAAGAATGCATTTCTTTTAACATATCAAAATCTCAAATTGTCTCTTGTTTTAGGGGAAGATGCTCGGGAGGTAAATAGCAGTCACAAAATGTGCACAATTGAAGAAACAAGTTGTTTGCTACCGAGGGCTGCTCACACAAGACTGTTAGTGTTAGAACGAGGACTGTACTGTCATTATCCTGCTACAAAAGTATTGTTACGTCCTATAACAGGCAGGCGGCACCAGCTTAGAGTTCACTGTTCTCATATTGGTCATACTATTGTAGGGGATTTTACATACAGCCGTCGCAAAGATACTGTTCCTAATCGCACATTTTTACACTCTTTCAGGTGATCTAAGTTACTTTTATTGTTTCATGTAGGCTACTAAATAAAATCCTTGATCAAAATTCCTTTTTAGATAGATATTCTTTAAAAATAAGATATTCCGAGATTCTTTAAAAATAAGATATTCCGAGATCAGATGTGCCGAGTTTTACTGCATTGAAGTAAACTTGCTGACACTGTTTTATCGTTTAATTTTGTTTTTTTGTGTATGTGAGATTGTGCAGTGTTTTTTTCCACTGTGTGGATCATTTAATTTTAATTAAACAATAAACAACATAGAAAAAATACTTTTGTCAAGTTTAAGCAATTGTAATTTATTTCATTAGGTTATAAAACCTAATTAATTGATTGTGTAATTAATTAACATAATTTATTGTATTTGACTTTGTGATACCGACGGTCACATGTTATTTTTCTTCTAATACATTCTTTATTCTAAACTAATGTTTTATTCAGTCAGCATTAAGTGTTAGGGGTAGACAATAACTTTAAAATGTTATTAGAAGAATGGAAAACCATTAAACATTTTTTATGAAATCTTAAAATAAAATTTCAACATTTTTAACAACATTTTTTTAAAAAAATCAAAAGATTAGTATATCAAAAATTTTAATGTTATCCTAGTTATTAATAAATTTTTTTTTCAAAAAGCATAGATCGTATAAGTAATACAGAATAATCCATTCAAAAAGCAGAGATCCTATAAGTGATACAAAAAATCCGTTTAAAAAACAGAGATCCTATAAGTAATGCATAATAATCTGTTTAGGAAAGCTATAAGTAATACAAAATAAAGAAATTTTAATAAATGATTTGTAAATTAGGTCTCTGTTCTATTCTAAAACTGTGTCTTAAAATGCAGGCATTTTGTCTAAATAATTGGTTTCTGATTTATGGTTTTCCTCTTGTAGAAGTACCCATCAAAATTAGTATCCATGAACAAATCCAGTTGACCAAGACCACAAACACCAACCTAGAGGGAGACCTTTTGTAATGTGGATATTGCTATTTTTAAAAAAAAAACAACAACTGAATATTATTTTTATGAAAAAAATTAGTAAATTTTAGTGTAAATAATTTGTAGTACTTTATCACATTTTTTTTGTAATTATTTTACAGGTTGATATTACCAAATACCATTGAATCTCTGGACATACAAACACCCGATCCTTTCACAAAAGACAAATTGCATAAAGAATGGATACCTATTGAAATTGTTAATACCTTGAACAAGGATATTTTTCATAAACTAAACAAAGACGATGAAGCACAGATTGTTACAAGATGACATTTTGAAATGAGGATCGCTGTTTTGTTGTATCTAGTCATGTGGGACAGAAGACTTTGGATTGTTTGTACTTACACAGTTTATTGTATTTCTAATGCATGTATATTATTAAATTGTTTAATGAATGATTATGTAATGTTGTTCATCTCTTTCCGAATACAGTGGTACCTCGCGATACGATCTTAATCCGTTCCTGGACCGGGATCGCATCGTAAAAAAATCATATAATGAACAATGTAATCTTATGTAATTTAATTAATTCGTGCAACGCCCCGTATATAAACACCAAAATCGTCTATACGTAATAATAATTAGTCACAAAATAGTATATTAAGTACCACATACACACAATAAACATTTATACCACATTTATAAATTAAAATAACCTTATAAAAAAGAAAAAGAAAAATTAATTTCACTTACCGTAAAGTACTGTACAGTCAGCGAGGGTAAGCGCTGTTTTTTATAAAACTTGGACACAGTAATGAAAACTTAAACTTTCCTTTCTAGTTTTCTTACTAGAAACACTCGCTTCTTCACTTTCTGGGGCACTTCTCTTCGAAAAATATCTATCTAAAGAAGCCTGTTTCTGACGACTCCTCAAAATGTTTCGAAAATGACTCATACAAATGTCATTCACATTGTCCATTGCACGAGCTGTACGCATTTTTCTGGGTGCTTTTTTTCAATAAAACTGTTTAAGTTTTCAAACCAACCGATGGCTTCCCGTATTTCCGTAGATGTCAGTGCCACCTCCACCTCCTCCTCACCACTTGAATGATGTTCCTCTTGAAGATCGCTGATTTGTGTGGACTCTGTATCCTACGATGCCATGATGCCGACCAATAGGGGAACAGGATTTATAGAGAAAGGAAGACGACGTCATGTCGACCAATAGCAGAACAGCTTGAATAGTGACGAATTGAGGCTTGCTTAGTGACGCATGAGGTTTGCCCGTAGCGCGCCAACTTCAAAACAATTTCAAGTGGCAAGAGATATTGGGATCGTATCGTTTCGCGAGCACGAATATTTGCGATATTCCACTTCGTATCTTGAACACATCGTATCGTGAACCCATCGTATCGCGAGGTTCTACTGTATTTAATCTGCTTTTATTTTAATACTAGCTTTGGGACAGTAATAAACAAATTACCTGTTTTTTTTAAAAACAACTTTGAACATACTTGTACAGATAAATATTGTACAGCTGACTATATTTCAACAGTTGTCAAGGAGAACCTAAGGGATTAACCCCAGGAAAACTACTCTTTACTCCAAGAAAGGAACCTTTTACTAAGAACATCATCCCATAATTTAAGAGGTCTTGGGGATACAATTCTTGTTGCGAATGAGGTGAAGTACTTAGGCTTGGTATTGAACACAAAATTAACCTGGAATGCTCATCTTGGGCGCATCATGGTGAGAGCCATTGATGGGAGATGGAAGAATGGTTGGCAAAACATGGGGGCATGAAGTACATCTATACTAATGGGATCATTAGACCTTTGATGCTGTGATGTGGGGGAGATAGTCTGATTAAAATTCAGAGGCTGGTCTGCCTGTGCATTACCAGCTCTATGAACATGACGCAAATGGCAGCTATGTTCTTGTGTTTCGTTCCATTGACCTTTATGTCATGGGGGAGACACATATACTGCAGGAAGGTGGTGTTTGGCTGTCCTCAATTTTTGGAGAAGCTAGAATCACAGAAAAGATCAAGTTGACATTTGAGGGTAAAGATTGTGTGTTGGAAAAAATATGGTATGGTATACCATATATACTGTTTTATTATGGTGTCCAGGTATATGAAACAGGTCTTCAAGAATGCTTGCATTCATATTCGTACTGATAGTCAGGCAGCAATAAAAGCACTTGTGGTTCCTACAATTCAGTTCAAGCTGGTCTGGGAGTGTGGGGAAAACCTCAATGCTTTGTGATCTTCACTGGATTTCAGGACATAAGAGGGTTGAGGGCAATGAGGAGGCAGAACAACTGGGATCTTTATATTTGTTCTCCAGATCCAAAAGATGTAGAGTCAAATTTCATACACAGGTTTAGAAGTGCACAAAGAAGGAATTTCCATCATTAAAGAGTTAAAACAGGGTAAAAAAGAACTTTTCATTTTATCTCTTTATTTCTAGATAACATAAAGAGATAGAGAGATGTCTCTAAAAGACATAGAGATGAAATTTCATACTCATATTTATCTTAACCGTTGAATTTGCATAAGAAATGTTTTTCAAAAATGTTACCTCAAAGAGTTATTAAAATGGAATAAAAACTCATTTTTATTCAGTTTGGCCAGTTGCTTGGACCTCATTTTAATTAAGTTGCCCTTAATTAAGGACCATGTTAGTGCCCTGCAGAAGGTCACATAAAACTTTTTCATAACTCTTAATAATAGAGTTCAAGGTTACCCAATTAAGTAAAAAGACTTGCATAAATTATAAAATAATATGAGTAACTCTGGAGGTAAAACTTAATTGCAATACAACTTGATTAAAATGAGATCCAAGTGACTGACCAAACTGAATATGCTAGTTAAATATATCACGATTCAAATATGCTAGTTAAAACCAAGTGCTTATTACTTCCAAGTTGCCAACTGTAAAACATAAATTCGTATGTCGTCATAATATATTAGTTTAAAATAAAATCTACCAAAAAACCTTTTTCACAATGTTGTAAAATATTTACATATTTGGATTTTAAGCTAAAAAGTAAAATTTAAATGTAATAAATTATTAAACGTTACTCAAGTTTGACGTTCCACAAAAAAAAAAAAAATCACAACCTTATAATGATTCAAACTTGTGTGTGATTTCTTTCAAATGAGCTTGTAAGTTTCTCATAAATATTCCGTACTGATGTTGATGAAAAGAACCATATTTTTTTACAAACATCTGAATTTAATAGGCCTCGTTCTAGGTTCTTGGATAATTTTGATTTTATTTCTCATTGACAATTGTTTCTTTTACACCTGACATTGTTCATTAAAAAATGAATTCGGTGTAAAAACATCACTGGTTTGTAAAAACACAGTTTTAAATAAAATGAAAATGCAGTCACTTATGCGACAGTCACAGGCTACTGTGTATTTGCCACTTTGCACAGGATGGTGTACTTCCCTGATGGAATTTAAGAATGGACAGTTACATCTTCTGTAGGTACTATATTTTGTTTTCATTAATTAACTTATGTATTTTGTATAACTTAAGAAAATAAAAGTCCAATATGAATTGTTACCTCATTAAAAGCGAATTAAACATTACAGATATAAAACCAAACAAACTCGTTACTATTGATTTCTCATTACAAGTGAGCACATTACAGCAAAGTTCCAGTGTCCAAAAAATGATTCTTTTTTTGTGTTTAACGTTCGACTATTGTGCACACTTGGGTTAATGCAGATGATGGGATGATTTATAGCGTATGAAAATGCCAAGCCCTGGCCGGGAATCGAACCTGGGTCCTTGGAGTGAAAGCCTAGTACGCTATTAACTAGGCCACTGAGGTAGCTCCAAAAAATGAATCCATTTAACTGAATAAAATAACGAATTCATTAATATAAAATAAGCAATGATTGATTGTATCAGAATTAACAGGGATAACAGTTATTCGAATAGGATAAAATTCAATTTGTAGATGATTTTCATAGTAATATTTTTTGCAAAAATTTGTCAGGGATTTTGTTACGATAATTCTTGGTTGCATTGAAAAATAACTGTCATGTAAAATAAATAATTCCTAAATTGAAAAATAATCGAAGGATTTATTTTATATTCTGACATTCAGTGTTTTGTATATACAACAATGTTTATAATTATGTAACTGTTAAACTTTGTAGAGATGAGTCGCTCTATATTAAATAACTTCATTTATTATATTTACATAACCAATTAAACAATAATTATTTTTTTCTTCCAGTAGTTATATGTTCTGTTTAATAATTACCATAAATTGCAAGGTATTAATAAGTTGAAGTTTATTTTCATATGATCAGCTAAGGTTGCTATTTTATTAGAACTTGCATAAGGTTGTACAGGTTAGGTATGTTTTAAAATATCTTAAATAAATAAATAACAAATGTTTTTGTATAGGCTAAAATCAAATAACGTTAAAAGTAAAAAAAAAATTAGTCCTAAAACTGCCCTACATAGCTTAACCAAACCGACACAACAACAAACAACAGCCATATCTTATTTAGCCTAGGCTAATAATTTACCTCCCTTCATATTACATTTGTTTAGGTTACATAAATAATAACTAATATAATATTTCTTAAATTAACGTAATAAATAATAGTAGCTGTAATAAATAATAGTAATAAATAAATTCTAATACTGAAAAAAATTGAAAAATATAATACTTTACATTAACAAAAGCTTGTATTACTAAATAAAAAAAAATAGCAATTCAATTGTTAATTAGTCTGAGGCATCTTTCGAGCAATGTTAAAAGTTATTGTTATTGAAGTTTTATTCATTTAGGCTACCAGACGAAAACCTCTTTCAAATAATTAATATGAAAATAATTAAATGTGTGCAAAGTAAATATTACTGTAGCCTATACACTAGAATTAATAAGATTTGCCTATATTTAATACTGGTTACCTACCGTAAATTTAACAAGGTGTTAGTTGTTGAACAGATTTTGATTTTCACCTGAAAAGAACTGAAATTATGGTCAAATCTTAAAATTCGGTAAGTTAACACTGCAAGGTAAACAAATAATAAGATTTCATCCAACATTTCGAAAGTTGTTTAAACGGAATCGCCTACTTTTTAAATAAAAAGTTCAGCACACAAAAACGACACATTTCTACTAAATAATGAAAATTTTAAGCTAAGTGTGTTAGTTACAAGTATAGACGATGCTTTCTAGATTTGTTTGAACTAACCATGTACTTCGTATGTATAAAAATGTATTAGCATGTACCTAAATATATCTAAAATATTTTTTCTCTTTATCTCTTTATACACAAGTATATGTCATAATTCGTTTTCCCAAAACGAAAAACAAAATATTATATATATTTTAACTATAATCTTTTTCATATACTTTTCTTACATATATATGACTTCAACAAAGTTCAGAAAATAATGACATTATTTTTTGTACTTATCAATAAACGCTTAGGCCTGTAACGGTAAAAAAACATAAAACGTCCTTTATAGTAAGTTTGAATTTATTATGTAATACTGTAACATCTATGTGATATATTGCAATATATTTACATTATTATCATTTATAAACTAAAAAAAATTGAAAGAACTTTAAATACAGAAAAAAATGTTATTTCTGAGTTTTGATTGGTCGATTCCTTTGACTGTTTTTCCAGAGGGAAAAAGAAAATCATTTAGGAAATTACTAATGAAAAGTAAGTTATTCCACTGTTTTAAAAGTAAATAAATTATTTCTGGTACTTATTATACTATTATACTAATGGTATGTAAGTTGTAATTTGAGAAGGTTAACGAACATTGATAAACAAAATATTTGTTAACAAATATGGTTTTCCGAGAACAAAACATTGTGTAGAACACACATACACACACACAATTCAATATATATAGATTCAATATATATAATAATATATTATTGAATATATGCAATAATATAATATTGAATCTATAATTTGAGTTGCAAATCTGTTTGTTCTATATATATTCTGTGATCTTAAACACACTTTCATTTTCTCCTGTAGGGTTGCACTCGACTGTTCTTAACATAAACCTTACGAACTGTGACATGGTCCATGTCCATGTCCATGGTCCGAATTGCGAGTGTGTTAGTTAACCTAACTTTTAGTGTTTTGCAAACACAAACACTTTTATTTTTACTTTTATTATAGTAATTTTATTTATTAACAGTAAATTAGTTTAATTTTGAATGTGAATGGTAAATAATGTAGAAGGATTTTTCTGCTATATCTTAACAAACCATTTGCATGAATTCAGGTTAAGTTTCTTGCCGCCCTGATGTTAGCGCTAACGCTAAAATCCCGTAGAGTAATTATACCAGCCGTTACTAGCTAACCTACAAACATTCAATTTTTCAATATCGCAAAGAGAAAAATTACAGGGTAAAATGTTGATTGTGTAATTAATACCATATTTAATTGTTTATAAAATAATTCTGTGCTCCTATATAGTAGAGCATATACGTCTTAGTCGTGAATTGTACACATTAAATACTAATATCAAAATAAAAATACAGCTCGTAGGCGACTAGTAATGTGATCCTTGTGTTTAAGCGATTAAAATCATATCACCCTATGAAACTGCATTCAAATAATTTATTTTAAAACAAAGTATATACATATATATTTAGTAATTTTACAGTTAGATGTCTTAATGTTGAATTCTAGACATCGGCATAATTAATGAAAGTCAAGAGTGTAACCCGAGGTCGGCGCAATTCAGAGTTATTTGGATCAGTTTACGCGATTAAAATCGTATCACCGTATAAAACGGCATTCAAATAAATTATTTTAAAACAAAGTATATACATCTTCATTTAGTAATTTCACAGTTAAATGTCTTAATGTTGAATTCTAGACATCGGTACAATTAATCAAAGTCAAGGGTGTAACCCGAGGTCAACGCGCAGTAGAAGTATTTGTTTTAGGCGTTTAAAATCGTATCACCGTATCAAACGGCTTTCAAATAAATCATTTCAAAACAAAGTATATACATCTGCATTTTGTAATTTCACAGTTAAATGTCTTAATGTTGAATTCTAGACATCGGGACAATTAATCAAAGTCAAGATGTAACCCGAGGTCGACGCGCTGTAGAAGTATTTGGTTTAGGCGTTTAAAATCGTATCACCGTATCAAACAGCTTTCAAATAAATCATTTCAAAACAAAGTATATACATCTGCAATTAGTAATTTCACAGTTAAATGTCTTAATGTTGAATTCTAGACATCGGGACAATTAATCAAAGTCAAGTTGTAACCCGAGGTCGACGCGCTGTAGAAGTATTTGGATTAGGCGTTTAAAATCGTATCACCGTATCAAACAGCTTTCAAATAAATCATTTCAAAACAAAGTATATACATCTGCAATTAGTAATTTCACAGTTAAATGTCTTAATGTTGAATTCTAGACATCGGTATAATTAAACAAAGTCAAGAGTGTAACCCGATGTCAACGCCCTATTTAAATAAGCAGAGACCATTTCGTTTAAGCGTTTAAAATCGTACCACCGTATAAAACAGCAATCAAATAAGTATTTTTTTTATAGTAGTACATACAACTGCATCTAATAATTTCACAATTAGTTGTGTTAATATTCAATTACAAACATTCCTATAACAACTTAAATGTAAATAGAACAAAACGTATTACAAGCGATGCATGTTGGCTTTGTGTTTTGACTTTCTAATTGTACCATTAGGTATAAAAAAAGTATTAATTGAATTAGGTGATAACAAATATTATACATTATTCCATTTCAAACAATTAAAAGCCATTAAATGGATAAAATAATTCAAAGATAGGCTTTGAGACAATACCAGTAAGTGTGAAGTCGGGTCAAATTGCCAGTCTTAACAAAAGGCTGAAGTTAGCGTTAATTTTGCCCTTGCTATTTAGTATTAGAATCATATGACGAATACATACTTATTTTGCAACGACCGTATACAATAACTATCAAACTTTTATTTTAAAGTGTTGTATGTATATATGTTTTATGTAATTTAAGAATTTAGATGTCTGAATATTGAATTATAGAAATTTAAAATATAATTTAAAAACCCTAGCACGGCCCGAAGTCGACGCGATGTGTAGCCGAAATTGCATTGTGTTTAGGAGTTTAAAATCGTATCACCGTATCAAACGGCTTTCAAATAAATCATTTCAAAACAAAGTATATACATCTGCATTTTGTAATTTCACAGTTAAATGTCTTAATGTTGAATTCTAGACATCGGTACAATTAATCAAAGTCAAGTTGTAACCCGATGTCGACGCGCTGTAGAAGTATTTGGTTTAGGCGTTTAAAATCGTATCACCGTATCAAACAGCTTTCAAATAAATCATTTCAAAACAATGTATATACATCTGCATTTAGTAATTTCACAGTTAAATGTCTTAATGTTGAATTCTAGACATCGGTATAATTAAACAAAGTCAAGAGTGTAACCCGATGTCAACGCCCTATTTAAATAAGCAGAGACCATTTCGTTTAAGCGTTTAAAATCGTACCACCTTATGAAACAGCAATCAAATAAGTATTTTTATAATAGTATATAAAACTACATCTAATAATTTCACAGTTTCTTGAGTTAATATTCAATTACAGACATTCATATAACAACTTAAATGTAAAAAGAACAAAACGTATTACAAGCGATGCATGTAGGCTTTGTGTTTAGACTTTCTAATTGTACCATTGGGTATAAAAAAAGTATTAATTAAATTAGGTGATAACAAATATTATACATTACTCCATTTCAAACAAGTAGAAGCCATTAAATGGATAAAATAATTCAAAGATAGGCTTTGAGACAATACCAGTAAGTGTGGAGTTCGGGTCAAATTGCCAGTCTTAACAAAAGGCTGAAGTTAGCGTTAATTTTGCCCTTGCTATTTAGTACTAGAATCATATGACGAATACATACTTATTTTGCAACAACCGTATACAATAACTATCAAATTTTTATTTTAAAGTGTTGTATGTATATATGTTTTATGTAATTTAAGAATTTAGATGTCTGAATATTGAATTATAGAAATTTAAAATATAATTTAAAAACCCTAGCACGGCCCGAAGTCGACGAGCTGTATAGCCGAAATTGCATTGTGTTTAGGCGTTTAAAATCGTATCACCGTATCAAACGGCATTCAAATTAATTAATTTAAAACCAAGTACATACATACATTCTCATTTAGTAATTTCATGGTTATCTGTCTTAATGTTGAATTCTAGACATCGGTATAATTAATCAAAGTAAAGGGTGTAACCCGAGGTCGACGCGATGTAGAAGTATTTGGTTTAGGAAATGAATACAGAATCTATGAGTTTTGATCTCATTAGTCCGAGTTCCCCTAGGTGTAACTGGTATTGTTTGTCGAAAATGTCCAGATAGAAGTACTGTAACTCCCATTATTAAATTTTAATGTTTCATATCCTTTAGACAGTTACTTAGAGCTTCAAATCCTTTTTTATGTGGTATTGGGCTTTCATCCTAAACTATGAGCTTGCATTCTTTTAAAACTTCTGCCATATTTGATTGTTTATTATTATTACATTTCGGAGTCTTGATGGTATTCAGGTTAAGTGGCAATTTGAATAGTGCGCCTCGATATTGTTGTAAGAAGGTATCCTTAAAATTTTAAGTCTCTTGTTATAATAGTCTCGGCTGTACGTTGATTATTAAAGTTGGACTGGGTAGTGAAATGGCGTTAAAATCAAACTTTTGAAAAATCCTGTCTTAAAATCATGCCTATATGGTTACATAAATGTACCCTGAAAATATCAAGTCGCTAGCTAAAATAGCGACAATAGCTGACTAAAATATCAACAAATTTGGTTCTACGTTGATTATGAATCAGTCAGGTAGTCAGGACTTCTTCTTTTATATATATATATATATAATTTAATTTATTATTATTATGCAATATATATTTAACTGTAAACGCTATAAAAACTTTTGTGTGGTAAACGGGTCTGTATATGGTATAATGGCGTAATTTATAATTGTAATAATTGTTATTCATATACATAATTTTATACAAAAAAACATGGATCAATCAAAAAAGTTAGTCAGTAGCGCGTTTTGAACTGAAATCCTTTAGTTACATAAGCAGAAAACCGCGTGATAATTTTTACCTGATACGATTTCAAAGTATTTTCTCTATCAAAATTAACATGTATCATGTTTTAGGACAAGTTGTGATGGATTTTGCGCATCGCGTGATGTGAGTGCACAAATTCATATTGATACGTAAGTATTTTGCGCGTCACAAGTCTCATATTATTTTTATAAGTAATGAAAATAAAGACAATAAAATGAATATTACTGAAATTGTATAAACAATAGCAAATAAATGTTATATTAATATTTTTTTTAAAATATTATTTAAAAAATGTAATTAAAAATGTAATGTAAAAAATGTATACATATAATTATAACTTTTAAGAAAAAAATACCAAATCTAGAGCAATTTCTTAGTTACATATTTCTGTTACTGAACAAAAACTAAAAATCATGTGTCGTGTTTCGAACAAATTATCGCAATTAAAATAAAAAGGAAGAGAAAACAATGATACATGATTTTTATTTTTGGTTCAATAACAGAAATTATTTTTTTTTAGTCAGGCGCTCTGAAAGCGTTCGGTTAAAAAAACGGTTTTTGAAATAATTTTCGAGAAAAATGTTAAAATCAGATTTTTTTAAAATCAGGTTGATGATTGTGAACAAAAATATAATCCATATAATCCGTTCTTACTCAAACAAAATGTATGAGTACCAGGTTCTCAGCCCAAATACCAGGTTCTGGAGCTTTAAGAAAACTACTCATCAGATTTCGTAGGTTAATAATTGAAGCCATTGAGCAAATTTTTACTAAAAAATTTACGGTTTCGAATTAAACCGGAAAAAACGAAAAATAAATCCAGGCTAATTTATGCGGATTTTAATGCCGATATTTGTTTTCAACAGTAGGTTATCCTGGTGTTTATGTTTCAGTTGAATAAAATAAAAGTTGTTTTGTTTTTTCATTAGAGAATTTTACAGACAGACCAGACAATCGAAAAAAAGAAAAAAACCATAAATATGATTACTGGAAGTTTTTTTATATTTTTACTTAAGGAATAATTTCAGAAGTCTGAGAACATAATTTTTAATCAATCTTTATCTCGTATTATGTTATGTATGCAACATAATTCTTTTACTTTTCCGTATTTTAGGATCTCATATATTAATAGAAAAACTGGATAGCAAAATAATTTTTTAGCACTATAGTTTACTATATTAAAAATTGTAGAAATTATATTTTTATAAACTTGGTACAACATGGCATGTGAACCAGATCTAATTTCATTATAACTCCAAACAAAAAAACTTTTTCTAATTCTCATTTGGGTTCATATTTAATACTCTACCAAATTCTTGTTTATTATGTAGGACAGCACTACTTAAAATATTTTAGGAATAGTATGTGATGAAATAAACAATGTAGTAATTGATCCAAAGTATGCTATTTTATTCAGTTTTTTAAACTACTTTAATTTTAAACGTTTACAATGCATGTACATTAAGGTTCTACTAAATATTATTGTTAAATTTATCAAATAGTACTCAGTCAAATATATATTTAACTTCAGGAAATCAAGATGTCGTTGTAGAACTGGTGGGTGGTCTAGGAAAGGAAGAAACCGATGTTTTGTATTAAATAGACAGGCTCACTGCCTTAATGAAAGCGAAAGTTTAGGAAAGTTGACTTGGGACGTAAACACGAACAATTTTCGCTCAACCCCTCAGTTGTTGGTAGGAAGAGAGAGAAAGAGAATGCTCTTCTATATCTATCTCTCTCTGAGCTGCAAGTTCATTCATCACATACATTTTTCGATTGCTCAAATAAATCTGATAATTGGGAAACACAAATAGAAATTTCCTTTGTTAATTTTTTGTGTATCATTATTTTACAAATTAATTTAAAGGTGTCTTTAAGCAATTCGAAATTTTATATGTCCACCAATAAAGCTATGCATGATAAAATAAATTTCTCTAAAACACGATTTTTTACAATGTTTTTACAATCGCGTGCAACCATATGCATAAAATGGCTACAACACAAATGTACAGAAACAATGGAATGATTTTTATATCTTTGGTTACAATTTCAAACGTTTTTTTAAATACATTGAAACGCTACAATTGTTCCACGCAGTTATTGTAGCATTCATCAGAACAAAACTGAAATCTATAACAATTCTGAAAAAAATTTCTTCTTCCTTCTGATTTAGCACAAAAATGTAAGAAATGTAAAAATGACGAAATTGAAGCTTTGTCGTGTTTGCATGAAATCAAATCAAAAATAGGAAGTATGACACCATCAATATTAACACAGCCAGTATAATAAAAAACTCTATTATTTTCATGCACACTTGGGCGGATAATAGAGCCAGTGGCATCTACATGCAGTGTTAATTTTCGGTTTTTATTATTTACTAAAATTTTTAACTGCCTGCTACTGAACAAGTAAACTTGTAGAGATACGCCTACTTGTTGAATGAATACACTTTTAACACCAGACCTGCGCTCTGATTCGTATTTCTTTACCAAATCCACCATGTCGTCATTATCAAAGTCGTTAATTTTAACTGCTTCTGAACGAATTTTTTGTAGAACACTTAAGGACTTAATGTTCCCCAAGTTACCGTGACTTGCATTTTCTGGATTAACTTCTTTTACAGTATCATAAAAATAAGAAATTGGTTTTTTGTGTAGCAATATTTTTTTTAAAAATTCTCTTTCAAAGGATCTGACTTGACGTGTTAATTTTTTCCCGTCATGTTTTATTTCGCCCTTACTTCTTATTATAACTTTGCAATTATTATCTTTAAAATTTAAGTTAAACCAAAATTGTTTACAACCTTCATGCTTACAATATCCGTAATAAACCAGCTTACCGTTGGTAATAGAAAAATCACGATTTTTATTGTGGTGAATAAATTCTATTACACAAAAAGGAATTTCAATTTCAATTTTTTGCTTAAGCGTGTATCGTAACATTGGTAAATTTAAATTGTTGCCTGTAACACAATCGACAATTTCAACTTCTTGTAAAAAAAATTCACTTTCCTTTACCCAGTAAATGCGTTCTTTATGTCAAATAAAAAATCATTTTCCTTATGAGATGAAGACATGATTTCGACTTTTTCAAAAGAGCATAGTGAATAAAAATTTTCATTACTTTCGTACTCTGTAGGTTCATCATGGTTACTCTCACTGACAGGCAAATTGTTAATATTTTTTAAACTTTCAACTGAATCTGTTACTTTAATTTCTATATATGGTTCAAGGGATTTATACTCTGTAGGTTCATCATGGTTACTCTCACTGACAGACAAACTGATAATATTTTTTGAACTTTCACTGAATCTGTTACTTTAATTTTTATATATGGTTCAAGGGATTTATACTCTGTAGGTTCATCATGGTTACTCTCACTGACAGACAAACTGATAATATTTTTGAACTTTCACTGAATCTGTTACTTTAATTTTTATATATGGTTCAAGGGATTTATACTCTGTAGGTTCATCATGGTTACTCTCACTGACAGACAAACTGATAATATTTTTTAAACTTTCACTGAATCTGTTACTTTAATTTCTATATATGTATACAACGGATACTCTGTAGGTTCATCATGATTACTCTCACTGACAGGCAAATTGTTAATATTTTTTAGTGTATATATTTTAGTGCATGTATGGGACAAATTTTCCTCGGCCCCCAAAATTGGAGATTTTGGAAGCACATCAAAAATATTAAACGTAAACTTCAACCGATTTATACCTCATTTCAAGGTCTTGTTAAAAGAAAAATAACAGCGCAAACTAGAGCTCTCTATCTCTATTAGATAACTTAATAAACAGAGAATTTAATAAAATAAAACTACAAATACATGAAATATTACAAATATGAAGCAAGGAAACACCCTGACACCGTCTTCACTTTCCATGACAGAACCGATGGTGTTGGGTGTGGTCTTAACATGTTTGCGAATAAAGCTGTCACCAGTTGAGGCGGTAGTCATAATTTCCCAAAAGTTAGGTAGGATTTGGAAAGAGAGAGAAAGATAATGTTACCGCTCCTATACCAGTCTCTCTCTCTCTCTCTCTCTCTCTCTCTCTCTCTCTCTCTCTCTCTCTCTCTCTCTTCCCCAATCCCTCCTATCTCTTTCCCCGCGTAAAATAGCAGTGGAGGGTGAGTCAATATTTTCTGATTTTTTCAGAAAAGAAGTGTCCTACAGATTTTGTTTTCACTCATTATAACCAGCGAATTATAAACCCCCCTCACTGCAATACAGAAAGGTCTAGGACAAAATTGTGGTTGCAAAGATGTAAGTCGACAAGAACTTAACCGTGTAGGGTCTGCTGACAAAAGAAGGGAGCTTGAAATAATACAACAGGAACATAAATTGTGCATAAATAATTAAATAAAATTTGCATATTTTTCGTAAATTTAAAGAAATTACGTTTTAATTTTGAATTAGTTGTTTATTAATTGCTGCAAAAGAAATTTTGGACCACCTAATTTTTACATTATAACAGATAAAACAGCATACAACATTTTCAAAATAATTAAGACCAATTTCCCAAAAATTGAGAAGAAATCAGAATTTGTAAAACTACTGTACTTTTGTAATAGTAGAAGATTTTGGATTATATATAACTATGACGGACATGACAAAGTAATTTTACACCATCACCTAACCTCCTTCACTAGATACAAAATTACTAGATGCAGATGTACCTACTACATTTTAAAATATTTATTTGATCACTGTTTTATACGGTGGCACGATTTTAAACGCTTAAACAAAATGGTATCTGCCAATATTTATATTATGGAGTCGACATCGGGTTACACTCTTGACTTTGATTAATTATAACGTTGTCTAGAATTCAACAATATGACATCTAACTGTGAAATTACTAAATGCATATGTATATACTTTGTTTTAAATAATTTATTTGAATGCTGTTTGATACGGTGATACGATTTTAAACGCCTAAACCAAATACTTCTACAGCGCGTCGACCTCGGGTTACATCTTGACTTTGATTAATTGTCCCGATGTCTAGAATTCAACATTAAGACATTTAACTGTGAAATTACAAAATGCAGATGTATATACCTTGTTTTGAAATGATTTATTTAAAAGCTGTTTGATATGGTGATACGATTTTAAACGCCTAAACACAATGCAATTTCGGCTATACATCGCATCGACTTCGGGCCGTGCTAGGGTTTTTAAATTATATTTTAAATTTCTATAATTCAATATTCAGACATCTAAATTCTTAAATTACATAAAACATATATACATACAACACTTTAAAATAAAAATTTGACAGTTATTGTATACGGTCGTTGCAAAATAAGTATGTATTCGTCATATGATTCTAGTACTAAATAGCAAGGGCAAAATTAACGCTAACTTCAGCCTTTTGTTAAGACTGGCAATTTGACCCGAACTCTACACTTACTGGTATTGTCTCAAAGCCTATCTTTGAATTATTTTATCCATTTAATGGCTTTCACTTGTTTAAAATGGAGTAATGTATAATATTTGTTATCACCTAATTCAATTAATACTTTTTTTTATACCTAATGGTACAATTAGAAAGTCTAAACACAAAGCCTACATGCATCGCTTGTAATACGTTTTGTTCTTTTTACATTTAAGTTGTTATATGAATGTCTGTAATTGAATATTAACTCAAGAAACTGTGAAATTATTAGATGTAGTTTTATATACTATTATAAAAATATTTATTTGATTGCTGTTTCATAAGGTGGTACGATTTTAAACGCTTAAACGAAATGGTCTCTGCTTATTTAAATAGGGCGTTGACATCGGGTTACACTCTTGACTTTGTTTAATTATACCGATGTCTAGAATTCAACATTAAGACATTTAACTGTGAAATTACTAATTGCAGATGTATATACTTTGTTTTGAAATGATTTATTTGAAAGCTGTTTGATACGGTGATACGATTTTAAACGCCTAAACACAATGCAATTTCGGCTATACAGCTCGTCGACTTCGGGCCGTACTAGGGTTTTTAAATTATATTTTAAATTTCTATAATTCAATATTCAGACATCTAAATTCTTAAATTACATAAAACATATATACATATAACACTTTAAAATAAAAATTTGATAGTTATTGTATACGGTTGTTGCAAAATAAGTATGTATTCGTCATATGATTCTAGTACTAAATAGCAAGGGCAAAATTAACGCTAACTTCAGCCTTTTGTTAAGACTGGCAATTTGACCCGAACTCCACACTTACTGGTATTGTCTCAAAGCCTATCTTTGAATTATTTTATCCATTTAATGGCTTCTACTTGTTTGAAATGGAGTAATGTATAATATTTGTTATCACCTAATTTAATTAATACTTTTTTTTATACCCAATGGTACAATTAGAAAGTCTAAACACAAAGCCTACATGCATCGCTTGTAATACGTTTTGTTCTTTTTACATTTAAGTTGTTATATGAATGTCTGTAATTGAATATTAACTCAAGAAACTGTGAAATTATTAGATGTAGTGTTATATACTATTATAAAAATATTTATTTGATTGCTGTTTCATAAGGTGGTACGATTTTAAACGCTTAAACGAAATGGTCTCTGCTTATTTAAATAGGGCGTTGACATCGCGTTACACTCTTGACTTTGTTTAATTATACCGATGTCTAGAATTCAACATTAAGACATTTAACTGTGAAATTACTAAATGCAGATGTATATACATTGTTTTGAAATGATTTATTTGAAAGCTGTTTGATACGGTGATACGATTTTAAACGCCTAAACCAAATACTTTTACAGCGCGTCGACCTCGGGTTACAACTTGACTTTGATTAATTGTACCGATGTCTAGAATTCAACATTAAGACATTTAACTGTGAAATTACTAATTGCAGATGTATATACTTTGTTTTGAAATGATTTATTTGAAAGCTGTTTGATACGGTGATACGATTTTAAACGCCTAAACACAATGCAATTTCGGCTATACATCGCATCGACTTCGGGCCGTGCTAGGGTTTTTAAATTATATTTTAAATTTCTATAATTCAATATTTAGACATCTAAATTCTTAAATTACATAAAACATATATACATACAACACTTTAAAATAAAAATTTGATAGTTATTGTATACGGTCGTTGCAAAATAAGTATGTATTCGTCATATGATTCTAATACTAAATAGCAAGGGCAAAATTAACGCTAACTTCAGCCTTTTGTTAAGACTGGCAATTTGACCCGAACTCCACACTTACTGGTATTGTCTCAAAGCCTATCTTTGAATTATTTTATCCATTTAATGGCTTCTACTTGTTTGAAATGGAGTAATGTATAATATTTGTTATCACCTAATTCAATTAATACTTTTTTTTATACCTAATGGTACAATTAGAAAGTCTAAACACGAAGTCTATATGCAACGCTTGTAATCCGTTTTGTTCTATTTACATTTAAGTTGTTATATGAATGTCTGTAATGAATATTAACACAACTAACTGTGAAATTATTAGATGCAGTTGTATGTACTACTATAAAAAATACTTATTTGATTGCTGTTTTATACGGTGGTACGATTTTAAACGTATAAACGAAATGGTCTCTGCTTAGTTATATAGGGCGTTGACTTCGGGTTACACTCTTGACTTTGTTTAATTATACCGATGTCTAGAATTCAACATTAAGACATTTAACTGTGAAATTACTAATTGCAGATGTATATACTTTGTTTTGAAATGATTTATTTGAAAGCTGTTTGATACGGTGATACGATTTTAAACGCCTAAACCAAATACTTCTACAGCGCGTCGACCTCGGGTTACATCTTGATTTTGATTAATTGTACCGATGTCTAGAATTCAACATTAAGACATTTAACTGTGAAATTACAAAATGCAGATGTATATACTTTGTTTTGAAATGATTTATTTGAAAGCCGTTTGATACGGTGATACGATTTTAAACGCCTAAACACAATGCAATTTCGGCTATACATCGCGTCGACTTCGGGCCGTGCTAGGGTTTTTAAATTATATTTTAAATTTCTATAATTCAATATTCAGACATCTAAATTCTTAAATTACATAAAACATATATACATACAACACTTTAAAATAAAAATTTGATAGTTATTGTATACGGTCGTTGCAAAATAAGTATGTATTCGTCATATGATTCTAATACTAAATAGCAAGGGCAAAATTAACGCTAACTTCAGCCTTTTGTTAAGACTGGCAATTTGACCCGAACTTCACACTTACTGGTATTGTCTCAAAGCCTATCTTTGAATTATTTTATCCATTTAATGGCTTCTACTTGTTTGAAATGGAGTAATGTATAATATTTGTTATCACCTAATTCAATTAATACTTTTTTTTATACCTAATGGTACAATTAGAAAGTCTAAACACAAAGCCTACATGCATCGCTTGTAATCCGTTTTGTTCTATTTACATTTAAGTTGTTATAGGAATGTCTGTAATTGAATATTAACTCAAGAAACTGTGAAACTATTAGATGTAGTTATATATACTATTATAAAAATATTTATTTGATTGCTGTTTTATACGGTGGTACGATTTTAAACGCTTAAACGAAATGGTCTCTGCTTATTTTAAATTTGGATATCGACATCGAGTTACACGCTTGACTTTGTTTAATTATACCGATGTCTAGAATTCAACATTAAGACATCTGACTGTGAAATTACTAAATGCAGATGTATATACTTTGTTTTTAAATTATTTATTTGAAAGCCGTTTTATACGGTGATACGATTTTAAACGCCTAAACTAAACCATATATATCTACTGCGCATCGACCTCGGGTTACACACTTGACTTTGATTAATTATGCCGATGTCTAGAATTCAACATTAAGACATCTAACTGTGAAATTACTAAATGCAGATGTATATACTTTGTTTTAAAATAATTTATTTGAATGCAGTTTTATACAATGATACGGTATTAAACGTTTAAACAGAATACTTCTACATCGCGCCGACCTTGGGTTACACTCTTGACTTTGATTAATTATACCAATGTCTAGAATTCAACATTAAGACATCTAACTGTGAAATTACTAAATGCAGATGTATATACTTTTTTTAAAATAATTTATTTTAATGCTGTTTTATTAGGTGATACGATTTTAATCGCCTAAACCAAATACTTGTACAGCGTGTCGATCTCTGGTTACACTCTTGACTTTAATTATAGCGATGTCTAGAATTCAACATTAAGACATCTAATTGTGAAAACACTAAATGCAGATGTATATACTATATTTTAAAATTATTTATTTGAATGCAGTTTTATACGGTGATATGATTTCAAACGCCTAAACATAAGAAGTATATAACACGTTGCCGCAGAGCTGAACTTTAAATTTTGATAATAGTTATTAATGTATGCAATGATTGACTGAGATTTATAATTGATAAACTTCGTTATAATACACAGTTAATTTAAAAACCATTAAATATCTAAAAAATTACAATTTTATCCATAATTTTTGTCTTAGCGATGTTAAATGTTCGATGTTTTTAGGTTAGCTAGTAACGGCTGGTAAAATTTGTCGCTGATGCTTAGCGTTGACGCTGTCTTCCGCAAGGTAGTTTCTTACGGTAGTGTTATCAGTTGAGCCGGGTGAAGTGCAGTTTGAATATTTGTCGTTAAAAAATTGCTATATAAATGCCAGAATTTTTATAAATAGGTATTTTCTTAACAGTAAAACACTAAAATTTATCTAGTATGAACATGTATATTATGTTTAAAAATTCATTTACTCCGCTCAGAACTAAAGAACTGTGTAATAAATGTTTTAAACACTCTTCAGTAAAAGTTCAACCCAAAAATGAAAAGAAATATACTCAAACTATAAACTTACCAAAAACTCAGTTTCCTCTTTGGGTGAAAGGAATAAGTAGAGTTAATCTAGATGAAAATATATTAAAGGTAAGGCTGAAATTGATAACATTCTTAAACAAAAAATATTTGGGTAATTATTTGCTCTCAAAATATTACCTAGTACCAAGGTCTTTCTTATTAAAATTGTAATTGCTTATTAGAGATAAGTTAATATTTGATTAAATCTAAAAGTTAGTAACTTTGTTTATTTTTACAAAGAAAATTGGGCAACAACAGTCACAGTGATTCTAGGTTAGGCAGCCAGTTTGTCACATTGGATTAGGCAAGTAGCATTTGCTATTAAAAATGCTTTTACTTGGTGTAAAAAATATTGGTGTAGTTGTGTAATCTGCCACAGTATTATCTAGCTAATAAAACAAACAACTGGTTAATGAAACATTTAAGACCTGTTTTCTTATATTAGCCATTGTCCTAATTATTGTTGCACATGTATATATCATCTTGTATATAAAGTTTTCTCCTATTTTCAGAACAATGCACATTCACTTTTTCATGACAAAATGTCAGCCATTTAAAGCTATTTATAAATAAAATAAATACAAACTAAAAGTTATTTTACCTATTCTTGATTTGGTATATTTGGTTTCAGAGTACTAATATTTAATTGATTGTTTTGTTAAGCTGTTGCTGTTTTTGTATATTAGTAGGTATTATAAATATGGTGAAAATAGAATGTTTATTGGTGTTATTAAAGAATATTAATAATAGGAGCCTACTCTTTTTCTTCTAGTGCAGGGGTCTCCAAACTTTCCAGCCTTAGGGCCATACTGATTACTCCAGTAAGTTCCGAGGGCCAAAACCATATTATCATTGTTGCCGGTGGTAAAAAGTGAAATAGTCCACTGATGAAAAAAAAGTCCGAAAAAGTACGCAACGTTTAAAAAAGGCTGCAAATCAGACTAAAGTCAGCAAAACGGCAACACTGCATATTATTAATTTTCCTGTCATTATCTGTAATTTCTAGATTAGTCGTAGAGTACGAGCCATGAGGGTAACGTGACACGACATCTGGTGGACACAAGCAGAAATAGGTAGTACCTTCTATCGCTAACAGATGGCGCTAATAGCACATACAGAATAATCTCGTTGGTTTGAGAAAGTTCTGGTGTCTTCCACTCACTTCTAGATGGCAGTAATTGGAATATATAAGAAGGCTAGTGGCGCAACCACAAGTCAGTTCCTATGACACTGTTGTGAAATAAAATAGTGCGTACCTCCTTAAAACGTGTTTGTGCGTGTTTAAGTTTAAGACATCTTTGTAACAGTATTTTGATTTGAATTGTTGCTTTTGTGTGTGATTTAGTAGTATGGAAAAGAAGCGAAAAATTGATAGTGAATGCAGAAAATTCAAAGATCAGTGGAACATTCAGTATTTCGTAATTGAGTCCAGTAACAAGGTGCTATGTTTGATTTGCAATGAAAGCATAGCCGTTCTCAAAGAATATAACATTAAACGTCATTATGAAACAAAACATTTTCAAAATTACTCAAAATATACAGGAAGTTTGCGGACAGAAAAATTCGAAGCTATGAAGCGCGGATTGAAATTGCAGCAATCTTCATTTACGAAACTCAAAACTGAACAAGAGGCTGCAACTCGTGCCAGCTTTCGTGTGACTCTTGAAATTGCAAAACGTGGAAAACCATTCACCGATGGAGAAATGATCAAAGAATGCATAATTGCAGTAGCCGAAGAAATGTGCCCTGAAAAGGTAAATTTATTAAAAACTGTCAGTATGTCAGCAAACACTATGGCTCGAAGGGTAGAAAACATCGCTGAAAATATATCCTCTCAACTGTTCGACAAAAATGGACATGTTGAGTGGTTTTCTTTGGCCTTGGATGAGTCAACGGATGTGTCAGATACTGCTCAGGTATTGATTTATATTCGATGAGTAGATAAAAGCTATGAAGTGCATGAAGAACTTCTTGATATGTATAGTATTCATGGCACAACTATTGGTACAGATATTTTTAAAGGAGTTGAAATGGCCATTAATCAAAAGAACCTTCGATGGAAAATCTTGAAATGTATTACAACTGATGGAGGCAAAAACATGAGTGGGAAAGATAAAGGAGTCGTCGCTCTTGTATCAAAGGCTGTAAAAAGTGACAGTGGTTCAAAACCTAATGGTCTTACATTGTATCATTCATCAACAGTCTTTGTGCGGAAAATGTTTGGATATGTCTGAAGTTCTGAAACCAGTCATATCAACTGTTAATTTTATCCGATCTTTTGGGCTGAATCAATGACAATTCCGACAATTTATTGAAGAGATTGGAGAAAAAGACTTACCTTATCATACTGCCGTACATTGGCTTAGTTGTGGGAAAGTCCTTCAGCGCTTTTTTGAACTTCGAGCAGTGATCGAAATTTTTTTGAATGAAAGCATCGCCCTCTTACTGAATTACAAAACAACGCATGGCTGTGGAAGTTTGCATTCTATGTTGATTTGACAAAACATGTGAACGAACTGAATTTGAGATTGCAAGGAGAAAACCAGCATCTTCCTGATTTATACACTAATATCAAATCATTCCGGAAGAAATTGATACTGTTTCAATCACAACTACAAAGTAAATGTTTTTGACATTTTAAAACATGTGAAATATTCAGCCACACCACTGAGACTGAGTTTCCTATCGATTTTGCAATCGAAACTTTGAGTGCTTTGAAAATAAATTTTGATACTCGTTTCTCGGACTTTGATGCCATTGCGAATCAAATTAAGATTTTTCAGAATCCTTTTGATACTGACATTGAAACCCTAGCCCCGGAACTTCAAATGGAAATGATTGATCTACAGTGCAGTGTTATAATTAAGAACAAATATCAAAACTCATCTTTGTTGGAATTTTATAAGAGTCTTCCACTGACACAATTTGATAATTTGCATAAATTTGCTCGTGGGCTGTTTTCTGTTTTTGGTACTACTTATTTGTGTGAGAAGACCTTCTCCAAAATGAAGTACACAAAAAATGTTTACAGATCTAAATTAACTGATGAGCATCTTAAATCTCTTTTAATAATTGGTACAAGTAAAATTAGTCTACAACTACAAACTATTGTCAGTGGAAAATCTCAATTACATAAATCTCATTAGTATTTCATATGTCATTATGCTTGTTATAAGTTGTTTTTATTTAAAATGTATAAATTATATAAATGTGTACTTCATTATATAAATGTTAGTTGGATTCATTTCAATAATTTGTTAGTTATTATATACTGAAGTTAAATTTTCTGCATATTATACATGTCTTTACTCATTACGATTCTGTGTTTCTTTATCCAACTTATCACAAAAACAATAACAATAAGCCTACAACAATGTTATGAGTAGTTAGCCCATGACCATATCAATGTAGATGTCATATTAATAATTATTCAACAAAATTAGAATACTTCAGTAAACTAAGTTTAATTTGCTATAAAAAATATGTTCTCTAAAAGGCGTTTTCAAGTATGCTAGCTCTCCGCGGGCCGGACAAAATCTGTCAGCGGGCCGATGTGGCCCTCGGGCCGTAGTTTGGAGACCCCTGTTCTAGTGTAACTAAAATTTTTATGTGAACTCAAAAAAGTTGATCGTATAAAATTTTGTTTGAAATAAGAAATAATACCATTTTACATGCTAATTTTTACAGTTTTTTTTTTAATATATATTAATATGGGTTATCATCAAACAATCATAACACATAAAAAAAAGACGATATTTAATAACAAAAGAGTATTTTTTTGTTCATATTAAATATGCAGTAAAAGTGTAGCACATATAACACCATCCAATTTTGGTAAAATATTAATGAGTAGGTGAATTATTATTAATATTGTGTAATATGTTATGCAAATAATAGAACAAAATAATAGAAATAATAAGGTAAGTAAATCTATTTATTAAAAAAAAAACTATTTGCCTGAAAAATCCCAATAAGATAGTTACATTATATAATGTTTTTAGCATAACAAGCCTAGTGCCTAACACACGATTTTCAGAAAATAATCACAGTAAAAAAAAATAATTTGCTGTATTTGAGTAGAATAAAAAATTTGTTTAAGCTACTGTTTTACTTATGAAAATTAGAACATCATTGAGGAAAGGAAAGGCTTTCCACAGTCTAACATTTTCTAGAGAAATATGAGAATATTAATAATATCATTGCCAAATTAGGGAGACTTTTCCATATTAATTGTTTTTAATTTGGTACATACATTACCGAATTGTATTGTAATTTTGTGCTTTAGGAATATTGTAGTAGTTATAATGTTATGAAATTATATAACTTTGAAAATCACTATTTTTTGTTTAATTAGACTTAGTTAACAACACCTTAAATAAGCTTTATTAATAGTAATACATTCTTTTTTAATAATAATTAATAGCTTTAGTAGTAATATTTTTTTTAGTAGTAATTTTAGTAGTAATAAATAAGCTTTTTTGCATTATATTTTAAAACTAAATTCTTAAATTGGTAAAAATAACAACAACAATAATAAAAAATATATAATAGACCTAAGTAAATAAATAAAGTAAAAACTTAAAGTTTAAAAAAAGTAATGTTTTTTTTGTTTCTAGGAAAGGGGATTTGCAAGTTTATATCAGTGGCAGCGAAAACATATTGAAGGTCCTGAATTTGTTTTGCATGATGGTCCTCCTTATGCTAATGGAGTACCACATATGGGACATGCTATTAACAAGGTTAGAATGTATATCTTGAGTATTTTATTATTTACTTCTCTAACTTTATTAAAAGCTTAACTTTTAATATCATTTAAATTTATAGAATACTATGGTTTTAGGTTTTTTAATTTATTACTTTTTTGCAAATATTTATCTGTTGATTACACAAAGCTATGGAACAGTACCTAAAACTATAATTTGAAAAATTTTGAAACTGGAGAAATTTTTTATGTACAGATCTAGCCCGAAATTTAATACATGTAAACTTATAGCTGTTACCTATAAAAAAATTACATCATGAGTACAAAATTACAAAGTGAATAGGTAAAAAAGTAAAACTTAACAAAATATTATGAAATTGGAGAAATGACATTGGCTTATTGTCTGTTCAAAACATTGCTAATTAAGAAATTATCCTGTTTGTATTTTCAAATTTTTCTTTATTATTTATTTATTTTTATTATGAACTAGCTGTAACCCCTATACATTGCTGTGGCTCAGTCTGGTTCAGTTTTAACAATGCATTTGAAAACATCCAAATAAAATCATAAAATTGGAAATTTGGAAATCATAAATGGACCGTAAATTGGAAACATTTAAATGGAATCGTAAAATATTTAGTATAGCGTATGTTGGTTATGTCCAACAGATGGTATATGGTAGGTATATAAAAACATAATAAGTATATGAAAACATGTATATTCAAATGCAACATTGTATCAAAATTTCAAAATAATCAGTGAAGAATTTTTGGAGATTTAAAATTTTGAACAAATGAACTTTGCGTTTGTATTTATGTACATAGGTATATAAAAACATGCACACATTCGAATGTTGTGTCAAAATTCCAAAGCTATTAGAGAAGAACTTTTTGAGATCTAAGATTTTGAACAAACATTTATATTTTTATTTATGTAGATTTGTGGCAAAAACATTTGACAACAAAAATAAATAAAATTAAGAAAACTGATTTTTATTAAATTTATATTTAAATAAATTTTAGAAAATTTATATTAAGAAAGACATGTGAAGCTTAGGCATACTGTTTTATAAATTATTTTAGGAATAATAACTCTAGTAAAAAAATACAATTATACTTCTTTATATGATACACTTTGTTTAGATTTTAAAAGATATAACAAGTCGTCACAAATTATTACAAGGACATAAAGTGCATTATAAACCTGGCTGGGATTGTCATGGATTACCTATAGAGTTAAAAGCTATGTTGGGAGTTGATGCTACAAACATATCACCAATTGGTATCCGTAAAAAAGGTAAAGCGCAGTGTTTACTCTTTACTAAGAACTTACAAGCTGTATATTTAATTAATCTAATTAGTTTTGATTTAATTAATCTAATTAAAAAATTAATTTTTAAGTAAATTAAAATTAAGGTAGTTTTTATTTGAATGAAAATATGTGACTATCATCACATCTTTATTTCACCATCTTAATCAACACTAGAAACTACTTAAGTCAGCATTTTGGATTTTTGAAAGCAGTTGAAATTAAGAAGTTGAATTTAATGGTACTCATGATTATTTTTTTAATTTTAAAAATAGGTACTTTAAAAGTTTAAAATAATGAAACTTGCAGATTTTAATTCTGATTATGATGTTGAAATTAGAATTTCAAAAAAGTTTACGATAAACAAATTATTTTTAGAAATTCACTTCCATCACATCGGCGAGAAAGCTGTATGCCACTGTTATTTCAAAAATTCAAGATATGGCTAAAAAATTACTGAATTAATGGTATTACATTCTATTATTTTTATTTGTTCACAACTTTAACATTATCCCCTTTAATATACTTCCTTTCACAATCCCTACAACGTTCCATGCGAATACAACGTTTCCATTGGTTAGAGTAGTGATGGGCTAGTCAACTAGTAAACTAGTTGTTAATTCGACTAGTGCCTGAAGTAGTCGACTAGTCGGTTGTTCTGCTTGAGTAGTCAACTAGTCGGTTATTTCTAACAGAATGCGGTCAGAAGATGAAGGACAAGAAGACAACTCAGCTGATGCATTAAGGTCTTATTTTTTTTGTAAATTCTGTTCTAAAACTATTATATAAAAAAAAAAGTAGTGTGCCTACTTTTTAAATGTAACCGCATATTAATAATATTATTTAAATATTTCAGAAACTTTGTACATAATTTATATAAAATTATCATTTTCTCTTCTATCAATATATTTCCAAAATATTGATCTTCTTGGAGACATTTTAATACTAATAGATTAAAATAAATAAATTAAATAAAAAAAAATACTACACCATGACCATTAAAATAACAATAGTAACCTATTTACACTATTTATTTACAACACTCCATTTACTTACACTCTATTTAACACACTATTTGTTTATATACACTCTGAAATCCCGAAATCATACCTTTATATTACAAGAAAACTTTAAAAAATCTTAATCTCCTAATAAAATCATCACTCAATCAAAAACTGCAGAATACTGAATAATTGAATAATACGTCTACTGGACTTAACTTTAATATCAATTCCAGGAATTGTGCCCACATTTCCATGTGTTCCAGGAAAAGTGAACACCGACTAGTTGACTACTTTATCTATTCAATGGAATTGGCTTTGCCGAGTCTGGATATTTGACCCGTAAATTAGACAACAAATAAAACTAGTCGACTAGTTTATTCGATGTTTCAATCTGGTTGACTAGTCACTAGTCGGTTGTTTGAAGTAGTCGATATTTCCATCCCTAGGTTAGAGCAGTGTTAAAAGTAATTTTCTGAAAGCACATTCAGGCTGTCTACGCTTTTTCTTATACAGCTTTAACTATCTCAAATCTCGTTCCTTTCAATACTGATTTCACTTTTGTGGACAAAAAGAAGTCACACAGAACAAAATCTGGTGAGTAGGGTTGGGTGTCCCAACATAGGGATCCCATGTTTAGCCAAAAATGTTTTGACGACCAGTGCAATATAGGCTGGTGCGTTGTCTTTATGAAGAATCCAATGACTTGTTTTTCCACAACTCAGGTTGTTTTCTTCTTACACGTCCACAGACAACAGTTAGGACTTCAAGGTAATAATTATTATTCACGGTTTGACCTTCAGTTACCCAAATTACATGTGCAATCCTATGGAAAAACATAATCATGGCTTTAAATTTTGATTTGGACATTCAAACTTTGTTCAGTATCTGAAAGGAGGCTCTTACAGTGTTAAAATGTTCATGCAGAATCTGCTGAACTAAGCCTTTGTCAATTCTGATGATCTCAGCGATGGTACAAATGCTCAGTCGATGATCTTTTCAGATTAAATTGCCATTTTTTTCAATATTCTCCTATCATTTACGTCAAAGGTCATCCTCGATGTAGGTCAATGTCAGTCTCTTCTTGTCCTTCTTTGAACCATTTAAATCACTCAAAAATCTGAATGCATGATAAACATCAATCACTGTATATTTTTTTCAACAAAAATGAGTTGTGTGGCAGATTTTCCTAATTTAACTAAAAACTTGTCATTAATGTGTTACTCTTTTAAAACGTTAGACATTTTTTTTGACAGACAGCAAATACACTGTCTATCGAACAAAAGCCACAGCCTGACTGAGTAGTCGGCAGTCATATCACCTGCAGGAATGGTGTGAGGGGATGTTATATGACTTGTTAATAACATGATGTTTGACCTTGTTGCACTTTCTGGTTGACTTTAGAAAAATCCATATCATTATTTTTTAGCAACAACTCGTATAGTATTTTAACCAGAATTAATGTCTAGTTATTTATTTATTTATAGCTCGAGCTTTTGCAAAGGAAGCAGTTGAAATTCAAAGTGCTGTATTTAAGTCTTGGGGTGTAATGGCTGATTGGCAAAATGGTTGTTACTTCACGAATGATAAAAGTTATGTCCAGAATCAGTTGAGGCAATTTTACGCACTCTTTTCAAAAGTAAGTTTTATTGTAAACCTAATATTTATAAGCCCTTAATATTTTAAGTTTAAATCTTTTAAATTACTGTAAACAAATATAATAAAGACTCATAACTTAAATCAGTGTTGCAAATTTAAAATAAAACAAATTTGTATTTGAAAAGTATATAATAAAAAAAGAACAAAGAAACCGAACAACAGTCAGCTTTTGTCTTTTGATTTAATACCAAACCATAACTTCTTTTATTTATAATTTGCTATAGTAACTTCTGTTATGAAACTTCATAATGACTGAAATTTGAACAAAATATGATGAACCAATATTGAAATTTTCTTATTTTTTAAAGTAGCTGTTGAACCAGATTTTTTGGTGATATAGCTATCTATTTGTTTTGAAGTATTTATTGACTATATTTGAGCAACATTATTAAGACAGATTTTTAAATATTTTGATATTTAACAGTTTTTTTGACCAAAAGGGGTCTAACAAACTTGTAAATATTTCTGAGAAAAGGTATTATGTTTGATAAGTAAAGAGATTTAACAAAAGTTTGTTTTCTTTATAATTCTAGAACATATATAAAGAAACAAAAAATAAAATAATTTAAAAATTCTGTAATTTATTTGTTTATTCTGATCTCTTATTTGTTTTAGGGTTTGATCTACAGAGATTTGAAGCCAGTATATTGGTCACCATCGTCCAGGTTTGTTTAACTTTATTTAATATTAGAATACTCAGTCTTGTATGTCTTGAAAAAATCCCTTTTCCCATTTCCCCAAGTTAATGAAAATTCTCTTAAATAAAATTTTATGGTAGGCTTACTGGAATATCTAGAATGGAAGTTGGCACTAATAATTGA
This sequence comes from Callitettix versicolor, assembly GCA_022606455.1. Lineage (NCBI taxonomy): Eukaryota > Metazoa > Arthropoda > Insecta > Hemiptera > Cercopidae > Callitettix > Callitettix versicolor. Next base: position 21,835,998 of record CM040189.1, read on the forward strand.
TATAACAATAATAAAATACCATAGACTCTCGGTTACTGGATATCTGTTTATCGGAAATTCAGATTATAAAAATATAATCAGTATTTGCAGCGAAAATTGAAAAGTTCATAACACGAAAAGCATTTAATGCACAAAATTCAAACAGTGCCTTTATGGGAAAACATTAAATTAAGATTATTTAAGAGGGGGAGAGGGGGGGGTTTATTTCAAATGAGCGTTGAAGGTAGTTTTGTTTATGTCTGTTAGCCGCCTCGGTGGCCTAGTTGATAGTGTACTGGGCTTTCACCCCGAGGACCCGGGTTCGATTCCTGGCCAGGGCTTGACATTTTCATACGCTATATGTCATCCCATCGTCTGCATTTGCCCAAGTGTGCACAATAGTCGGACGTTAAACACCCCTCCCAAAAAAAAAAAAAAAATGTTTATGTCTGCCATGTTGTCAGTAGTCGAGAAAAGGGTTTACATGCTTAAAATGGCCAGCTTTACAACTATATGTGACATTTAGTGATGTAAAATCTGATTTATGAGAACAAATCAGGTTATTTGTTATACAGATCCTAATCAATGATTGTTTAAATGATGCTGTTTGATTGGATGACTTGTGAAGTAGGCATAATATGCATTGTAAACATAATGTTTTTTTTTTCAAGCCCTGACCGGGAATAGAACAGGGAATAGAATAGGGTCCTCGGGGTGAAAGCCCTGTACAAAATTAGGCCACTGAGGTGGCTGATCTAGTTTACTAGTGTCACAAAGCTCAAAACCCCTATATTACTGTACTTTTTTTTTCAGAGAACTATGGAGAAAGCTTACCAACACAAGCATAACCTCAACTTAACCACATAACTCAGTAGTATCATGAGTGGTTCTCCCTGCCACTTATATGTTTTTTTTTTTTTTTTTTTTTTTTTTTGTTGTTTAACGTCCGACTATTGTGCACACTTGGGCTAATGCAGACGATGGGATGATTAATAGCGTATGAAAATGCCAAACCCTGGCCGGGAATCGAACCCGGGTCCTCGGGGTGAAAGTCTAGTACGCTATCCACTAGACCACCGAGGTTTCCCTTCAAATCGTATAAATCTTTTGCCACTTATATGAGAGCAGGTGTTATGGTCACCAGGTTGCTCATAAAATTCCGTGTTTTTATATGGGGCTTACACCACTCTTCTTGGAAATACTGATAAGCATTAATTCAAGATGTTATAGTTGACCATTACTATAATATTTTATACTATTTTGTTCTTAAATTCTACTAAGCCCAGTACGCTATCAACTAGGCCACCGAGGCGGCAATGTTCTATATATAAACAAGTTCCAGGAACTGCACTAGGCGGCATAATTAAGTGTTACGTATATGTTCTCACAATAATTTCTTTTGAAGTTTTAAATACTGTATACTGGAACTTGTTAACCACTGTCATGCTGCCAAATAGAGGGATGAGTGTACAATACATAATGTGTAAAATCATATACCCATTGCGAACTGTGACCTTTTTTGTTGATCCGAATCCCTGTAGTTTGCGAGGGATTACTGTAATATTGTATTTATATCTTGATAAAAATTACATTACAGGAACCCTTTAATATTTGTGATCTTTTTTTACCTGAGGTGTAGTCATACGTTTAAAAACATTTGGTAAAGTAGATCCGTAAATTTAAAAAATGATTGTTATAGTTTACACTTTAAAGATTAGACCTGTTTCATTGTTTACCAATTCTTTGTGCTTGTGTGTTTAACAAAGCTTCTTTCTCATTTTTTCTGTATTCTATCATTTGAAAACCTTGATTATGGGATATTATCTATATCAAAATAGGGGTCCTCCTATATATGTCCAATAATCGGTCTACTGTATTATTAAACATTTCTGAATATAAATATAGTAAAATCCTTTTTAGCTAAACTCATGTTATTAAAAACCTGGGTTAACTGAAACGTTAAAAAAAATTAACACAATAATTGATTCACACAAACACCTAATATCACGCGAGTGTCTATGGGTAAGTTGTTTCCTTACAATAATTGGCCCAGTGCATCACAGGCAGAGTGGTTCATCCCTTCAGTCATATGTTTTATCAATACAGTACAGTACTGTAATTGCAGTATAAAAAAGCGCATTTATATAATTGAGAGACAAACGTAAGCAGCAGTGTGGCATGCAGATGAATGATTACCGATTCACAAAACGTGTATTGCATTTTTGACATAGATGACCAGCTAAAATAAATATAATAATATTTAACTTGCTATAAAATATACAGTAAATATGTGCAGTACAGTATACACTTCGATCACTTAACCAAAAAAATATAATCTTTAAGTACAAAGTTTACCCAGTACAATTACGCAATCAACACTGCGGTCTACATGTGAACTGTGTGTTCTAGTGTCTCCAGTTGCTTAACAAATACACAAAAAGCAGATTTGTTTTGGTTCAATGTCTCGACTTTATAAACAGAGTAGAGTACCAGAATTTGATGCAAAGGCATAAGAATTAATCAGTATGCTGTATAAGGAAATGCCTGATAAGTCTGTAACCATAAATACGAGAGCTATGCTTGAACCTACAGTGTAGTATGTATAGTTAACATATAAACTTTCTTTTAATGTGTAATAAACTGTACTGTACTGTAGATTGTTTGAAGTAAAGATGTTTTTCCATAGATAAATACAATAAGGGTCAGCACAAACTGTATTGCTAATAAATTACTGTATACAGTATGTTCCACGAAGAGGTTTACGCATTTGATCCTCCATTGATCATTTTGAAATTATACATACTTTTTAAAGAAGGTACCAGAAATAGTATATGAGAATTAAGTTTGGCTGATGTTTGCAGAAACAAAATGGCGGCCAAAATAAATAAATTCTATCCCTTTTAAAAATCTTACTGCACTGCAGTATTAAATCGGCGTTATTATCAGTGTGTAGCTATGAATGATTTCCAGTTTGAATAGGTCTGATTTATGTAATATTCATTGCTATTTAGTTTTCTTTTAATTAGTTTGTATCTAATTAAATTAGAAAAAAAACTAATAATAAAATGTTGTTTGAAAAAATATAACAAAATCAATTCTATACTTTATTCGGCCATTTGGTTTGATCATCCAGATGCAATTTCTGGTACATTCTTTAAAAAGTATGTGTAGTGTCAAAATGATCAATGAAGGAATGAGAAAATAATGGAGGATCAAATGCGTAAACTTCGTGGGACACACTGTGTATAAATTACTGCGTTTATTAATCATGTCATCATATTAGAGGAAATTTTTTATCGTTATGTTAAAACATTTTTGAAATGTTTTGACCTTTATAACTCATCTATCTTTATAGATGATCAGATTTTTATGTCATTTGATAGACCATGACATCAATAGATAAATGATTTATGACTTGGAAAATATATAACATGCTGTTGTAGCCTATTAAACGTATTTGGTGAGTGCTTGTAGTTCAATTGTAAGACAGCAGACAGTTTGTTGGAGCACATCTATTTTATCAATACAGATCGAATTTACGGTTTGCTGTTTCTGTGTGATACATCATACATCACTTCTCTGTTTACTAATATGTTTAAAAAAAAAAATGTGTTCAACATAATGTAAATTTATATTTTAAGAAAATTATTATTTTTTTATTTATAACAATAAGAGACAAAAGGGAGGAAACAAACTTATATAATTATATGTACCTACACTAAATTTATTTTTAACAATTAAACCTAACGTCTTTATGCTACTGTGTGCTTAGAACAGCTTTGGCTGAAGCAGAATTGGAATACAAAGAGGACCATAAAAGCGTATCAGTGATTTTGAGGCTACCGTTAACTTCAGTGCCCAGTGTTTGGGATGTTAACTCTTCTCCAGTTTATGCTTTAATATGGACTACGACACCTTGGTCTCTACCAGCTAATAAAGCTATCGCCTACAATCCTTTACTTCGATATGGTATTGTGAGCATAAACAACTCCAAAGAACTCTATCTTGTTGCGGTAGATTTGGTTGAAGATTTGCAAACGAAGTTGGGGAAAAGCATTAATATAGTGAAAACTATTGAAGGTACTGAATTAAAACTTTAATGTACAATTTGTGTAATTGATTTTTTTAGATTTTATAGATCCTTATATTTTAGTATAATAATAATAATGTTATTAACGTATCTTAAGAGCCTAAAAGGCAAGGTGGGAAGTTATTAAGGGGTTTTATCTTGAATTAGCAAAATATAATGGTAAAAGAGGGAAATAATTGCAATGAAATTTTCCCTAAGTTTGGAGTTGTATAAAAGAATGTTGTAATCTCCTATAACAACATATAATAATGTAATACAAGAGTTGTTTTGAAAGTAAAGAACATTTTGATCTAATGAGCCGCTCAGTTCCCTCACTGTAGCCACCATTGTGTCACTAACTTTCCCACTCCTTCATGACAGTCTGACATTAACAGCGAGCTGTTACAGTTATTGTTTATTTGTGTGACTTTAAAATTTATGACAAATTCACGCTCCTACCAGATATGAGGTTCATAGTGTAATATGCTTTTTTAATGCAAAAAAGTCTGCCCTATGGAAATTTACAGATAACCAAGCTTTATGGTAACATGATTGCCAGTGAATGGGATGGCATCATTCCTGATCAAAACAAAAAAAAAAACCATAGAAATTCTGAGCACCAAGAAAATTATGGCTAAAGTAGTTTATGGTTTAAAAGGTATCCTATTCATCTAAACGAAACCATAAATGCAGCAGCTTACTATCAGACCCTTCACCGACTACGCTGCACCATTTAAAACAAATGGTCTTGTTGTCTAGTAACATTGTGCTTATCCACGATAACACATATCTGATGAACTTGCTTCAACAGTGTGAGGGAAGTTTGTGAACATCCACCATGTAGCTTGAACTTGGCTTTGAATGATTACCATCTTTTTACGAAATTGAAGGATTTTTTGGGAAACCACTGCGGAAGTGAGAGTGAACTGAAAGAGAGCATTAGTGAATGATTCAACAACTTGGCGACAACTGAGTGTACAGATGGCATAGAAAAGCTGGTGAAACGCTATGAAAAATGTTTAAATTTCAATGACGACTGCATAGAAAAAATAGCTAAGATATCAAATGTGGTGTAAAATAAGCTTTAAGTTTTGTTTCATCATCTGAATAAAAAGTGCCTAAAGAAAAAAAATTTTTTTTTCTTCCAAACAACCCTCTTATATTATTTCTATAAGTATTTTTCCTGTTTAAGTAAATTATGTTTAATTACTTTTCCCAAATTTTGTTTTTAATGTCAAACTGTGTTTAATTTTAACGACCTTTTTTGATTTATGAAGGGAAATAATTGATTTTATTGTTTGGTTTACAAGGTACTTCATTGCAAAATGCGATGTACGAGCATCCTCTGCAGAAAAGCAGTTCCTTGCCTTTCCTTCCTGCTAATCATGTATCTGAAACCAAAGGGACAGGTCTCGTCCATACTGCTCCAGCTCACGGGCCTGATGATTTCCTTTTGGCGAAACAAAATAATATACCTGTGGTAAGTAACTATTGATAAACAGTTTCTTTAATAAATGTTTTTTACCATTAATAATGTGGTTATTCTTTACAAATTTTTAGTTTAAATAGTCTGCCTGTATCACGTATTTGTATCCATGTATTATCTCTTTCTTCTCTACGATACAAGTGAATCTCTGCTTGTATCCATGTATTATCTCTTTCTTCTCTACGATACAAGTGAATCTCTGCTTGTATCCATGTATTATCTCTTTCTTCTCTACGATACAAGTGAATCTCTGCTTGTATCCATGTATTATCTCTTTCTTCTCTACGATACAAGTGAATCTCTGCTTGTATCCATGTATTATCTCTTTCTTCTCTAGGATACAAGTGAATCTCTGCTTGTGTCCATGTATTATCTCTTTCTTCTCTAAGATACAAGTGAATCTCTGCTTGTGTCCATGAATTATCTCTTTCTTCTCTACGATACAAGTGAATCTCTGCTTGTATCCATGAATTATCTCTTTCTTCTCTAGGATACAAGTGAATCTCTGCTTGTATCCATGAATTATCTCTTTCTTCTCTAGGATACAAGTGAATCTCTGCTTGTATCCATGAATTATCTCTTTCTTCTCTAGGATACAAGTGAATCTCTGCTTGTATCCATGAATTATCTCTTTCTTCTCTAGGATACAAGTGAATCTCTGCTTGTATCCATGAATTATCTCTTTCTTCTCTAGGATACAAGTGAATCTCTGCTTGTATCCATGAATTATCTTTCTTCTCTAGGATACAAGAGAATCTGCTTGTATCCATGAATTATCTCTTTCTTCTCTAGGATACAAGTGAATCTCTGCTTGTATCCATGAATTATCTCTTTCTTCTCTAGGATACAAGTGAATCTCTGCTTGTATCCATGTATTATCTCTTTCTTCTCTAGGACACAAGTGAATCTCTGTTTGTATCCATGTTGTATCTCTGTTTGTATCTCTTTCTTCTCTCTGTATTACTACATTTGCTATTATATAGTAATAAAGTAACCACTCAATATCCACAACTTACAATTCGCTGACATTTTATATATGAGTCTTTTTATATATAACTTTTTTATAACCTTTATATGTAATTTTTGGTTTTGATCTCTCTTTAAACAATAGGATTGTAGACGTGATAAACACAAATTTCATATGTATAAGGAAATTTAAAAATGTATTTTGTACAGATATCAAGGGGTTCCTGCGTATAAAAATAAACAACTTTCAATTAATAAATGGAGTATTAATTGTAATTTTAATGTTATTGTTAAGGAATGCCATGTGGATGAGAACGGATGCTACATGAGTGGACTGCATTCATCCCTTGATGGCCTTTCAGTTTTGACAACTGGTTCTGAACAAGTCTTATCGCTGATGGACATGGAACATGCCATAGTTTTCAGAGAAATTTATCAGCACAGTTATCCATATGATTGGAGGATGAAACAACCAGTGATATTGCGAGCTAGCCAACAATGGTTTATCGATACGGATGCCATCAAAACTAAAGCTATTGTACGTCTTGTTTGTAGTTTAATGTATTTAATAACTTTTAAATATTTAAAACTTATAATGTAAAATCAAAAAATTACATTGACCAAAGGCGCTATATACATGGCTCCAGAACAAAGAATGTCACTGGTGCTGTGACATGTAGTCTGAGACCAATAGTAAAACATGTTATTATGGGACAATACACCCAAAATATTGAGAGGCAATGAGTAATTGAGAGAGACCTTCAACGTCCGTATAGGAACATTTGAGGTTAGCTTTTAAGAAAACTTGAATTAATATTTATATTGATAGTCAGGCAGTAGTACAAGCACTAGTAGGTTTAATGTTAAAGTCCAAACTGGTTTAGGAATGCCGGGAAACTTAATGCTCTGCTCTTGGACAACTATAGCGGTATCCCAGTTTTAATTCATTCCAGAAGTAAGACTGTTATCTGAGCAGACTGCTGTGCGAGTCAGCATTTACATTAGAGACTTATGGAAAACATTTTTTAATTTGTTACATAAAAAAATAATAATTGAGTGCTTATTATTAATATGTCAAGATGAAGAATGAAGAAAATTCGCAGAGCAGAAGTCACACTTTAACTAAATTCATACAAATGTAATTATGTCACATATATGCACATAGGCAAGATCAATACTGCATATTTTTTTAGTTCAAACTGTAGTTTTTTTTTAGCTCAATAGTTAAAGTTTGTCTTTTACGTCCACTACCACAAGTACTTCTTTTAGAACCCATTTAATTAATATTAAAAAAAAAAAAAAATTGAAAACAGGATTTAAGGTTGTGCAATCACGTCTGCTGACAAACTTTGTCCACTAGATCGCAGGCCACTCGCTCTAGGCGCTTTTTTTGTTAAACGAACATTTCCCCTCCATCCGCTTTGTGTTTCGTGGTACCCCTCCACGCTCCACACTTCTTGGTTCCTTCGGTGACTGTAGGCTTTACCAGCCCTTGTGCTTACTTGAGCATTTTTATTTCAAGGCTGGCTATATGCTACGACATCTTTCCATGCGATTTACGAAACAGAACTTCACATTCATGCGTTATATTTTTCTGTTTTTGCAGGATGTCACTTTTTGACTTATATATTGTAGTTTGCCTATTCCAACTTGTATTTGTAATTATAGCACGCTACTCGCTGACATGATGGAAGCAAATTTCCTAAATGTGCTGTTTTTGTTTAAAATACAAACATTTTAAATGTATTAAATTTTTGTTCTACAATAAAAATACAAAAATGAAATGCCGTGAAATTTGTAAGTTTTTACGCAATACTTTCTATAAACATTTAATTCAACTATCGTAATCGGTGTTAAAAACTGTATAAATTAGCATTTAAAACTTTAAAATTGCATTAAATGAAAATAAAATGTAAAATAAAAATGCAAAAATGAACCGCAACGTCAGGATTTGTGTGCATTTGTATGTACAGATAAATATGATTAGAGTAATAAACCTTGAACATTGATGATGTGTTTTAAAAGCATTCTAAAATTTAAGAACCTGCCGATTCTTCCTACTTTTATCAGTTCTTCTTACTTTTAGCCTGTGTGCGCTTAATTGTCATTATGGTTATGATCGTCACGGTTATGATACCTTTCAATGCAAATTGTGAAACAGAACTTCATGCATGCGTTATATTCCTTATGCGTTCAAATATGTCACTTAATGATTTATATGTAGTTTTTTCATTCCAAATTGTACTAAAAATCGAGCCATGCAATAACAGCTTAAAAATAACTAGCTGACGTAAAAAAAAAAATTCGCTATGAAGTTTAAATTTTGATTCAATAAAAAATATATTTTTTATATTTTTTCCAAAAAAAACAGTTTTTTTAAAAATTTCCGATATGGCAAAATGAGGGTAATTAAGGTATTAGTAGCATATAACTCCAAAATTTGGTTTAAATTGCTTCTTCCGTTTACAAGTGGGTGTGGATTGACTAAAACACAAAAAAGGCCATATAATACCCCTAAAACGCTTTAAATTAAAAAAAAAAGTCTATGTGAAAATAACATGTCTCCAAACATGTGTGAGTTATTTTAAGCCAAAATATCCATAATTATTTTTTTGATCGCACAACCTTAAACAACAATTTGAAACTTGTACACAAGGATTTAACATTTTGTTAAATTTAAAAATCAAAAGTACATAACACGATATTATAACTGTTTAAATTTTTAACAGGCAAAAGATTAAACACACAGTAAAAGAGTTGATGACACACTAAATAAAATTAGGTGTGATGACGGAAAAGGGATTAGGCATTCTGAGAACAGATAATTAAGAAATATCCTGTAAGTTATTACCCTAAAAAAACTAAACACCCATCAATCAAAAGTCTTGTTTGTGTTAACTCAGCACAATGTTTATTTCTGTAACAGCACAATGTTATTTCTGTGTTTACACAACTGCTTAGAAATAATTTAACAAAATGAAAACACTTATAATATTTTCAGCCCTTTATCCGAAAAGTAGACTGTTATGCGGGTAATTTTTTATTCCATGAATCAGACCGTAGTCCAGGTCGACTGTAAGCCGACCTATAAGTATCACTGTAGTTACTTTATACTTGGTACCAAGAAACAAGGGGGTTGAAGGTAATGAGGAGAGAGAAAGACTGGGATCTGCAGGTGATTTTATTGGACCGAAGGTGGTTTCTCTCAGCTCAGTAGTTGGATCTGCAAACAACACAGAGAAAGAATAACCTTAGAAAGCATATTCTAAAAAAGGTTTCTCTAGGTGGACTTGAAGGGACAGTTGGGATCCTGGGTGGAAGGATACTCGGGAGAACTATGGGGACTCATTACGGGGCACTGTGGTCTGTGGGTGAACATAAATAGGATAGGAATGTATTACAGAGAAACTGTGTGTAGGCCATGCAGGAAGAAAAAAGAAACTGCAGGTCTGTGATTGCGAGGCAAAGGGTGTTTGGCTTCAAGGATCCTGAGGACCTTAAGTAGAATTACCTTGTCAGTGGACTGCTAAAGCTCTTGAAGGTATACTGAAGTAGAATCTTAGAGGATTAGCTGCAACAGATTCTTTGTTGTGCTAAGGACCACTGAACCATGTAACCGCTAAAGAACCAAATCGATTGACCAAAGAGAACCATAACGATAAAATGTTTTTTACAATTTTGATGTGTCATTATATTTTATTAATGTTAACAGAAAATATTTTGCCTGTAAGGAAAGCAAATTTTTATCATTGTTTGTAAAAAAAAAAAATTGAAATATATTTGTAATTCCAGGAAGCTCTGAAGAATGTGAAGATAGTTCCAAATCGTGGAACAGCAGGATTAGTGAGTCAGCTGGAAAGGAGGCCATATTGGTGTATTTCTCGGCAAAGAGTTTGGGGAGTTCCAATTCCCATCCTATATAATAAAAGCACAAACACCCCTATAATTTCAAAGTAAGTTGTATATTCATATAATATTAGTAAAATGAATTACCTAGTTCATATGAGTAGGAATGGCGACACTTGATCCCAGCTTCCTGATTGGTTGGATTCAAATGAGCTCGCTTTCTGATTGGTGCAGAGGGATGTGACGTCATGTTGTGACATCATGGTGTGACGTCAGTGTGTGACGTCAGGGTGTGATGTCGGTGTGTTTTTAAATATATTCTACAAAGAGTAAGTATATAAATATATCGATGAAATAAACTCCAAGTCAGGCGTTGGTGACCTCTTTAGTATTATGCGGGGGTGTGCTTGTTCTCGAAAGTTATCTATGATATGTTAATTCCGTGCGGGTCATGTTTAACCAATGCGGGCGATGTATATTCTTTTATAGCTCTTAAATGACATTACATGTGACATGTCAATGCCGTGCGGGCGATGTTTAGTCAATACCATGGGGCGATGTATATTCCTTCTTAACTTTTTAGTGACATGACATGTTGACCTGATTGGTGTAGCTATAAAATGTAAACCGTTCAACCTGTTGATTTTCATTATTCAAACACCATTGTAAAATTATACTACAGCAGGGTGTAACGTCTGATAGTGTTGTGTGAAATAAAACAACGTTTAATATGATACAGATTTATTATTACAAGTTATAATATACTATAGCTAATAATAATTTAAGTGACTATGAAATATAATGAATAAATTGACTAATAATATTTTTAAAAAAGAAAAGCTTCATAAAAAGGGCGGAGCAAGGATAGTGTATCCTTGGAAGGAAGCCCCATCCACGCTTCCTTCGGTGTCTACCAGCACATTAAAAAAATGTAGACTCCCCTCATTTAAGCATTACACTGTAAAAAGAAGATTGCTCAATTTGATTGCGCAGTTGCACAGTGTTGTTACTGCGAAATCAAATTGTCCCAATCTTCTTGCGAAAGCATGAATCCTTCCAAATCGTGTTCACTATCACTTCTTTTTATGTATACTACAGAGTTTTTAATGTCCGTTAATGCCACTGGTTCAGGTTGACATGACACCGGTGGCATTTGGTCTCCGGTGAGGTCGGGGAAAAATTGCTGGTGTTGTTGTTGATGATGTTGTTGTTGCTGCTGCTGCTGTTGCTGCGGCTGCTGCTGTTGTTGTTGTTGCTGCTGCTGCTGCTGCTGCTGCTGCTGCTGCTGTTGCTGCGGCTGCTGCTGTTGTTGTTGTTGCTGCTGCTGCTGCTGCTGTTGCTGCTGCTGCTGTTGCTGCGGCTGCTGCTGTTGTTGTTGTTGCTGCTGCTGCTGATGCTGTTGTTGTTGTTGTTGCTGCTGTTGCTGCTGCTCCTGATGCGACGTTGATGGCTGCGGTAAAATGGAGGAACCGGATAGCCTCAATAAATACGACGCAATGACAGAAGGGGAAGGCGGAGAAAAGGATAGTTCAGGCTCAAAGGATGATTGTGGGATCGGAGACGGTTCCTGAAAAAACTCCTGCTTAGGTATAAACGGAACTAAATTTGTAATGGGACCAGCATTACAAATAGGAGGAGGAGGAGGATGAGAAAGAAGAGGAGAAGGAGGAGGAGAAGACAAAATCCTTCTCAAAGAAGGTAGGGAAAGATCCATAGGTTCTTCGGGATACGGAGGAGGAGGAGGAGGAACTCTAGGGTGCCGAAAACTATAATCGGTGTCCAAACCACTGACGACGTATTTCGCCTACGCCCTGGCCGAAAACGTTTCAGTGGTCTCGGCACCACATTAAATTGCATTCGGCCGTCTTCATCTTCGATCCGTTGTATTTAATGAGGTATCGCGAACTCACCTCAAAACGAAAAAGTCAAGTGTTGGTAATTATGCTGGCGTCTTTTTCTTTCAAACTCAATGGCCTCTCTGAAACCAATAATAATAATAAATTATAGAAAATAAAGATGGAAAACAAAAGTTCTGTAAAAATCATAATGAAGTAACTTATACGGTGGTAAACCCGAAACGTATGACGTCAAATATAACTGAAAGTAAGATATTATTCGAGAAATCGCTAACAGTGTAAAGATGAAAAACAAAAGTTCTGTAAAATCGTAATAAAGTGACTTATACGGTGATCAACCGAAATGAATGACGTCAAATATAACTGAAAATAAGATATTATTCGAGAAGTCGCTAACAGTTTTCTAACGGTATTAAAAATAATACTAACATAAATGTTTTCGAAATTAAACAGACAAAAGCTAAATTTTATTATATTCAAAAAGATCATGTCGATCCACTTGAAAATTGTTATTTCTACTACTACAGTTGTACTGTAAATTGTTATTGTTACAGAAAAAGCAAGAAAAAACATTTTTTGTAATAATAAAATTAGTCTGTCAAAAGTAATCGGAGAAAAGCTGAAAGAAAAAAAAATAGTACACTCACCTTATTAATTCGGCCACAGTCATTCTCAAGTACACCGAAAATTGCTGTCTTGTAGGTTGGTCAGCCATTCTAACCCTCAGCGTGTGTATCGGCGTCTGATTTTGAGTGCACGTGTTTGTGTTGCATATAGTCAGTATCCCCCACCACTTGAAATCCCCACCATCATCACCGTGACCTCATCCGCTGCCTTTGTGTAATCTGTAATGAAGGAAACAGGAAATGTACATCCGTTACCATATCATTACCACCACCACCACCACCAAGAGTCAGGAAAGGTTTCGACCGCAAAGTCGATAATATTTCGCTTGAAAAAAAAAATGCTCATTCGACTGAATTCTGAAAAGTAAAAAAAAGAAAAATATTAAAATAAATAAATATTGTTAATATTTACCTTTATTGATTGTCTGCCCCCTCTGCGACGGTCGTCTGTTTCAAACGCCGACGCTCACCGTCGTCATGTTTTTCTTTGTCGTCATCGTCTTCACCATCGCCGTCTTCAAACCAACTTTTACGCGTTTTACGATTTCTAAACACGCATATACAAAAATCGAAACAAGTGTTTCGACACTCGCAACAAAAGATTAAATCGTTAAATGTAAACCGAGTGCAGATTTTCTTGCAGCAAGCGTATCCGTTGAAATTGGTCTTGTACACAGAAAGTTTCCACGAATGTTTCTGTGCACTCCTACAATTGCAGTGGCAGTACGAAAAATAATTGCACTTTGTACAAGCTAAACCGTCAACTTGACACCGCGGCACTACAAAACATTTATATTTACAACAAAAAGGATCACGATAGTTCGACACCATTTTAAAAATAAAATTAATAAAAAACTTACGCGAACGTAGTTTGAACAACACCGTATGCAAAAATAATACTGACACGCTTGTCATTCTACTGTGTATATATATATATATATATAGGCTAGTGTCTAAAGTGCCTGAAGTGGCTGAAAGCGTACAGATGACCACATAGGGCATGGAGCCTATGACAACAGTAGCGAATATGAAACAAGAATACATTGCTTTACCTAGTGGAAAAAAAGTATTTCATTCGAAATAAAACAAAGATTTGTTAAAGTTGTTAGGCTTAGACAATTCGTACAACTCGTGAATTGATATGCGTGAACTAATCGCGTCAACAGGATATCCGTTTCCTGCGTCCCCACTACTCTCGCAATTACAATACAGGCTAGTTTCTCTTTGTTCGTTTCATTATACTTTGAAATGGCTAACGTGCAGGACGAAGGCTACTGCTCGGACAATGAAGTTCGAGCAGAAGAGGCACAGAGAGTAGAATTCCGGGGCTTCGGGGGAAGGTTCCGCGTGAACTTTCGCGGGTTAGCCGATGCTGAAGAGGCTGATCAGCCCCAACAACAACCCCAGCAGCCTCAGCCACCCCAACAACAACCCGAACAACAGCGGGCTCCTCCCGAAAACTAAAATCCTCCTCGTTCTCCTTGTACAAAATGGCCCTTTTCAGGGCCCGCAAAAACAACTATCTAGCTTTAAGACGGGTCTTCGTCCACATCGGATCTCCTCTCTCTCTATCTAACTATTAAAACCTCATAGCAAAACGTGTTTGTGTGTGTGTTGTAATTTTTTTGATTATTTTAGTTCATTTTATCGGATCTCCTCTCTCTATCTAACTAACTATTAAAACCTCATACTGGCAAAACTGTATTTGGCTCCTGCAATAGGTGGCGAGACAAGTCAGGCGTGGTTGACCTTTAGTATTATCTGCGGGTGGTATGCTGGTTCTCGAGCGTCATCAGCGTGTATCCGTGACAAGACAGGACATGTTAATGCCGTGTGGGCGGTGTTTAGCCAATGGCATGTGGGAGGCGTGTATCCGCCTTAACTCTAAAGTAATTGACCTTTTCGCATAATGTAAAGAAGTTATTTTCAACCCACTGGTTATAAATACGAGGCGTTCAAGGGCATTTACCCATTTGTCTTTTGCGCTAGACAACTGAATGATTGCTGCTCGTAAGTTGTGTTTTATTCTGTCTATTGTTATCTCTCTCTCTTCATAAACTGTTTGTTCTTTTTGTTTGAGTTACAGAAATAATACTATTTGTGTTATTTGTTGAAGAAATTGTAACCATTATATATTTGAATTATATATAAATTTTTCTATAAAAAATAATTACTATCGCTTTTTTTGTTTTTGTTTATTATAAATAACGTTTACGTCTTCGTATAATTCTTACTTTTATATAGATTAAATGTAGGTGTTGGTAAAAAAAAAAAACTAATAATAATGTCCGCTTTTATAGTGTTCAAAGTTTAGACTTATGTGAAAAGTTTCGTCTGTGCGAACCAAAGTAACTTTTAAATTCAATCGACCTTCAGGTGCTGGCGAGATTCAGTGGGTCAAACAAGGTCTGATCGAACTTGTTGACATTATGACAAAGATTTACCGAAGAAGATCGTTTAGGGTTCACTTTGACCAGCTTGAACTTTAGAAATCGCGACCGGGTTCGTAGCTTTCAGACCAGCATCGAGTCACCGCCGACATGTTGTTGAATATTTTCGTAGTATAATCCAGAGCAATGCAGAGTCGTTCACTACCAATGACGTTTTCAAAGTGGAATGCACCGTTGATAAAAACTAGATTCGGGAGTTCGATTCTGCTGTTGGTCGACGTGAAGCGAGAGCGAAAAAAAAGTATTTCTACCCAAGAGATATTCGGTGATCATACGGGCGCAGATTAATGAACTAGTTCCCAAGAGTGTGTTCCGTAACCACCAACTCCTGGAAACTAGTTCATTAATCTGCGCCTCCGTAAGATCACCGAATATCTCTTGGGTAGAAATACTTTTTTTCGCTCTCCGTCCGTCGACCAACAGCAGAATCGAACTCCCGAATCTAGTTTTTATCAACGGTGCATTCCACTTTGAAAACGCTCATTGGTAGTGAACGACTCTGCATTGTTTCTGGATTATACCGCCGAAAATATTCAACAACATGTCGGCGATGACTCGATGCTGGTCTGAAAGCTACGTAACCGGGTCGCGATTTCTAAAGTTCAAGCTGGTCAAAGTGAACCCTAAACGATCTTCTTCGTAGCGTCTTTTGTCATAATGTCAACAAGTTCGATCAGACCTTGTTTGACCCACTGAATCGTCCAGCACCTGAAGGCGGTCGATTGAATTTAAAGTTACTTTGGTTCGTACAGACGAAACTTTTTCACATAAGTCGAAACTTTGAACACTATAAAAGCGGACATTATTATTAGTTTTTTTTTTTTACCAACACCTACGAATCTATATAAAAGTAAGAATTATACGAAGACGAAACGTTATTTATAATAAACAAAAACAAAAAAGCGATAGTAATTATTTTTTATAGAAAATTTATATATAATTCAAATATATAATGGTTACAATTTCTTCAAATAATAACACAAATAGTATTATTTCTGTAACTCAAACAAAAAGAACAAACAGTTTAAGTAGAGAGAGAGAGATAACAATAGACAGAATAAAACACAACTTACGAGCAGCAATCATTCAGTTGTCTAGCGCAAAAGACAAATGGGTAAATGCCCTTGAACGCCTCGTATTTATAACCAGTGGGTTGAAAATAACTTCTTTACATTATCGCGAAAAGGTCAATTACTTTAGAGTTAAGGCGGATACACGCTCCCACATGCCATTGGCTAAACACCGCCCACACGGCATTAACATGTCCTGTCTTAATCCACGGATACACGCTGATGACGCTTCGAGAACCAGCATACCACCCGCATAATACTAAAGGTCAACCACGCCTGACTTGTCTCGCTCACCTATTGCAGGTTTTTAGAGCCGTTTCACCGGACCGGTTGTCGCGCCATTCTAAGGGTATATAAAGTCGATTGCTCCTGTAATTTGGCACTTGTGTTTTTTACACGATACTAGTGAGAGTTAGTTAACGCGCACGGTATATTCAGTAAGTATGCTTGCTTATACTTCTTCTTCTTCTTCGTCTTCTTCTTTGCTCGATGTTTTCAACTCGATACTGCCAAAAGACATAGAAACAATTTCTATAAAGGATTTATTTATCGGGAGAAAATATTTCATCATGGAAGCTTCGTTGATAAAAACTAGATTCGGGAGTTCGAATTGATGCGATGGCCGAAGAAGAAGAAGATGATGATGAGGATGATGATGATGATGCCGATGACGACGACGATGATGGATCGGTGAGGGTGTTGGCGCACACTATTTTGAACGAATGTCTTGCCGAACTACGAGAGATTGTAAACAATTTTGTGATGGCTACCGACACAGCATACTATCGTAAGGACGATACTTTCAGCGTACACGTCTGGCAAATGCTGTCCAACGAATTACAACTAATTTCGGACCACGTAAATCTCGATTGACAAAGTTTGTGAGAGGACCGAGAAATCGTGAAGAGTTACGGCAACAATACGGCCTGACTGGAAAATCTAAAAATATTAAGAGTACTGACTTGTAAAACAACCTTATTTCTTTTCGAATAAATGTAATATGTGTATCACAATTTGTTGTTGTTGTTGATATTTTTCTTTCCTCAAACTTATCATAAAATGCAGAGGTCTCGGTGGCTGAATGGTTAACGCGTTGGTATAGCAACCGAAAGGTTCCGGGATCGAGCCCGGTTGCTACCCCATCGCCTTTTCCTTACAAAAAAAAAACCGAACCCATCTCACGTCTTCATTAACCTAACTAGTAAAACAAAAAAAAAGTGTTAAAAGGTGCCAAATACAGTTTTGCCAGTATGAGGTTTTAATAGTTAGATAGAGAGAGAGGAGATCCGATAAAATGAACTAAAATAATCAAAAAAAATTACAACACACACACACCACACACACGCGCTTGTGCGTGGACGAAGACCCGTCTTAAAGCTAGATAGTTGTTTTTGCGGGCCCTGAAAAGGGCCATTTTGTACAAGGAGAAGGAGGAGGAGTTTAGTTTTCGGGAGGAGCCCGCTGTTGTTCGGGTTGTTGTTGTTGTTGTTGGGGTGGCTGAGGCTGCTGGGGTTGATATTGGGGCTGATCAGCCTCTTCAGCATCGGCTAACCCGCGAAAGTTCACGCGGAACCTTCCCCCGAAGCCCCGGAATTCTACTCTCTGTGCCTTTTCTGCTCGAACTTCATTGTCCGAGCAGTAGCCTTCGTCCTGTACGTTAGCCATTTCAAAGTATAATGAAACGAACAAAGAGAAACTAGCCTGTATTGTAATCGCGAGAGTAGTGGGGACGCAGGAAACGGATATCCTGTTGACGCGATTAGTTCGCGCATATCAATTCACGAGTTGTGCGAATTGTCTAAGCCTAACAACTTTAACAAATCTTTGTTTTATTTCGAATGAAATACTTTTTTTCCACTAGGTAAAGCAATGTATTCTTGTTTCATATTCGCTACTGTTGTCCATAGGCTCTGTGCCCTATGTGGTCATCTGTACGCTTTCAGCCACTTCAGGCACTTTAGACACTAGCCTATATATATACACAGTAGAATGACAAGCGTGTCAGTATTATTTTTGCATACGGTGTTGTTCAAACTACGTTCGCGTAAGTTTTTTATTAATTTTATTTTTAAAATGGCGTCGAACTATCGTGATCCTTTTTGTTGTAAATATATATAAATATCTCCAGGATATGACCTCATTACAAATAAAATTTTGCAAGAGCTACCTGACTCTGGAATAACAATGATTACAGCTATTTATAACGCTATAGTTAGACTCCAATTTATTCCACCACAGTGGAAAACTGCACAAATAATTATGTTATTAAAACCAGATAAAAAGCCTGAAGATCCAAAATCATATCGACCAATAAGCCTGTTACCTATACCATCAAAGATACTCAAACATTAATACTACAACGTATTATGCCATTAGTGGAACAGCATGGACTGATACCCGACCACCAGTTTGGATTTCAATCAAAAACACGCGACTGTTGACCAAGTGCACAGGTTAATAGGCGAAATAGACAAGTCTTTTGAATCTAAAAGGTATTGCGCGAGTGTCTTTCTTGATATATCGCAGGCCTTCGACAGAGTATGGCATGAAGGATTATTATTTAAAATAAAATCGTTCTTCCCCAGCAACACTTATAAGATCCTCAAATCCTTCTTAGAGAATAGATATTTCTTGGTGAATCACGGAGAGGCTTTCTCGGTCTTTGCAATATTAACGCGGGAGTTCCCAAGGTAGCGTCCTGGGACCGCTACTCTATCTGATTTACACGCCTGACCTACCAACGTCAGACTGTGTAACAACTGGAACCTTTGCCGACGACACCGCAATTTTGTCCTCTCACGAGGATCCAACAGAGCGTCAAAATCCTACAAAAGGAATAAACGAGATTTCAACATGGCTCAAGAAGTGGCGAATCAAGGCTAATGAAACGAAGTCAATAAATGTCACCTTCACCTTAAAAGGGTATATGCCCACCAGTAACGCTTAATAACGTCGAAATTCCACGAGCAGATCATGTCAGATACTTGGGTTTACACCTGGACAAGCGACTTACATGGCAGAAGCACATCTTTACCAAGCGCAAACAGCTGGGACTGCAAATACGGAAGTACTATTGGTTAATTGGTCGCCGTTCGCAACTGTCAATGGGCAACAAACTTCTTCTTTACAATGTTATGCTTAAACCAATCTGGACCTATGGTATCCAATTGTGGGGACCGCCTCTCATTCCAACATTGAAATCTTGCAGAGATTCCAGAATAAAATGCTACGAATGGTAACCGACGCTCCATGGTACGTGACAAGCGAACAGCTGCATCACGACCTTCAAGTATATACAGTCAAACAAGAAATTCTGCGTCATACGAAAACCTACAAAGAAAGGATCATAAACCACCCAAATCGCCTAGCGAAAGTCTTGATGGAGGAAACTCGCGCAACTCGTCGAAAGCTTAAGCGGAAAATGCCCCAAGACATACTTAAATAATAAAGTAAAGTAGGATGTGACCCTAGTCGCATTCCGAGCATGTCATGACAAGTCCCGACCTACCTACTACTTAATGTCCCCAATATGTGACAGATTGTAGTGAATAAAAAAAAAAAAAAAAAAAAAAAAAAAAAAAAAAAAAAAAAAAAAAATAAAAAAAAAAAAATATAAATGTTTTGTAGTGCCGCGTGTCAAGTTGACGGTTTAGCTTGTACAAAGTGCAATTATTTTTAAATTACTGCCACTGCAATTGTAGGAGTGCACAGAAACATTCGTGGTCGGCTGACCAACCTACAAGACAGCAATTTTTTAATATTTTACTTGAGAATGACTGTGGCTGAATTAATAAGGTGAGTGTACTATTTTTTTCTTTCAGCTTTTCTCCGATTACTTTTGACAGACTAATTTTATTATTACAAAAATGTTTTTTCTTGCTTTTTTTCTGTAACAATAACAATTTACAGTACAACTGTAGTAGTAACAATAACAATTTTCAAGTGGATCGACATGATCTTTTTTTTGAATGTAATAAAATTTAGCTTTTGTCTGTTTAATTTCAAAACATTTATGTTAGTATTATTTTTAATACCGTT
Organism: Callitettix versicolor; assembly: GCA_022606455.1. Lineage (NCBI taxonomy): Eukaryota > Metazoa > Arthropoda > Insecta > Hemiptera > Cercopidae > Callitettix > Callitettix versicolor. Next base: position 21,856,384 of record CM040189.1, read on the forward strand.
AGAAAACTGTTAGCGACTTCTCGAATAATATCTTATTTTCAGTTATATTTGACGTCATTCATTTCGGTTGATCACCGTATAAGTCACTTTATTACGATTTTACAGAACTTTTGTTTTTCATCTTTACACTGTTAGCGATTTCTCGAATAATATCTTACTTTCAGTTATATTTGACGTCATACGTTTCGGGTTTACCACCGTATAAGTTACTTCATTATGATTTTTACAGAACTTTTGTTTTCCATCTTTATTTTCTATAATTTATTATTATTATTGGTTTCAGAGAGGCCATTGAGTTTGAAAGAAAAAGACGCCAGCATAATTACCAACACTTGACTTTTTCGTTTCGAGGTGAGTTCCGCGATACCTCATTAAATACAACGGGATCGAAGATGAAGACGGCCGAATGCAATTTAATGTGGTGCCCGAGACCACTGAAACGTTTTCAGCCAGGGCGTAGCCGAAATACGTCGTCAATGGTTTCGGACACCGATTATAGTTTTCGGCACCCTAGAGTTCCTCCTCCTCCTCCTCCTCCGTATCCCGAAGAACCTATGGATCTTTCCCTACCTTCTTTGAGAAGGATTTTGTCTTCTCCTCCTCCTTCTCCTCTTCTTTCTCATCCTCCTCCTCCTCCTATTTGTAATGCTGGTCCCATTACAAATTTAGTTCCGTTTATACCTAAGCAGGAGTTTTTTCAGGAATCGTCTCCGATCCCACAATCATCCTTTGAGCCTGAACTATCCTTTTCTCCGCCTTCCCCTTCTGTCATTGCGTCGTATTTATTGAGGCTATCCGGTTCCTCCATTTCACCGCAGCCGTCAATTTCCCCGCAGCCATCAACGTCGCATCAGGAGCAGCAGCAACAGCAGCAACAACAACAACAACAGCATCAGCAGCAGCAACAACAACAACAGCAGCAGCCGCAGAAACAGCAGCAGCAGCAACAACAACATCATCAACAACAACACCAGCAATTTTTCCCCGACCTCACCGGAGACCAAATGCCACCGGTGTCATGTCAACCTGAACCGGTGGCATTAACGGACACTAAAAACTCTGTAGTGTACATAAAAAGAAGTGATAGTGAACACGATTTGGAAGGATTCATGCTTTCACAAGAAGATTGGGACAATTTGATTTCGCAGTAACAACACTGTGCAACTGCGCAATCAAATTGAGCAATCTTCTTTTTACAGTGTAATGCTTAAATGAGGGGAGTCTACATTTTTTTAATGTGCTGGTAGACACCGAAGGAAGCGTGGATGGGGCTTCCTTCCAAGGATACACTATCCTTGCTCCGCCCTTTTTATGCAGCTTTTCTTTTTTAAAAATATTATTAATCAATTTATTCATTATATTTCATAGTCACTTAAATTATTATTAGCTATATATGTATATTATAACTTGTAATAATAAATCTGTATCATATTAAACGTTGTTTTATTTCACACAACACTATCAGACGTTACACCCTGCTGTAGTATAATTTTACAATGGTGTTTGAATAATGAAAATCAACAGGTTGAACGGTTTACATTTTATAGCTACACCAATCAGGTCAACATGTCATGTCACTAAAAAGTTAAGAAGGAATATACATCGCCCCATGGTATTGACTAAACATCGCCCGCACGGCATTGACATGTCACATGTCATGTCATTTAAGAGCTATAAAGGAATACACATCGCCCGCATTGGTTAAACATGACCCGCACGGAATTAACATATCATAGATAACTTTCGAGAACAAGCACACCTCCGCATAATACTAAAGAGGTCACCAACGCCTGACTTGGAGTTAATTTCATCGATATATTTATATACTTACTCTTTGTAGAATATATTTAAAAATCCGACCTCACGATCACACACCGACGTCACACCCTGACGTCACACACTGACGTCACACCATGACGTCACACCATGATGTCACAACATGACGTCACATCCCTCTGCACCAATCAGAAAGCGAGCTCATTTGAATCCAACCAATCAGGAAGCTGGGATCAAGTGTCGCCATTCCTACTCATATGTGTTTCTAATAATAAAAATAAAACATAAAACTCACAGAAATTTTTAAGAAATAAACCAGTTCAAATCTGTTTTCCCAAGTGCAAAGTGAATAAATTTTGATTTAGAACATTAAATTATATTAACAAATTTTAGGATTAGTTTAACATCAAGTTATTTATGGTACCTAATGTTACAATTTTCAAATAAATTATTTAAAAAAAGTGTTCCAGTATTGACGGTAATCCTATACTGAACTAGGGTCCTAGAGGTTTAACTGCAAGACAGATCCTTTGATCGCAGTACCAGGGGTCACCAAACCCTACAGCAATTCTTTAATCAATCGACTAAAGGCAACCATAGAGATAAAAAAAAGTTATTTTTGCACATTTTCAGCAGCTTTAGTACATGTTTATGTTGAAAAGAAAAACGGATACACATAATCAGTTATGTATATAAATAAAAAAATATCTGCAAAAAATTAGAACAAATTAGAACACAAAGTGAATTTTTTTTGACTAAAATAAATTAACTAAACCTTTTACAAAATAAAAATAATAATGGTATAATAACATTCACTAAATGTACACAAACATTTCAATACTTCAGGTTAACTGTAGACATGATGGATAGTTAACAAAGTACCTCATGATAGAAGATAAATAAAACAGTCGGCTAAACAGACAACAAACGTTTGTTATTCACAGAGGGCATACAGCAGATTATTTCCAAAGAGAAATAAAAATATTTTGATGTGTGATTGACTACTGTGCTGTTTTAAATACAAAGAAAAGTCCGTAAACCAGTATGTACAAACCCTAAACCAGTTTCAAACATTAAAAAAAGTATTAAAACTTTATGTTGGACTGACTTTGCCTATAGAGTGCAGTTATAAACAAACATGCATGTACTGTATTAAGGAAGATGGCTGCGCAGGGTACTTAGGTTTAAAGAATGCATGAGAGGAAGTGTAAGGGTACTACAGGTGAGTTGGGTAAAGGGATGGACCCTTTGGCTTATTTACGCTTGGTAGATGTGATACTAGGGAAGTAATACTCATGATTATAGGACATGGCTATTTTATAAAACAGTGGGTATATACAACGGACCAACTCTGCGTAGGAAATGTGGATTGCAGAACATCTGCTCCTAAAATCTTTTGGAGCTAAAAAGAAACAGTTTGTTCAGAAAAATGACCAAAGTCTGACCAGTTCACAGGAGAATTTCATTAGTAAGATCCTAGAGTTTATTTGGATTTTGAGAGCAACGTTTAAGGTTAGTATGTCAATACTGAGAGCGCAGTAAGATCATGTGACAATACCATTCAGTGTGAAGAATAATAAGCAGTGTCGGAACAGATTGCTTAAGAAGGAAAAAAGGTTAATGGAAAGAATGCTTTTTCTGGTGCATATTAAAAAAATATGTACAAAAGTATAAATTTTTCAATGTTTAATTCCATTCCCAAACATTCTAAAAAGTGAATATCGAAAATCATTGAAAGTTCTTTAAAAAATCTGGTCAACCGTTATTTTTTTAAATATTTAATTACGCGTATATATGGTTCAGCATATTTAATTGGTAAACGTATAATAATTTTGTGTTTCAGTAATTATTTCTGCAGAATTCTAAATTAAAATTAAAATAAATGATCTTACTTTTAACTTCTATTATATTTTTGTTAGGTCTTTAGTAGAGCACTATTGCAGTCTTTTAGATACAGTTGGCGATGATTTCTGGTGGTCTTGTGCCGTACAAGAACTTGTTCCTAATAATATTGCTAAGGAGTTGCAGTTGAACGTGGATGAGATAGAAAAAGGTCAGGTAAGGTAATATTTATTTCCAGGAAAATTATAGCACATATAGTTTTACAAAAATTCTTTTTTGTGATGTGTTTTACCGTGAGACATAGACTACGTCTGAAGATGCCTTGTGGTGAAACATATGTCACTGAATAAAAAAGAATGTTTGTGAAACTACGTAAGTGTTCTAATTTTTTGGATATCATGGAGTTTCAAATACTGATTGTGTGTTCAATAATTAATAATATTTATTTATTTAAATAATAAAATTAAAATATATACTAATACATAAAGTGGAAAATCCATAGATGACCGAAATGTTCAACAACTCACAGATATCAAATACCCTGAACTATATACTCAAGTTAGTCATTTCATTTTATTTCAAATAAATTCACAAAACTGGCATTTTATTAGCCTAGTGTATAATTATATTCATTTATTTTATTATTTAATAATAATATATATTAAGTTCTAGTATTACTTTTTTCTGTAACAAAAGTATAATTTTCATAAAAGCTGTTAAAAACAAAAATTAAGTTCTAATACTGATTTCTGTGGTAACAGTTTAAATAATTAAATTTAATAAACAGATATTTCGTGGCGTTGGTCCACAAAGAAGGCAAGGGTTTCCCATTAGTCATATTTATTTTAAAAAAGCATTTGGTATTATTATATGCACATCTTTAGAACAGCCATTTCAATCGATTTCATCTATTAAATATTTAAAAATTTGTATACTAAACCCGAAAAATATGATTTACAACATAGCTGATCATTGCATTCCTCTAATTTCACCATATTTTAATAAGTTTTAAGAGAGTATGTATATTTCAAATGATCTGTTTGTTAGAATCACTTGCCAAAATCATTTGCATCAAATTTGTAATGATTTGCTTCATTAATTTGGAACCTCAATACTTGCAGCTGTTGATTTTTTCAAATTAAAGCATTTTGAAAGTAATAATGATTTTTTTTTAATTGCTTTACAGGATATTTTAGATATTTGGCTTGACAGCGGCCTGTCATGGTCTAAGGTTTTAGACAAAGTCGCTGACGTGTATTTGGAGGGTGTCGATCAGTTTACAGGATGGTTTCAGTCTTCTCTCATGACATCGGTAGCTCTAAGAGATATCGCACCATATAGGTAATAGCTAATTTTTAATTTAAATCAGTCATATTTTATATGTTCTAGAAAATATTTTAGTCAAAACAGCTTTGATAAAGTTTAAAAATAGTTTAATAATTAAAAAAATACGTGCTTTAAAATATGCTTCAAGCAGTAGTGAAAATTACGTCAAACATCTTTTTGACCCCAAAAACAGTATACATAGGAGGGTTTAAAATGTGTATGGTAATATTTTAGGAGCAATAAGAAGAAAAAATCCAGTCTGTCAGCCATTTTGTGTTTATACAAAAAAATAAATAAATTTTTGTTGATAAAAAACTAAAAATAATTTCTTCCAGAAATTTTGCACCTCACTTTTGAATCAGTCTGTATATATAAATAGATGTTCATTTAAACATTTTTGATATATCTTGAAGTGTTTTCATTTCTCTCTCATTAAATAATAAAGATCAATTATTAGCCATTATTATTTGACTGTTTTTTTAATTAAGTTTTCGATTTACAAAATTTATCTAGTGCTTGCTAAATTTTCAGGAATGTGTTTGTACATGGGTTTGCAGTCGATGAACAAGGCCATAAAATGTCCAAGTCTGTCGGCAATGTTGTCAACCCTCAAATCGTAACCAAAGGTGGAACAGACCAAAAGAAACAACCACCTTATGGGGTAGATACATTAAGGCAAGTGTCCATGTTACAATTTATTTGTTTTATGAGCTACATTTTGGTAAAATAGTCAGGAAAAGTATTAGTATAAAGAGAGTAGGCCAGGAGTTTAAATCTTAGTGTAAAGTGTTATCTGCCTGCATTATTACACACCTGTACTTGGAGGTCATGTGAAAATAAACAATCTTTAATATAATATATTTTGAAAAATAAAACATTTCAAAGGATAATACTTTGATTAAATTTAACTGTTAATTTAACTGAGCCATGTTTCACATAGTGCAAGTGTTGTTAGTAACAATTGTAAGTTGTTACCAGTTATTTATCTCAGTATTTGTTACAATTCTCAAATACTTGTTTGATAATTGGTAACAATATTTGGTAAAACCAAAATATAACCTTTATTTCTTATGCTAATATATTTAAACTAGTGGCTTGTTGGGCAATAGCCGCTATATATTTCAATAATAAACAGAAAATCTAAATTCCAAGAAAAGTATAAATTAGCAGTGTTAAGGGTTCGGGGTTCTCTACTACTCGGGTCCTTCAAAGAATTAACTATCAGTGGTTCATAAAAAAAATATCTTTAATATATTGAGATGTGTTACCTTATATTTATCTTGTAACAATTACAACTATGGTTGAGTGTTAAGGGTTCGGGAATCTCTACTACTCGGGTCCTTCAAAGAATTAACTATCAGTGGTTCATAAAAAAAATATCTTTAATATATTGAGATGTGTTACCTTATATTTATCTTGTAACAATTACAACTATGGTTGAGTGTTAAGGGTTCGGGAATCTCTACTACTCGGGTCCTTCAAAGAATTAACTATCAGTGGTTCATAAAAAAAATATCTTTAATATATTGAGATGTGTTACCTTATATTTATCTTGTAACAATTACAACTATGATTGATGACAATCCCAAGAATGAACACTGCTGTCTTATTCTTCAAAATGTTCCCCAAAATATATACTAATATATTCAAACCAAAAGTAAAAGGGAAAGAAGTGTATGCCAATTTTTATCTACTTACTTTTACTGCCGATTCGCCACTTCTCAGCACCGCCTGGCTGGAATGCTCTTCCATAGTGTGTCCTGATGTACAGCCTTCGGGTCTTCACAGAATCGACTGTCACCTGGAATATACTGACGTTCCGGTCCCCTCGGAATCAAGTGTTATTCCCGCCCTACTTCTTCCCCATGTTTTTATTTCAACTGCTGTTCTACATATCTTGTTGCTTATTGCAACAGGCAGTATGGCAGCAGTTTCGTAATTTGCCTGTGTCTTTGTCAATAGTGTTCTTTTTTTGGCTGTGACCTCGTTATAACATTTAAGATTAGTAACTAAAAATTAATATTTTTCTAAATCCTAACAGCAGAATATGAAACAGTCGTTAATGATATTAAAACAGCTGTTATTAAAAATGTTAATATTGAACTGAGCTGATCATTACTATTAATTTCTTATAACAATTTTTGCTAATTATAGAAACTTTCTAAAGGCTTGATTAAGGAAAATGTATGTTCTCAAATTCGAGAACAAGACCTATAAAGTAAGCCAAGTAAGATTAACCATTTTAAGTCTTTCAAAATACTGTTTTCATATTTTACCTTTTGGAGTTATATATAAGGATATTCTTGTACACACTTGAATAAACAGTCAGTAATTTTAAGTTTTACTATTTTTAATATTTGAATTAAAACTTATAAACTGAGCCTTTGTTGGTCATCTATCACAACCATTAATTAGTATGGTATAGAATATAGAAGATATAACTGTTGCATTGGTTAAAAGTATCTCAAAGTTGTTAATTTAATAATTATTTAGTTTGTACCAGTGTATTCAAAGTTCTTTTGTGGCTTTTAATTTTGTCTCTTTTCTTGTGAAAGAATTTATATTCATTCTTTTGTTTGTGCAACCTCATTATAAAACATCTACGCCGCAGGAAGCTTTAACACTGAATCAACACATTCGAATTGTTTTTAAGAAAATCTGTTAAAACGTTTTTAGATTATAACATAAAAATTGTTTACATGTCGCAACATAGATGGTGGGTTGCCAGCCATGCTACGCAACATACAAATATTCCAATAAGTTTTTCTTTATTGGATTCCTGTGGTGAATCTGTACAGAAACTTCGCTCTGTGCTAAGATTTTTACTGGGTGCGATGAATGATATTAGTACAATAGAAAAACAACCACAATTGAGGACGTTGGATAAATATCTCTTGCATTCTCTGTGGCATCTTGATAAAGAGGTAACCAGTAATATTAAAAAAATAAAATTAAAAGCATTTGTAACATTGTCATGTAAAAGAAGTAATTTTTTGCTTGAGATATCTAATATAATATAATGTTTGTTAAAGTAGCTGACTGAAATAAATTTACTTGATATCAATTGAACAGTGACATTATCTGTTCATGAATTTTATGTTTTATTTTATTTTAATTGCTTTGTAATTTTGACCTTAAGTTTCTCAAGAGGAAACTGAATTATAAAAAAAGTAGACATCGTTAGCTGTTTCATTAAACATGTTTTAATTATGCTTTTCGTGTTTTGCAATTAATTTTAAAACAGTATAACGTTTGATAAATTTTCAAATACTTGTTCAAAGTAAGAATTTGTTAGTTTTAACATTTTTGTTTAATGACAGTTACTCCAATAAAGACAAGTGATTAATACAGCACATGAAAACAATTTTAAAACATCGTGAATAATACTCATGTTCTCATGTGACATACTGACTTCATATATAATTTCTTTGTTAGCAATCTCTTTGTTACAATCTCTCTGTAAATGGATGATATAAATATTTTTTTCACCGGTGGAAGAAGAAAGATGTTCATTCTGTAAACTTTTTTGATTGTAAACTTCTGGACACATGCCTGCCACTCACATACTTACAAATTTTGTTTTTTATTGTTTCTGTAAGCTTCTGTTAACTTATAAAATGTTTCAGGTGGTAATTTCCAGTAGAAACCCAGCTAATGTCAAATACGGGACTGGACGCATGGTTAAAAACCAAAAAAATTATTAGAAAAAAACTTTTTGTGAAAACGTGATGGTATTACTAACAACTGACCTTTGAAAGACACACACGAATTATTGTACTGTACAGTATTTTGTAAACATGCAAAAATAAAAATACCTTTTATTGAAAGAAAAATTACTTATGCATGCTTTACAAATGTCAGCAGCCGACTAATTTAAGCTTCATTGTTGGTTGTGAATTACTGACACTTGACAGATAAAATTGTAGTGATAAACTGATTTCTGATGACACACCATTGGTCGTGAATTGCTGACAATGTAGCAGATATGAAAACAAAGAATAGTGAGTCACAGCAGGTGCTGCGCTTTCAAAAACATAAATCGCCAATAACAGGACAGTTGGACCATACTGATCGATCATCAGAGTACAGACCAGTGAGGTTCTACTTTATGTAGAAAAATACAAAATTTAATGTTATCACACTGTTTGCTACAAGATCCTTTTAAAATCAGGTTACAGAAATATAAAACTACAGCAGATAACAGCTGGTTCATCGACTAATTGCAACTAAGATTTTCTCCCTACTGTCAGTATCAGTGGCGCCAATACCATGAAAACAAATTTCCTGACAATAGCCCGACTAGAATTCCCAAAAGTTTTTGATTATACCTCACAGTATATAAATTATAAATATTTATAAACATTAATATGTGTGTTTAAGTTTTCATAGTTCTTTATATATTTAATTTTTTTTAGGTTATTCATTTGTAAGATTAATATAAAAGTGTTTTACAGGTTGTACGCATGTATAATGATTTTGAGTACAACAAAGTGTGTACAACACTTACAAATTTTACGACCAATCAAGTTTCTGGTCTTTACTGTCATGTTACCAAAGACAGGTTAGTAATTGTCAAATCTAAATAAGTGTATCTAAAGTATCATGATTTCAATATTTTAGTTACATTTGTAATTGTAATCGAACAAAAGTAACTTAGATCTGCTATTTGAAACTGCATATTATGTAAATATAAATGATACAAATATTTGGATAAAGGAACCATAGTTATGGATTCACGCAAGAAGTGAATTCCTTACTCTAAAGGAAGAATTTTTGCTGGAGTAATTTAATATGTTTTATAAAATATGTACAAGATGCAGTAAATATGTAAGGAGTTTATTTAGAGCGATATGATAACTGAGCAAGATTATGTATTAAGTTTACAAAGTTCTTGAAGCAAAGAGAATATTTTTTGCATGTTAGTTCTGTGGCACATCCTTACAGTGTCTACAGTTCATCTGTTCTTTCTAAACAATTAATGACCAAATAAGTTTAGAAAGTTTTAAATTCTTATTATGTTTAATTACAGCTGATACTGAGCGAAAGAATACTAAGGCCTAGTGGTCACCAAATGCAGAATGGAGTTTCCCTGCACAGAGCAGGCTATCCATTCAAAACCTAATCTATTGTTTGTAATATAAGTGCAGGCACTGAAAGTGAAGCAGAGCCATGTGACATCGCTTGACCACACTCAGCTCCATTATTCTTTCAGTGGGTGCACTTACACTAAAAACAATAGGTTAGGTTTTGAATGTGTAGTTTGCTCCACTCCACAATTGGTTGCCACTCGGCCTAACTATATAAAGGAATTTGGCCAAACAATTAATAATTTTACAAAGAATTAACAAACTGGTATTAAAGTTTACAAGGCACCATTGTAAGACTTACCTAGTTCATTTGTTATGATAATGTCCTCAAGACGAAATGTCACATCGTTCAAACATAAAAAAATGTCGAACAAAAAATGAAAAGGATTAAACAAATTTAAATTTAATGACATACGTTTCACATTGTTTATATTTTCATCATATATGTATATTTAATGACATACGTTTCACATTGTTTATGTTTTCATCATATATGTATTGTGTATATTTGCACTTCTGTATTAATTTTTACAGCAAACATTTTTTACATAATTTAAACTAAAACTAAAGTTTAGTAAGAGTTCATATATATGTTGTGTTCCAACGGAGGCAGCTGGGGTGAGTAGCTGATGAGCTTAATGATCCCAATGTGCGTCTAGCTTGTCTTAGTCTCACTCTGATGCTGCAAAACATTGGCAAACAGTTATTGAGAATAATGGCCAACCTAGTCGGTTGTAGGTTCACTAGATACGTTAGACAACTTAGAAGAGCTAATAATAGTTGGGTAGTAAGACTTCTGTACAAAAATCTAAGGAATTCAGGCCTGAAATCCAAAATGTACAAGGATTACAGTCATCACTCGATAATTCGCACCTCTATAATTCGTAAAACTCTTTAATTCGTACTGAGATGTACCCTTGAAAAATTCTCGGTAAATCATACAAAAACAATTTGTTTGGGTCCTTCATTATTTTGTACTGAGGAAGTTTGATGTCCGCTGTATAATTTGTACTTGGCCCGGCCTTGCCTCTATAGATCGTACTAACTGAGTAAATTTCTTGTTTATACTGTGTAGGCACACAATATTATTTTTTGGATCATACATTTGTACTGTAATGAACGACTGTAAACCACTCATTTAAAACGCATTTACTTACTGATAAAATATGGTTCATCTGTCATTTATGGAAAAACAGTGTATTAAGTATGTTAGGCATCATGGCCACAGAGCAGATGCCACAAGTAATCTCTACCGTTAAACAGGACTATGGCACTGTTTGAATATTTGGCCACGTGCTCAGTTTGCTTAAGATTGAGGCTAGGCTGTCTGTTCAGGTTCTGCCAAGCATGGCTCCCCTTTTTCACACGTGAAAACGGAATCGAATAGCTTTTAGACCTTATCTGGCTGCCTTTGTTTGTTTAAAACGGTTCCTATTGGCTGGAACTTATTGCCTTTATAAAGCATTTAATTTTAAGTGATTTTAATAATAGGAAAGTGGGTAACTTTATTCAACAATACTGTTTTATTGATTGCAGTCAGTTTAAAAAAAACTATAACTGATAAATAAATATGCAGAGAATTTGATGAGGTAGTACTTACTCCAACATTAATAGTAATTTATACATTCTGCACAAAATGAATAAAAACCGTGTTCAATGATATTTCAAAAGAACTACATGTACATTCACAATCTTAGATCAGCACTTGTAATATTAGTTTTTTTACAGCCCAAAGGTAAAACTCAAAGATGTCCAAGATCCAGAATTTGAAATGTAATAATTTGATATGTTCAAAGTAGTTATATACCTAACCAATCTTTTATGGGTCATGGATAGCAAAAGACTATAAATGCCTTATGTAAATGTTGGGCTTAATGTAATAACAAAGACTTTGACTGTGGTAGTTTTCATAGAGAAGCTGATTGAGATTGGCAAAGCAAGCATTTGCAAGACAATGGACCAAATAGAGGCAAAAGTTATTTAATTAATAATACTTAACTTTGTTTTTAAGTAAAATTGTTTTTTTTCAAAAAATCCTATTAAATTTAAAAAAACAAGAACAACTGATTTGATTTTAATATGCAGTCTTACAAATTACAGACTTTACTGTGATGCGAAAGATTCAGATTCTAGACGGGCTGTACAGATAACAATGCTACAGATTTTAGAAGTAGTAACTCGTCTTATGGCTCCTGTATTACCTCTTCTTGCGGAAGAAGTTTATCAGCACCATCCTGGAAAGGAAGGTAAAATAATATCTTAAGGTGTGCAAAACTGTATAAGAAGAGGTTAAATGAATTGCTGTTTAATGTTACTGTGGTAGAAATGTAGTTTGAAAAAAAAAACAGTATCTTTCTTGATAAACAGTAAATATAATGTTATTTACTGGCACGATTAGTATAAGAATAATTTGGGAAGGGAGCAAAACTGACAGTTGCCTCACAGGAATTTTTAAGGAATTTAAAAAATAATTTTATAAATGTATATTTGTGTTTTGGAAACATATTTTACATTTCTTTGCTTAAGAGGACTTTTTCTAGTCTGATATTTCAAAAAAATATTTTAAAAATTTTGGTTTGATTTTTTGGTTGATCGACAGGAAATATGATCAAAAACATGTTTTCGATAATTTCAGATTTGAATTCAACATTGAAAATTATTGGTAAAGATAGGTGAGATATTATTTGACCGCCATATCCCATGTTTTGCATTAATATGTTAAGGATATCGTTTGCACTGTCACTTCCTTAATGGCAAAAATTAGTGATAAAAATTCAAAGAAACCATATGTTTTAATTATATTGTACAAACAGCTATATGGCTATGGTATGAACTACGATCATGTCGATCAGTTAAAATTATTCTTAGCTGTTTTTTTTGAGCTGCTGTATTTTATCTGTCCCAGGTCCCATCCTTACCTTCCTTCCCTCAATCAGGGCTGAATTTATGCCTATGCCGGTTAGCCTGGCACATCACCTTGGAGCTTGGATAACTGGAATTATGACAGGAGAGGAGAGAAGGGTGTTCTATCGTCTTTTCAGATAACGTTGGTCAAGCTATGTCTATGAAGCTGATTATTGTCACAAGGACAATAATCAGTAGCTAGTAGCAACGGAGCTGATAAGTGGCATGAGCTCATACTAATTGCGCCAGTTCAGTTGGTTTAGTGTATAAAAATATGCAATAATGTGTCTTTTATTTCTTGATTTGAAATGTTTTTAGTTTTAATAAACTATTTTCAAAATTTATGAGAAAATTTTCAAAAATTTATTCATTTTCTAAAAGATTTAGAAAACGTTTTTGGCTGAAAAAAATTCTATAGCAAAAACTGTACCAAAAATAATATATAGGAATTTGTTTTTCAAAAAAATATCCTTACAGGATTAAATGTGTTTTGATAAGAAACGTTTTGGAATACTTTTTATTACATTTGTAAAGCATACCGAAATTTACGCTTCATTATGTTACATTCTTTTTTTTATAGAATCAGAATTATTATTTCAACAAATTGGGAGTACGTGTAAAGAAGAATGGAACGCTCCAGATATTGCAAGTATTATTGACTTAGCACTTTTAGTAAAGAAAGAGGTTGCCAAATCTATACCTCTAAACTGTAGTAACTTTGAAATGAGTGCTACTGTTACGGCATCATTAGAAACGTACCGGAAACTTAAGGTGAGAATAGATAATAGAATGACACAATGGTACAATTTGTGTGCATAATGGTTGTATTTTTACTAGCAAAAGTTTTTTAAGTTTTTACAAAAAAATGAAGTGTTACTTTCACAGGAACTTTAGAGACACAAACAGAATAAATAAAAAAATATAAAGTACAAAATATCAATGAGAAAAATTAATCAATTTTATGATATACAGTGAAACTTTCCAATAACAGACACTGCTTAGACCATATAAAAAAAAATTGTTCACAAACCACTTTTTCTTGCCACGCGTGTGTGTGTGTGTGTGTGTGTGTGTGTGTGTGTGTGTGTGTGTGTGTGTGTGTGTGTCTCTCTCTCTCTCTCTCTCTGTGTGTGTGTGTGTGTGTGTGTGTGTGTGTGTGTGTGTGTGTGTGTGTGTGTGTGTGTGTGTGTGTGTGTGTGTGTGTGTGTGTGTGTGTGTGTGTGTGTGTGTGTGTGTGTGTGTGTGTGTGTGTGTGTGTGTGTGTGTGTGTGTGTGTGTGTGTGTGTGTGTGTGTGTGTGTGTGTGTGTGTGTGTGTGTGTGTGTGTGTGTGTGTGTGTGTGTGTGTGTAATGTATAATGTTACTTGCTTCCATGTATGAACAATTTCCAAGAAAAAGCTGATCCATTATGCACCATTGTCCATTATTAAGAAGTTCTGGAGTCCATGGAATATTGATTTATTGCCTGTGAATGTTTTTGGAAATGTCTGTTGTTTAGTAGTTCTATATGATGAACTGTCATTGCTTTAAAAGTGTCCGTAAGAAAAGTTTCACTGTACATCAAAAATGTTTGTGCTTTCATGTGATTGGGTACCTCTTAGTAGCATGCCGCCTCGGTGGCCTAGTTGATAGCGTACTGGGCTTTCACCCCGAGGACCCAGGTTCGATTCCTGGCCAGGGCTTGGCATTTTCATATGCTATAAATCATCCCATCGTCTGCATTAGACCAAGTGTGCACAATAGTCGGACATTAAACACCAAAAAAAAAAGCGTCTAAGCCTTAGCAATGTTGGATAATTGTTAAATTTTTTTCAACTTACCCCAACAAACAGTACATAAACAATTTAAATATTTTCCAATAATTTATTTTTCCAAAATTGTTATGATTTACATCAACTTGTTTTAGTCCTCTGAAACAAGATTCGTCATTTAACCCTATCGTTTAGTTTCAGTTCTTCAAAAAATTATTGTAAAATCGTATTCTTGAATGTAGCCACAAATGGTTGGCAATGTTAGTTTTCTTTTTTGAAAATTCTGCATTTTATATTATAATTAATTTAGAGTATTACAAGCTATTGGTTATTAATGAATTTCCATTGGAAACATGAGCTATTGGAAACAATGGCTATCATGGTAATATCCAGATCTAGTACCTTGAAATGATCACCGATCCTGATTTCTAAATCACTTTTTGAGGGGTTTATAAAATTTATTTTTATGTGTGTGTGTGTGTGTGTGTGTGTGTGTGTGTGTGTGTGTGTGTGTGTGTGTGTGTGTGTGTGTGTGTTAGCATGCTCATGTTAAAATTGCAAATTTTGTCAGATTTGATTCAAACTTAGCACAAAATGTTTATGGTAATAGTTAGACAAGTTCATTAAAAAAAAAAAATTCATTCAGTCATTTCAAAATTGGGGACATTTCAGATTTCTAAAAATTCGTAACTTTTAATATTTTTTAAAATTCCAATTTCATCATTATCATTCATAATCATAGTTAAGAACTGCAAAAATTAGTTTTTTGAACTTTCAGAATCTCTATTAAAATTAAGAAATTTTTTGATGGTGATCAGGGTGTTATTTTCACATTGTCAGTGTAGGCTTTTTGAAAGTTTAAGAAATAATATACGCTGTTTTTAATGCTGATTTTGAGGCAAAGTTAGGATTTCATAAAAAGTTAAATAAAGAATGAAACTTAGGAAATTCACTTCTATGAGATCAATGAGATAGCTTCATGCTACGATTATTGATTACTTAAAGTATTGTATTGATATTACAAATTCTGATTTAAGTAGAGGCCAGGAATATGCTATTAGAATCTTGTAAAGTTGTGTTGAGTTTACAAAATTAAAAAAAAAAAAAACTTAATATTATTAATGAAAGATTATTAATATTGTCATTATTAAATTGAACTGTAACATTTTAGTTATTGCAAGAAGAAGAAGAAAGTAACAATTCAGAGTTGGTTGAAATCTTACAAGTAGCTTCAGTTAGATTACGTCACGAAGATGACCTGTCGTCAGAATTTAATGTTCAAATTGCTAGTATCAAAGGCACTATATGTCCACGATGTCGTTGCCGAACAGTTCAAGATGAATTGTGTTCTAAATGCACTCAAGTACTTGAATCTTTAATTTAGTTTCATTCTCTGTATTTTAATTTTTTACATATTTATTGATAACTAGTATTATTAAGAATGTTGTAAAACTATTTAATAGAATTTGTTACGTTGTTATCTGTATTATTTATGTATAAAGACAATCTAAAGTATATGTATACAATTTATAATTTTTAACCTCTGTTCAGGGTCTGTAAAATATTAAAGGTCTGTAGGTTTTCTTAATCATGTCTTCTAGGAATACCTATCTAGGAGGAAAACAATAAGTTGAAAAAGTAATAATTGCAAGTTCTGTTAATTAATTACGGTAGAGTTTTGACTAACCGCCATTCTCGGGACCGCCATTTGGGTGACAAATGACAGAACTGATAGATGGATAACAGAAATAGACCACCCATACTTTTGGCGATCTATAAAAATAACATACTATAACTGTTTATTGCAATGTAAATGTAGTAAAACTTAAATTTTCTATTTAACTCTAAATTATATTTTTCCAGTTAGACCCACGCTGGAGCACATTCAGTCATTAGTAAGGTCTCATCTTCTTGGCGCGTTGTTCCTCCCAATACCTCTTCAGCCTTTGTGATCTCCTTTTCCTAAGTTCTTCTGAGATTGTCATGCCCTTTTGGTCGCTTGCTTTTCTAAAGTTGAGTTTCATTTCCATGTCTTTGAGTATGGCTTTCTCCTCCCCATTCCTCAACTGTTCTTTGGTTATCCCTAGGTCTTCCAGGTCTTGTTCTATCTCCTTGAGCCAATTATTTTTTTTCTTTTTTGCTCAACTGGTAGTTCAGTAATTTCTTGGTGAGCCTTTTTTCTGGGAGTCTGATCAGGTGTCCGTAAAATGCCAGGCGTCTCTTTCTGAATATGTCGATAAGGTGTTCGGTCTCCTTGTACACCAGTGCTCCAGGAAGCAGCCTGTGGTTCCCGTTCACTATGTGTTTCTTGTTGATGATCGTTCTTAGTATTCTTCTTTCCACTCTCTGGAGTTCCTCTGTCCTGTTCCGGCTTCTCAGGTTAAAGAATGTTTCTGCCACATACACCACTGCTGGCCTCGTCACTGTGTTGTAATGTCTGATCTTTGACTTTATGGATAGTGATTTTTTTTGGTAGGTGTTCCATGTTAATTTTGACGCCGTCCTTAGTTTGACTGTTCTGTTATCTATTGCCGTTTTCTTCCTATTATTTCTGGTGATGGTTTCTCCCAGATACTTGAACTTGTCGACAATTTTTATCCATTCGCCTCCGATCTTCATATACCTGTGTGCTGTCCTCCTTGTCGGCATCACTTCCATTTTTTCGAAGGATATTCGGAGGCCAACTTTCCCTGCGATGTTTTATATATTGTATATTCCCTCTAAATTATATATTGTACAAGTTTTACATTCATAGGTCTTTAAAACAGTAAATTATCCATACTAATCTTTTGACAAGTATTCACTTAACATGTGCGAGAGCACTGCTTGTGCTACATATAGTACCGCATGACTGTTACGTTATCGAATTATAAGTTGAATTGTAAATACTGCGATAATGTTTATTTTTCAGTAGAAACATTCATGCACTCTTTCGGAATGTGCTTATATTATTTGAAATGTTTGGGTCTCATTATATTAGATGTTGGGATTGTTCACTTTTCGATTGTCAATCTTTGCTTAGGGTAGCAACTACTGTCAGCTGCTGTCACCTATGCTATAAGTAAGTTGTGTCCAGTTACAGTGTTTTGTTTTATCTAGAAGGTTACTTTTATTATTTATTACATATTATTTATAATGGAGAACTGCGTAAAAATGTCAGATAACAGGATTAACCCAACCTGACAATTATTAGATATTGACGGTTAACAGGTTGATCGAGACTGTACTGTGTCTGAAAAGCTAGGGATGTTTAACTCCATCAAAGTTAACTTTCTCCATCGATACTAAACATAACTGTTGATTGTCATGAAGATTTCATGAGGATGTCCTATTAAAGGTAGTGAAGTTTTAGACCTTTTTAAGTTATACATTAACATTTTAGGGGTGCAAAGAGAAACAGTCATTTTTAAATTTAAAACATTTGAGTACTATTATAGAGTTAACATGACCAGTTTGAATCTTGCATTATTGCTTATGTTTAATTAACTCTAAAATTAACTATTTACTTTGGAAATGTGGATTATCATCCAGTGTGTTGAACTGTATACACACACAAATGGGGACTCGGTGGTTGAAGTGACCACAGCATCAGTCAGTCTACTCTTTCACTCACTTTACACCTAAAGGTTTTTAGTTCAAGCCACATTTGCTCCCATTGCTTTTGTCTTACCGTTAACACTGATCCCTCGTCCTCATTAGTTTAACTGTCGTAAAGTATGGACATTAAAAAAAATATATACGAGTTCTGCATGAGTTTAGTTTATTGCAGTTATATCTGGTATTAATTTCTTCATATTGTATGGAGAAATAGTGGAATTTAGAAAAAGGATACAAAATTAAAAGTCTAAATAAAGGTGCATAAGAAATATGAAAGCAAATTCCATAAAATAACCCAGTGACCATGAATTTTATTAAACAAAGGTTGACCATAAGTTTACAGTGTAATTTGAGGACTCAGCTGTATAATTTTGAATGTATTTATCAAGTAATAATCAGCGTAATGACATTTTCTTATAATCTAGTTAAAATTTAGAACTTACGTTAGCCACAATTGCAAATCAGTTTTGGTTAAGATATTTTCATTTAAAGTATATTTGTAATATTTCATCAAAGCTGACTTTTATGAAAATGTCCTTGCCTTTAGCATCTCGACCTTGTAGCGATTGTTGGTCAATTTTTGCCTGTGTTGACCAATTTGTTGCTTCTCTATTAATAAAATACTATACATATGTTAAAATACTGCAGTATTCTTAAAATATTGTTGACCTCTTCCATGGTCATAATTATGTTGCTCATAATCATTTAAATATTCTCTTTTCCAACTATTGTGTTACATTTGGATTCATTTATTCATCAAATTGTAGTACCTGAATTGTATCCAAATTTAACAGCTGTGTTCAAGAGGTTATGTTGAGTTACAGAAAGAGTAGCTACTGTATCTAATGTATGGCCGTGACGATGGGTTCCTCTTGTTTCGCTATCTCAAAAGAAAAATCCCAGGCCTGTGTGATAGCGCCAGATCTACAAGGCACTAATATAATAGATGTTTCATCTAGTGTTTGTCTTGACTCTATGCAGAATGATTCGTCAATTGTTTTTATAGTTCGAGCTGAACGTATCCATTTCTAAAACACACCAATCAACTTATACATTCTAGTTGAGTTAAATAAATTTAATTAGGTAAGTTTTAAGTTGTTAGATACTGGACACAACATTGAGATTGATCACAACATGCCCATATACTAAAGCAAACTAAATGAGTGGTCTTAAAAAGATGAGTATGTAACTGGTAAATTATCATATGTTTGATCTTTTTAGTGTATGTTAACAAAACAAATTTATAAATTTGTGTGTGTGTGTGAGACACCCCAAATGTTTATCTGTTAGTAGCACATGTCTGATTTGTAAACAGTATCATTTATTACTATAAAAGTGACCCAAACGTGTGAAAATTATAAGGGTTAAAAAATATTTAGCAATAAAATATTTAGGGCAAAAATATTTGTATTTTAAAGTTTATACAGTCCTGCTAGAGCTTCCCTTATAACTTCGACATGTAGTAAGAAAATTTCAAAAAATGTATAAAAAAATTTGGAACAATCAAAATATGTTTTAAGGATTTTTGTGTTTATGAACTTTAACAAAAGCTCAATTTGAAAAATCCACTAACAAATATAGATAGTTTTTTATACTGCTTGACCTTTTGCAATGAGTAAAAGCCAGTAGAATATGACTTAAAAGTTATTTTTATGTTTGGAAATCAGGTACATTTGAAAATGAGTACTTAAATTACGCTACGACCTGTACTGTCTGCTTGATATGTTTTGCGTAGCAAATGGTTTAGTCTGTGTCGTGACAACACAGAAGTCAGTCGATCCATTCTTGTTTGTATTTGAAACAAGGCGCCTAAGGACCCTCAATGTGTGCCTTCAGACAACTTGCCTTGTATTTTTATTTCTTTTCAATTTTGTTATTAAACATTTTTTTGCACAGTAGCTTTATTTACCTGTTGTAAAATGTGTACCTAACCTGATAGGTAGATCTGACGCATTGCATGATAATTAGAGTGTGGTTGTCATGCGTCAGGCAGTCTTGCTGTTTATTCTGTACTTCCTTTGTGACAAGAGAGTACATCCATGTCTGTGAAGGTAAATCTTCTTCTCCGCACGCTATGAGACTTACATGAACTGATTTGCCGTCATTCTGCAAACATAATTCCCCTTGTTTCAATTGGCCAATAGCAACCTTTTCTTCATGAGGACTCCTGAAAATCATATTTTTCAGAATACCAAACTAATTAATTGTAATTGAAAATGTTCATAAAATTGTACACTGTAGTATTGTTAGCCTACTAATTTATTTTTTACTCTTTCATTTTATAGAAAATACTGCAGTCTAAAAAAAAACTGATTTGTTGATATTAATATATTTTCATTAATTAATTTTAACAGATAAGTTTGACATGGATGTCTGTCTATGTGTCAATATGAATGATGTCAGTTCTTTCCTGTTAGAATGCAAACGTGTACATAAAGAAATTTAAGTAATTTAATTTACGGCCATAATTTTAGCCTTAGTATTGCAAATTTATTTATAAAAAAGTTTTTTTTATTTTACTGCACAAAATAAATTTAGTGATACTATAATTATTATTAATATACAGTAACAAACAGATATTAATCTGTTAAATCATCACATATCTGGATTTTTAAGCAAAACTGTTACAATCTCATATTTGTAATGAAAATTTGATATTAGTTAAAGTATCACTTACTTTGTACATGGTTAATAAATGAATATATATTTTTATAAAGAAAATTTGAACAAAATAAATTATTCATTTTAAAATTCTTTTAAACAACTTACTTCAATTCTTTAAAGATGTTTTCCATATACCAGGAGAAAGATTTGCAGTACAAAGATCTTCGGATTTCCTGCTGCATTGTTAAACTGGGGCAAGAAAATTCACAATAAAATATAATTTGTTTCACTTCGTGAGACGTATTAAAATCTGTAGATCTCTTTTTGCATAAATTTATGTTAAAACGTACCTTCCGGTATCAATGTCAGAAGCGAATGGTCGTTCGTCATAAAAGTATCTCTTATAGTGATCCAGCCAAACCTCGGCGACTCTTTTATAGTTCCTAAAATATTGACCAAGGAATAATTGTTTTGAAATTTGGTGCAACAATAATTAAGAATAACTTAACAAGTATATTGTCTTCATTATTGGTTTAAATGTGAATAAAAAAATGCCTAAAATCATTGAATGTATTAATATAGTATAGCTAAATGAGAAAACATTACCAGTAAATACAGTAGAGTCCTGAAAATCCAATATAATTCGGACAAAACCCACTTCAGATTAGCTGATTTTTCAGTTCAAAATCACACTTGAAATATACCAAATATGATTGTAACTAATTCTAACAAGCATGGTACAATATTGTTACATAAGATATTTGTTTTGCAGTATTATGATTTTTTGTTTTGAATTAAATAGATTTTCTGATTAACAGACTCTAATTTATTATAAAGAAGTAAAATTTGTATTTATTTAGGATAATAAATTACATAAGAATATTTACTTCCAGTGTTCTTTCCCCGAAGGGAGGTGCAGAATAGCTGCACCTATTGAGAGGATTTAGACGTCCCTCGCAGTACCCGAGTCTAACACACTTACAACACTGCACTTACAACTTTAACACTTTACACTCACACTTTCATTTAGGGAGGCGATAATAGCCTCAATGTGCTTTTCGCCTTAAAATAAATTTTAAAAAAACATTGCAAATGGCGGCCATTTCAAATATTTAAAAAGTTGTAATTTGTCCTTTACTTTTTTGAAAGTTTGATTACATAACCGTAATAAGCTTTATTAACAACATAAATTAGCATTTTAAATTTTGAAAATCCTTTGAAATTGAATTCAGGGTTCGTTTTTGTATTTTCAATGCAGTAAGAAAGTTTTAAATGCTGATATAAGCATATTTTAATGCTGATTGTGATCGTGAAATCAGAATTTAAAAAAAAGTAAGATACAAAATTTCGCAATAATTGTAAGTTTAGTCTAGAAAAAGTACACTTAGCTTACTTTTTATTTTTCCCGCAGGGGGTGCAGACTAGCTGCACCTATTGAGAGGATTTAGACGTCCCTCGCGGTATCCAAGTCTATCACACACACTTACAACACTACTCTTACGACTTTAACACTTTACACTCACACTTACATTTAGGTAGGCAATAATATCATCAATGTGCTTTTCGCCTTAAAAAAAACTTTTTTGAGCCAAATTTACTGAGGTAAAGTTTATATCAGACTTTTATAACAGGTAGGTCAAGAATTTAAAGTACATGTTATCATCTTAAAAATGCATCACTTTATCTTCTCAAAAAAATCTGATTTCACCGTTGTAATCGGCGTTAAAATTTGCTTAATTTAATAGCGTTAAAAATTTTCAAATTCCATTGACAGTACAAAACCTGTATGGTTCTATAGACATATAAACATGACATATGTCATTTTTATTTTCAATGTAATTTTAAAGTTTAAAATACTAATATGTTCCGATTTGATTAAAACTTGGCACAAAAATTGGTTTTGGTTAAGTTTGTTACCCAATAAAATCTGTTCAAGTTTTCAAAATGGTCACCATTTAAAGCATTATAAAGAAGTATATGATAAAAAATTATTGTTGTATATTTCATCACATCAGCAGACTTTTGGACCCATTCTTCTTAATATTTTTAATAAGCACAAGTAACTGTTTTTACTGGATATGAGTAACTAATACGGAAGTTGTTTTCACTAATCTATCAACTAATTTTTTTGTCACTGTAATGCTGATTTTCAAGCAACATTTTTTAAAACCCCCTCCCTAACTAAGGGACTTGGTGGCCAATGTGCCTAAACCAACAGTCAGTCTGTTGCACATCCGAACTGTGCACCTCATGGTTCTTAATTTGAGCCAAAATTACTTTTAATTTTGGCTAGTTTGAGCTATAGATTTATTTACAGCTGCAAATGTAGCATGTAGGCGAGGAGTGTCTCCTAAAAACCAAAACAAAAAATTTAAATTAAGAGGTCAGCTGGTGTTACGTATATTTAATATTCGTCTTACCTTAATACTGTATAAGTGGATCCAAAAGGGAATGAGTAAGGGTGCTTCTTTGCAAAAACATGACCAACCCGGCTGCATGGTATTATAACCAATGAACCGTTGCACATCCAAGTTTTCAGAGAGATCTCTAACAGAAAGTTTCAGTTAGTTTGTTATAAAGTTATTTAAATATTACATATAAATAGTAAAACTTTGCAAGAGTCGTGATGAAATAACAATTTATGTCACTAAAAAGCGTATAATGCAAGAGTTATAGGAAGATGAAGTGTTGAGTCATCCATAAGTTTAGAGAATTTAATTGTTTTATTTGTGTAAAAACAGAAACTGTATTTTACAAAAAATATTTATATTCCAGTCTTATTTTGATGATGGATGATATTAATTTTAACAACTGGGTAAATTGTATATGAGATGCTACTAAAACGTTAAGGAATTTTAATTGTGTGCACAAACCATTTGTGGTATGAACGGCTGCTGGAAGAGTGAATGCCAGTAGTCTTAGTGAATTAGTGCTGTGATTAGATTAGATTAGATTCAAATTAGAGGAAGGGATAATACAACCCCAGACACTGTGGTCAGTGGACCTATTGTGCAACTAAACCTCTTGAGTACTAGTTTAGCAGATTGATGCCCTTAGTAAGTTCCAACAATCCACTGCTCATACTTCTGAAGATACCTAGCATCCTGGAAACCTAAAATCCCTTGCCTCCTATTAGTAAGAACCTCACAATCATGAATTATATGTCCTGCAGTTTCCTCCTCTTTCCTGCACAACCTACACACAGTTTCTTCATGGTACATTTTTTCTCCTATCCTGTTTATGTGCACCCTCAGACTAAAGTGCCCAGTAATGAGCCCCATGATTTTCCTGAGTTTTTTTTGCAAACAATTTTTGAAAAAGTCTGAATTTTATTTACAAGAACAC
The DNA here is from genome assembly GCA_022606455.1 of Callitettix versicolor. NCBI lineage: Eukaryota > Metazoa > Arthropoda > Insecta > Hemiptera > Cercopidae > Callitettix > Callitettix versicolor. Next base: position 21,880,615 of record CM040189.1, read on the forward strand.
ATATTTATTTTTAGAGGTTTATAACTTGTAATATAATTTTTGCATTCATTTTCAAACTAAAACCTAATAAACAATGGTTTGGTTATTATTTTTTTGTGTTTTTATAGCAATTTAGTGTAACACCAATAACCTATTTGTTTTGGACCTAAATTAATACATAAAAGTTTCTAAGTTCCACCCACTGTCAGTAACCTAGTTCAGTACTAATAGCCTCTTAAATAGTGAGACTTAAAAACTACACAGTTCAAATGGTTTTAGTCTTTTCAATCTTCTAACCATGCCATCATTGTTAAGTAGCTGAAGGGCCTCGACATTAATGTGCTGAAGTATTCTTTGTTTGTGACTTTGAGCAAATTTTCTAACTTTACGATCGATAGTTGCAACTGCTAGGTCTTTATGCAAGTTGTCATTTTGGATGTACCAAGGAGCATCAACAATACCCTGAAGCACCCTATTTTGAAATATTTGAATAAAATGTCTGTTACTCTGACTGGTACAACCCCAAAGTTGAATGCCGTAAATCCACACTGGTTTAAGGACTTGTTGATTCAGCAACAGCTTGTACAATGATAGGGAAGAACAACGACCCAATAACCAATACATTTTTTCGGAATTTTAGTTTTAACTACTCTAGTTTTTTCTTCACATGTGGCTTCCACCTAAGTTTGGCATCTAATGTCATGCCAAGATATTTAGCTGTATTCCCGTATGGGACCACTTGATGATTAATAAAGACAGATTTGTGCTCGATATGTCTATTGGTGAAATCAACATGCACAGACTTGGCCTCATTAAGTTTTATTCTCCACCTCTTAGTCCAATTTTGAATACCGTCTATAGCTGTTTGAAGTTTTCTGGTGGACTATTTTCACTAACAGCTAAAATAGCTGTATCATCAGCAAAAGTAGCGACAATACTTTGTTCAAAAGTTGGTAAATCACTTGTATACAGAAGGTACAGGATTGGGCCTAATACACTACCCTGCGGCATACCTGCTTGAATTCTCTTCAGATCAGAAAAGGCATCTTCTTGCTTGACCCTAAAATATCTTTAGGAGATATAAGATTTTAGTATTTTTGCATTTTGAACTGGAAGGAGTACTTTGAGCTTGTGAATCAGTCCTTCATGCCAAACCTTATCGAAGGCCTGTGAAACGTCTAAAAATATTGTCAAGCAAATTTTCTTTTCTTCTAAGTTGAATAAAAAAATTGATTTACCAATAAATTAAATAAATAAATAAGCTGTAGTAAATTTTAACAAAATGAAATCAGAGTTTATGAAAGTAAGGAACTTAAACAGATATACTAAAATTACAAAATTTTAGAAAACATGTATAAAAACAATAGTGTTTCAAACAGTAATAACTTACCTAAACTCTCTGCTCCCCAAATTTCTAATCCTGGATCAAACCCTCCAAGAGTATTGAACCAATCCTTCTTAATAAGAAACAACCCACCAGTTGTGGTTGCAGTTCTGTAACATTAATAATATTTCTAAATACTTTCTTTTCTTTTTTTTTTAATTTTTGTAACCAAAGGATGATCTATTTATAGTTATAAAATTTACAGGTGATAGTTTTTTTTTAATATTTCTCATAACAATAAGTTTATGCTAAAAAATTGGTCTAATGAAGCATTCTGCTTTTCAACGGATTAAAGATTTTTTTTTGTAGTTTAATGTTGTATTATTTTGTTTAGCCTAATGCAAGAAGGGGGTTACTGACTTGAAGGACGGAAAACCAGTGGTAGTAACTAGATTCAAAATTGTATAGAGGTCCGAGTTGTAGTGATCTGCCCGCTGTCATACTGACTAAGTTAAAAAACATCATTATTGCCATGGAAATAGTTCCCCTTCAGGTAGTATACACCAAGTCAAAATGTGTTTCACTTTAGAAACATCCCTGGAAATTTTCTTTTCAGGAAAATGATATAAAGAGCCCTTTCCATATTTACCTGGATGTCTTCAGTTAGTCAAATCAGTTCCATTTCAACAAAAATTCCAATTTAGGAAACATTTAAAAGACGATATAGGAATTCTTCTGTGATGGAGAATGTGTGATTAGCTGGTACATTGTTGTAGTGGAGGACAAAATTTTTATTTTGCCAGAGTATAGGGCTTTTATTCTGTATATTATCACTGAGAGCAATTTTTGTAGTATTCCGGGTTGATTACCTGTCCCGTAGTGGCAAATTTGTGATGTTCAATACCAATAGAATTAAAAAAACAAAACAAAAATATTGTTGAAATTCGACAATCTTTCTCAATTTTTTTGATCAAGGAGACCTTGGATACTTCTACTGAAATGATTGTGCTTTTGTTCTCAGTTGTGACATTTCCAAGATGGTGTTTTTGCAGGTCTGTCAACAATTTTGCTAGCATTTGCTAATTGTTAGTCTATGACAGAAGTACACTGAATTGCAAACATTCACATGTTTTGTCAGTTTCTTGAAACAGGTGGCTTGTCAAACTGAAGTCATCATTAGCTGTTTCCCGAACTTTCTTTGATTATGTTTGAACACAGATAAAAACATTTTTAAGCGTTTAATGTTTCTGAAACTGATATCCTTGTTTTAAAACAAACAAAATCACTTGTTCAATTTTTGACCCAAAATCAATAATCTGTCGAGGACTTCAAACTAAGTTATCAGTTTACTGAACTATTCAGAACATTTTAAGGACAATACAACCTTCCTGTTCCATATGTGTGGACAAATCTAGCCCCTTCTACTGAGCAGTGGCGGCATCTGTTTAAAATCTTTCCAATTACACTTTATATTGTTATTTATTGACCCTTTAGTTTAAAAATTATGTGTGTCTAAATAAACTGAACAATAAAGTTAACATTAAACATTTTAAATTAGGCATCAGTTTCTAATCAAATCACAAAACATATAACTGATACATTTTATTGTCGAGGACACATCTGGAGCTAAATCCTCTTAGAATTTGAGAAGGAAAAAACAAGTATATATTACTAAATCTTGTGTTATTTAAATTAATGTGTAAATTGTAGGAAAATATTACTGTAATTTTTAATGAAACTTGTTGGCTGCAATTTAATATACATATCCTTTAATAAAGTATAAATGGCTGGATGTCTAGGATGGCTAAGGTATCGGTTAATCTGCTGCATCTCTGAATGTGCACATTTCAAGGTCGTAGGTTCAAGACTACAGTTACTGCTACAAATTTTCCCTTTCTGTTAATAACGATCCTTCATCCTCATTAGTCTATCTGGCAAAAATTATTACAGTTTTTTTAATAGTAATATATTAGGTGATAAACAGTGAAATCAAAGAACCAGGAAAATGTGAATGCGTATAATCAAGAAACTCAACAATATTTGCATGGTCCTTAGATGGCCAGTTCAAAAAGAAGAAGAATAGATTATATTTTCATAAAATAGAAGGAAGACTATTTATATTTTATAATTTTGAAATATATTATATGTATATATATATATATATATATATATATATATATATATATATATAATCTAATATTTTGAAAAGTTTGTGTTTGCACCTTTGATAAGCTCCCCTTAATTTATTAATTTTATTACATGTTCTCATTTATTACTGAAAAGTCTAAATAAATTATTTATTTATTCAGGTAATCATGAATAATATAAAATTTTAATAATCTTATGTAACTAACTTAAATATATAAATAAAAAAAAAAAAAAGCACTGCCTTAAAAAAAACTATGTGTTGTATTATGTATTATAGAAGTAATCCTATATATTGGTTTTAAAGCATGATTATAGTCATTCTATCAGACTATCTTAGATATTTTAATTAATTTTACAAAAGTAATGAAATCAAATACTGACTTTTGAATTAATTTTTATTTTAAACCTATTCGATTTTTCTTTTTTTGGTTTTTATTTAAAAATAACCAACGTATTACTTTAATTTCTTTTTAAGCTCTTATTGCGTACGCATTTAATTATTATATACTTACATAATTGGATTGGTCCTGTCTTTTACATTTTGCAGAGGCATATCCAACCATTTGAAGTCAAGACTCCAGTCAAAACCTGAATGACCCAAATAATTTGTTTTCATAAATCAGTAATGTTTCATAAGTTTATTAGAAACAGATTTTTTATCAAGTTACGTTTTTGTACTAGCCTACATAATTAAATTTTGTAACCATACTAATGCGTTGTTACTGAACTTCATCTTATATAACATAACAAGGTTTAGAAAATTTTTAATAAGACACAATCCCACTGAGGCAGTGATGTATGCCGCACACACTCATTATTCAGTAGAAGTAACGTGCAGTGACTCAATAACTTGAATCCTTCAACATTTAGTTAAACATTAAAAGTTCACTTTTTATTACAAATTACCGTAATTCATCTGAAATATAGAATATTTTAAATACTTTGTACTTGAACTATGGTAAATGTACTGTACTGTGATACAATATTATTAGTGATGATTTAAAACAAATTATTTTATTTTCTAACACTCAGTAATTTTTTTTTAACAACTAATGTTGAAAGACTGGATTTTTTAATGTTGGTCATAAAATGTTTTCTCTATTTTAAAATAATCATTATGAAACTGTCTTGAAAATTTCATAGTATTTTTTTGAAGTTTCATAACCATTTTTTAAAATTTCATAAACTTTTTTAAATTTTGTTATTATTTTTACTTAAAACAATCTGATTCCACCACCATAACAGCACTAAAGCCTAAATTAGCACTTTAAACTGTCAAACTACCTTGAAAAGTAGCCATTCAGTTCATGAAATTTGAAAATTTTAAGTGCTGAATTATGCAGATTTTAACACTGATTATGATGGTGAAATAACATTCCTAAAAGAGTGTATGATTTTTTTAAGATTTGAAGACAATTGTTATTTTGAAACAGTTAAATTCGTTTTGCTGCATAAAAACAACAATTGTCGATATCATATTCATTACCGTCACTTAATACATTTGAAAAGTCAAACATGGTGCTTTAGTTTTTAACCATCCTACTTCAAAGATCACGATTATCAAATAGAAAGCTGGAATTCGTTTGTAATTGTACATGAGCCTAGACATTCTTTTAGTCAGTTAACGACCGGATCGAGAGCGACTTCAAAATAACTTAAACCATCCTATATCAATAAAAAATTATTTGTCAAAGTTAAAAGTCTTTAAGTTTTTCAGAGAATAAGTTTTTTATTTCCGTTATCAAACTATCAAATCTCTTTTCTGATTTATTCTTTTGGATAAAAGTGCCAATACTTTCAACTAGGTATATAAATAGTATTCTGTGGTATAATTAATCTTTTTGCAGAACTTTTACAGAAGTAAGTGTGGAAGGAACTCATCTCATGCTTCTGCTCGTGAGGTTGTGCAATTTAGTATCCATAAATAGTTTATTCTGTTATTTTACTAGCAAGTAGCAGTTGTAATGTGTGATTGTTTATGTACCCTGTGTTAATTCAGTCAGAAACATTTTGCTTACATCATAATCATTACTTTATTGTTTTACATTTCTAAAAATTTTTCCTGAATTTTTTTTTAACACACAGCTCCTCTATAAGCAGCCTCTTGGGTCTCTGGCTATGACCTTATTACTAATAAATTTGATGACATTTTAAAGGTTTTATGATTATAAAAACCTTATTAGAACTTGAACAAATGAAATTGGTTTGATATACTTGAAATGTTTATAAATTAGTTGATTAATTAATTGTCAATTTACAACTAGTTTTAATACAGAGTATTTACCTGCTCTTATGTAATCAGTAGCTTTCTGATATTGAAAAGTACCTGGATTTATAGGGTCTACTAGCGGGCAGGCAATACTTCTGGGATTCTGTAAAACAAATTTAACACTTTCAGAACGGAACTGATAGTTATTTTCTTTTTGAGTTCAGTAATTAGAATCTAGGCTAATATTATAAAGCAATAAAGTTTGACTATTCATTCCTTGATTTGGACAGTCTCACTGTTAGGTGAAACTAAAGATGAAAGGTTTCTCAGTTGATTCACTAGAAAACTGAAATCAATAATGGTTACAAGCATTAAACAACATTTAATTTAAATTAGTTTTGTTGCGTTTTGGGGCCAAATAAAGGTTTAAAACATTTGGTATTTCCATTAAAAAATTAAACAATCTTATTACACAGATTTTAAACATTAATCATTGTCGATCAGATGAGTTACTGTATTCATATAAATGTAATTGTTTGGTTAAATTTAAAATAACGTTTACTGTAGTAAAATTTTAGGGGGGGAATTTTTAAACAAAAACAAAAAAATATAATCAAATGTGGATATAATTGTAATTTGATGAACATACACTTATGGATTTATTATTTATCAGCTCATTGCCTTCCCTAGTGTTATATAAAAAAGCTTAATTTACTTTTCAAAATAAAGTTGTTATTTTAAAAAAAAAACTAGTACTTTCGTCATTTACTCTGATTTCTATTCCGTTTTCACTTTCATCTACACACAACCCTCTAACATCAATCAAGTAATCATCAATTTGTTTGTGATAAAAAAATTTATGAAATAAACTTATAATGGAAATGAAATAGAAAACTTTGTATTGAAGAATATAGGCGAAGTCGGTAATCAACACTGTGCTTTGATTTTTTTTTTTTGGTGTTTAACGTTCGACTATTGTGCACACTTGGGCTAATTCAGACGATGGGATAATTTATAGCGTATGAAAATGCCAAGCCTTGGCCGGGAATCGAACCCAGGTCCTCGGGGTGAAAGCCCAGTACGCTATCAAGTAGGCCACCGAGGCGGCTACTGTGCTTTGAAAATGACACAGTGACAATGGGTGGAACTTGCGTCCTAACATTGACCAAGAAATACAACGAATACTTCTAACAAAAATCAGTGGAGCAATATTCCTGCTAATGGCGATATATCAGTCAAATGTTTGTGTGGCTAATTTAAACATCCAGATACATCCATTTTCTATTGCTATGTCTGTCAAAAATATACAAAAATATAAGTTCGACAAAGGGTTAACACAAGATAAACATCTTTTTATGTTATGGAATGTTAGGTTTGGCGAGAAGAGCGAATACAAAAAAGTCTGCTGAATTGAGGAATGTAACGGAACTATGGAATGAACGAGCAAACGATTTTTGTTTCTATTTCTGTCTCTTTCTTTTTCTTCATCTTTTTCGATAATAGTACACGCTTATTACGAGCATATATAAAACCATTGTGTTGTTTTGGTTTCGGTATTTTTCCTTAGTTAAATAACACATGCATATTGTAACTGTTTATAATACATTTAAAATTAATATAAACGTTTATAATAATTGTTGTTAATATTGTTATTTTTTAACAACATAACCTGAAACTTATTATAGCCTATCAGCTGTTCAATGAAATCAGCTGATTATTACAAATTAATAAAGCAACTACTCTTTTACTATAACTACAGTAAATAATATCTATGCTATGTTCACATATTTATTTAAACAAAACAAGATATTTTTAAACATATCTTCAAACTAATTACATATTCAGCAAAGATATCATTAACAAAAGTTTAATGCCTCTGTCAGCAACTGCATGAGTTCTACTTTTTTTAATTGATTTTTTTTAACGTGTATTTTTTTTTTAATTGATCTGAGAGAGCTAGTACGTATATATTAACCATCTCAAATAATACTGCTGTGGTAAATGCAAACTGCTTCGAAAACAAAACAGTTCCATTAAAATCAAGGTGTATAGCAACCTAGTTAAAACTGTGTAGCAACACTTTCATAACTTCCACTTTGAGTAAATAGTACAAATACAGTAAGACTATTAATTATTAACAATATAAGTACCATATGTTAAATAAATATTATGTTAAGTAAATGTTATAACTTCTTACACTGATTACGTATTTTATAAGAGGTTCCAGCCATCCTTGGTTAACTTCACAGTGACTGTCTAAAAACATGAGCAGAGTTCCTTTGGCATCATTCACAGCTATAAGTCTTGACCTTATCAACCCTAGAAATATGCTGAGTAAGATTTTGTGAAAAAAATATTAACATTATATACAATATAATAACAACTGTTTGGTGTTCTTCGAGACTACATCATGAAAGCTTCAACATATCAACAAAAATTTTTTAACTTTTATAAAATGAAAGTATTTCAAGAAGTAATTCAAAAGTAATTATTGTTGAAAGTAAAGACAACTTTGTTTGAATAAGGCGATAATAACCAAGGAAATATGATAAAAGTTTTAATCACTGTATATCTGTATTGCAATCAGCAAAGATTAATTTTTATTAATAAAAATTATTACTATTATCGAAAAAATAAATTAAACTTATAATTATTTTCAGGTTTATTGTCATATTTTTCAATGAGAATTTTTAAAAAATTACAGATTTATGCAAATTTTAACAATAACAACAGTGATGTAGAAATCAAATTTACAAATAAAAATTTTTGAATAATGTAAGATTTTCAATTGCTGTCATTTTAAAATAGATTTTGTTTTGCTGTATAAAAACCTTGGTTGAACTATTTACAAATCAGCTTTTGTGCCAGTTTTCAATCAAATCATTCAAATTTGTAATTAATATTAACTCCTAATACATGGCATAAAACTTAAATAATAGGCTTATTACATATAATATGGGTGCATATTTAATGGTTGCTTAGATCTGAGCTTTCCATAATGGCTGTTCAAGTAACTAATTTTGATAATAAATTAAAAAATACACCCTGTAAAATGGCAAGACTTTAAAATGAAAAGTCTTAATGTAAACAAAGTAATTTTGTTTTGAAATGTTTAAAATATATGTATTTTGAATAAAATATTTTAAAGTTTCAATTCTCTCAAGGCATTCATTTCTACAAAACCAGTAGATTAATAAAACACATCCAATCCAAACTTTCAATAGCAGCTATTATTTCTAATGCTGTGCCTAATTTTTTCCCTCAAATGTAAACACTTTTTTCTTTTATGTTTGCCATTAGCCTTTTTGTCCATACTTTTATAGCCATTTTTTCCATATATGTATAGCCCTTTGGAAATCTTAGGGGTTGGAAATTTATTCAAATAATGAGATATCTACTAACCTTCTCGTTTTTCATTTCTCAGGATCTTAATTTTTGGAAAGATCGATAAAATTTGACCATCTTCCTCTGAAATAGAATATACGTAAATAAAATTACAGTTTGTAATATTTTAAAATGTAATTAAGTATTTAATCAGTTAATTTTTACTAGAAAATAATAATGTCAGTCGAGACTTCTTTTGTTTATAAATATAATTTTTAAACCACATGTGTACAGAACATATGTACAGTATTTAAAAACTAGTTTGAACCTTGCAATGCCATGGTATTTTTTACATGGACAAAATCTGAATGTTTTTAAATATATTTTAAGCTAAATGAACATATTTTATGAACATTATTTTTTCAAGTGGACACACTCAGTATATATTAAAAAAAAGTAGTAAGACTCTAGGTCAGCTATGCAACTCGTAGAGAATTCACATGTCCCTGACAGCTTCCATTCGAACCTTCCACCATTTATTTAAAGTGGGCTTTGCCTCTCCCTCTGCTAAAGACAGGCAAACTCTTAAGTGAGTTGCACAGATAAATCAATGGCCAATGCAGGGTTTGAACCCACTCAAGCCTAACACACATACTGGCCAGGCCATTTGGCCTGGAATTGCTTTTTTTAAAGAAGTCTCATAATTTGTTGTTATTGTATTATTATTGTTTGGTTATGTTAAACAACTTATCCTTTACTGCTTGATTTTTATTTATTTCTGATAAAAAAAAACATTGAGCTGAACATTAATGCTGCAATTAGATTTACTGAAAACGGACATCTGGTAAAATTGGTTTTTACTGAAAGGGTTAATCTTAATATTCATTATCGAAAGCCATCTCAGACTCATTCACTTAAACTAGCAGATTTCAACAATATTAAAAAAACATCAATAGAAGTCATTTTTATATTTATAAAAAATCTGAACTTGACTTACCATTAAGGCTATTATCATCTACTAAAATAATCTCTTCGAGTAAAATTTTTGGCGTTCTTAATAGAATGCTGAAAACAAATGTCACACACAAATTAATTACAGTAAAACGCATAATGTTCTAATATTTAAGACTATATCTTGAGATGTCAAAAAATATGGTTTATGAGTTTATAAAATGTTGTTTTTAATTTGTATAAAATTATTGGATTCGCTCTTAAATAAATAAATATAAAAATATTGTTTTTGAAAGAAAATCCGACTTCATTGCTTTTATGAGAGCAATACTTAGTACTTGTAGTGGAAAAGTACTTGCTTACTTAAATAAAAACAGAAATTATGCAAAAACATTTTTCTTACATTTCTTACATTCAGTTCTTTCTGCAAAAAATCTGATTTGGTATCAAATGACACAAAATAGTTGTTGACTAAGATATGACAACTAAGATGACACAAATGACAACAAAGATATGACTAGATTTTGGTGTTAATGTCACTTTTACCAAAATGGCTCTTGTTGTAGAATTCAAATAAAAATTCTAAACCATTTTGGCTCATCTATATAGTAACTACTAAGGCCTGGATTTTTATTTAAATAAATATTTTTGTATTTAAATATATATATATATATTGCAATTTTTGAGTATAAGTATATATCTAAATATAATCCAATATTTTCTAATTATTTTCCTAAAAAAATAATGTACAAAAAAGACAAAAATATACGTGGAAATACATCTTTCTAATGAGCCTATGATATAACTGAATTTTAGACCTACAGGTGATAGACGAAAAGGAAAGTGGAAAGGGGAAATGAATGAATCATTCCTTCAGAACTAAAATTAAAAACAATAAAAATGACTTTGCTTTTATATAACTCCCAATTTAAACAAAAATTGCAACTATAATTAAAAACTTGGAAAAAAAGAATTTTGCTCTCATAAGTACTTTGCAGCCTAATACTTTCATTCTGCTTGGAGCTTAAATTGTGTCCAGATGGTAATTGGAGAAAAAGCAACTGAAAATTTGAAGCAGTTATATATATATATATATATATATATATATATATATATATATATATATATATAAAAAATCTAGGATATTCAATCTTCTTAATGTATAAAAGAAGAAGTCCTGACTGACTGATTCATAATCAATCAGAGCCAAAACTATTTTAGCTAGTGACTTGAAATTTTCAGTGTATATTTATGTTACAATATAGGCGTGCACTAAGAAAGGATTTTGCAAAAATTTGATTTTAATGCCATTAAACTATTTACCCAGTGCAAAAATCATAAACAACGTACAGCCAATACTATAGCTACAACTATACAATATTATAGCTAGAGACTTGAAATTTTCAAGGTATCTTCTTACAACAATGTCAAGATGCATTAAGAAAGGATTTTGCAAAAAAATGATTTGAAGTACCCAGTCCACATTTTAATCAACATACAGCCAATACTATAACTAGAGACTTGGAAATTTCAGGGTACCTTCTTACAACAATATTAAGGTGCACTAAGAAAGTATTTTTGAAAAAATTCGTTTTAATGCCATTAAACTTCTTATCTAGTCCAATTTTATTAATCAACGTGCAGCCAATAATATTAAAACTAGAGACTTGAAATTTTCAGGGTACCTTCTTATAACAATGTCGAGATGCACTAAGAAAGGATTTTGAAAAAAATGATTTTAACTCCATTAACTTGATTTTAACCCAGTTCAACTTGACTAATCAATGTACAGCCGAGACTATTATAACTAGAGACTTATAAATTTAAAGTTATACAAATAACTTTAAATTTTCACCTTCTTTTAACCATGTCGATGTGCACTACGAACGGATTATAAAAAAATTTGATTTTAATGCCTTTAAACTACTTTCCCAGTGCAACTTTAATAATCAACGTACAGCCAATACTATTATAACTAGAGACTTGAAATTTTCACCATCTTTCAACAATGTTGATGTGCATTAAGAAAGGATTTGAAAAAAATTTGATTTCAATGCCATTAAACTACTTAAACAGTTAAACTTTAATAATCAATGTAGAGCCGAGTCTATTATAGCTAGAGACTTGAAATTTTCAGGGTACCTCCTTACAACAATGTCAAGGTGCACTTAGAGAGGATTTTGCAAAAAAATTGATTTTAACTTCATTAAAGTACTTACCCAGTCCAATTTTAATAATCAATGTATAACCGAAACTATAATAGCTAAAGACTTGAAATTTTCAGGGTTACCACCACATGTAGGGGTGTACTGAAAAACGATTTTCCAGTATTCAACCCCTAAAGAGGTAAAAATGAGGTACAACAATTTTTATTGGAATGTTTTTCATCTGACCCTCTTAAAACGTAACATAGTCACTCTTAAATATAAGTAATGAAATATATTGATCACCGTTTTCCAAAACTCATACCATAAAGAGATTGAAAGGGGGCAGAAAATGTAAAAAGGGGTATACAATTTTCAAATTGAAGAAATATTTTTTTGGATCCGTATATTCTAGAAATATGCTATGATTGTACAAATATGTTATGAAACACAAATAATGAAACACATATTTCAACATTTTTTTTGAATTCATTCTCTAAAGCAATAAAAATATAAAAAAGAGGTATAATTATAGAAAAAAGAGTGTTTTCATTGTGGAAAATATTTTTTATCGGCTATTCTTAAAAGTAAACAAAATATTTTAAAACACAAATTATGATACACATAATTCAGCATTCCCCCTCCAAATTCATCCTCTAAAAGGACACAAAAATATAAAAAAGTATAAATGTTTGTATTGGAGAAAAATAGTTTTTATCAAATTTTCATAAATTTGAATAGAACACGTTTGAAGACAATAAAACGACATATTCAGGTTATAATATTTTTTCATATTCACTGTAAAATAATCATGAGTTTAGATGATCACGCTTTTATTAATATAATTTTTTATGTTTCTAAATTATGTCATTAATGAAACAGTTTAAGTTTCGTGGGCGAAGCCGCGACGGGTAATACTAGTTTTACTATAAATCAGAAACAAACTTCATGGGATCCTGAATGAATAAAAGGAAGAAGAAAATGAAGGTTTTGAAGTATTAAATGCTTGAGACACTTCAGAGTTTAAATATGCTCCAATTACTTCATGTATTGTGGAAAGAAGCTTCTTGCAATATAAAGCTTTGTTTTGAGATAACTGAATTTTTTTACTTTCAGTCATTAAAAAAAACATTTATATTCAGTGTCAACAAATGATTTTCCTATAAACTTGGTTTATTGTAAATTATAACATTTGTGTACTTTGTGTTCTAAAAAAATGTTAGTAAATATATATATAGTGTTTTTAATAATCCACCTTTTTTTAAATATTTGCCATTTTTAAATAAATAAAGATCCAAGCCGTAGTAATTACATTTAAATTTTATCATTATATGGCTTATAATGATACATTAACTGAGATATTCTAGAAAATAGAAGTAATGTTGGGAGCTTTACCCACTCATAGCAAATTCAAGGTTATGTTTGTTACTATTAGAAACCTATTATTATTTATAGAAACTAAAAATTGGAAATATTTCAAACTCACCTTACTATAGTTCTCAATAGTGTGGATCTTGCTTCATTTATAAAAGTGATTATTATTGATACTTTAGGAAAATCTTGTATATTGTATGTCAGCAAGCCACATCTGTTAAATTTAATAACTAAATTAATTATTGTACAACTTCATTAATTAGTTTATAACAATGGTTTATGCATTAATATACATATAGGCGTTTTTCACATTTTCTTGGGAATTTTAATCTCTGAAATTACACAAAACCTGTAATGTATTTAGATACAGACAAACTATGACTGGAGCTAGCTTCAAGGTCAGCTTAAAGGTCTGTGGATCATGTCAGTCATATTGAATCTATTCACTATAATGCTAACATTTATAATGTAAAATTATGTTTGATAGGTTTTATATATGAAAATTTGATACACTTTAACTACAGTTACATATTTTTCGCTTTGCATTTTTCTTTTGTATCTATAAAAAATATTCAAAATGTAAAAAGCAGAATATATCCCAATACATAAAACTTTGAAATGACATAACAAACATAATTTTATCTTGACAAGAAGCAGAGTATTGTTATACTACATATAAACACTAATAAGCGCAACAGTCTTATAGCAAATGGATTCAATATTAACGACAGGCTCATAACAATATGTCCCAGTATCTCAAGTGAGATGTTGTGCAGATTGACATATACCTGATTATGACATGACATGAAATTATGACATATATCTGATATAGCAGTACTGTAACTGTTTTCTATACACCACTTTTTGTTTGTTTTATATTTTTTCCTTTTTTTTAAAAATAATATTCAAAATGTAAAAATCAGGCTACATCGTCACATATAAAACCATTGAAATGAGATTCAAACATAATTTTATCTTAACAAATAGCAGGGTATTGTTAATTAACAGTCTTATAGCAAATGAATTCAATATGACCAACAGGAATTACAGGCTCTTAACATGATATTGCACGGTATTCCAAGCTACGACCTGCACAATCTGAACAGTTGCACATTATGATAATGTGTAACCTTAAAATAAGGGCATATTAGTGGTTATTCAAATATTATGTAATCTGGTTTGAGTAGGTACTGGGTGTTTGAGACGTAAATAGAAGGGTTTGGAATATAAAAGCTCATTACATGAGAAATAGTTTTTTTCTTGACAAAACATAATATATATACTTATTTATTTATTTACTGGTTACACATTTCCCTTAGAAGGTAAAATTACCTGTGCACAAGCCCAGTTTAATTACAAAAAAGTTTCATACATTGTTTATCTTAAACTAAAACCTAAAACCTAAATCTAGACCTTACATTCCTTTAGAAACTACAAATAATTAGTTATTTAAATATATCTATATTATTCTTTCCAATTACTTATTTTGGTAATGGTGAATTTCGTATCAGCCACTTTTTTTGGTTTATTTATTTTATTACATTTTTTTATTATATTATATTCTTCTTCTTCTTTCAATGAGGCCTGCTAGGGACCATGTGACAATTTCAAATCTTCACACTTAGCTGCTTTCTCTTCTGTTCCCTCCAATATTCCCTCATCCTTTCACTATGCAGCTTCTTTCTGTCTTCGGACCACTTCACACCAGGTTTCCTCTGCAATCTTCCTTGGAATCCCTCCATACTCAATATCCTCTTTCTAAAAATCTCTCTGTTCAGCGTTTCTTCTTCTTATAATTATAAATATAATTATTTCTTTCTAAATCTTTCCTTACCTCTTGAATCCAACTAGTTGTTGACTTTTTATCCCATAGGTACTTGAGTATCCTTTTCGCTAGTCTTGAATCATTCATCCTGTACATATGTCCAAAAAATTGCAGTCTTCTCTTCCTTATCGTCTCTGTCATGTCTTCTTTGTTCCTGTATATTTCATCATTAGATCTTAGTTTCCATGTTTCTTTAGTCTTCACTGGGCCTAAAATTTTTCTCATGATTCTTCTCTCTAGTATTTTCAGTTTATCTAAACTATAATTTAGTACCAAGCATTCATTCGCGTATAGGCATTCCGGTTTCACTACTGTAGTGTAGTGCCTTATTTTAAGATAAGCACTTTTTGTTATAATAATTTTTAGTGATACCATATGCTCTTTCCATTTTGCGTACTCTTTCTTAAACAGCACACTTCTCCAAGCCATTGTCTTGGATCATTTCTCCCAAATATTTGAATTTCTTTACTTTTTCATTATATTATATTATTACTATATTTTTTATTTTATTATATTTAAATAATTTTTTTAAGTGCTTTGTAATCAAAATTGTTTTAATTGCCTTTTAATGATGATGAGTTAAAGGTTTTCAAAATATTATTGCAGCTGTGTTTTTGAAACCCTTTTGTGATATTTTCAGTGCAAACACAAAAATTATATATGTTTTTTTAATATATAATATTAGAAGGGGATGCTTGATTACTTTTGATTAAAATTGGGAAGAGGGGATCTAAGTTAGCAAATGTAATGTCATATTTAACTGGTACATTATTTGTCTCTGACTACCAAATAGCTGAACAAACCTCAACTATATAGACTGTCATAAAATTCTCTTTGCTCAGAAATATAGGCCGAAATGGGTGCTGAAATACAAAGGCAGCTTGTAAGATAATGTGTGCATGTATTGGTAGCCGAAATACTAGCCAGACTTGTGTGACCGGAACCTGTTCACGAGATTATTCAAACAGTGGCAAGAAGTGTGGTTAGAAAATAATCAGGGACAAAAAAACTAATCGATGGTATCAATTTCTTGGTCAGAACCCTGTAAAAAATTTCGAGCTGAAGCTCGATACTTATACAATGTGGATTTTTGCATTACATTTTGTTTAGACAACCAGTCAGGTCAGTTTGGTGGGTTACACTTGATACCTGGAATATCTGTTACACTGTGCAGTGGTAGACACCAAAATGTGTATCATAAAGGGAATATGAATGTAATACAAATTTGCTAAACTACACAATTCAAGGATAAGTTGTATAGTTAGGTGTAGAACTCGAGAATTAGCTTGTTCAAAATGCATCAGTTAGTTAAGGTAGAACTGAATAAAAAAGTAATAACATTAATTATTTATATTTATTCAACAATTGGCTAAGCAATTAACAATGTATTTGCTAAGCATGTCTGTCAGGTGAGGGTTATACTTATGAATCTATGTCTGGGGATACTATTACTAATTATTTATTGTATACTGCATACAGTCACGCTGGACTTGTAGGTTATCTTGAAAATAATGTTTAATTTTGGCTACTTTCCTCGAAAACCTTTTTAATTTTTCAAAAAAGAACAGTTTCTGATTCCACAGAAAGTCGCTGTATCCATTAAAGTCATTCTTTTATTTATTTTTTTTTTTTTAAGCCCTCAATGGAGCACATTTAGTCAATTTTGGTTCTTTTAGGTTTTTGAGATTCTCCCAATACTTTTTCAGTCTTATAGATCTCTGCAGTCTAACTTCCTCCGAGTAAAAGGCAATTCATTTTGTTCCTTCTTTAAATTTTAATCTAGTGTTTTTATTCCTAATGATTAGTTTTTCCCTTCCCTCTTTCAGACGTTCTTCCGCTATCCCTAATTCTTTTAGGTCCAAAAGTCATTATTTGCAATATTATTTAATAAAAATATAGTAACAGAGCATTACTCTAATTTTTTAACACAAAAAGTAATTGTGATATGCATGTCATTTTTAATTTGCATTGTT
>CM040189.1:21902865-21910365 GCA_022606455.1 Callitettix versicolor
ATAAAATTATCGATTTTAAACCTGTTTACGTGACCGCGCACCTCGTCTCGATATTTTAACGACCTTCTAAATATAACGCGTACAAACGGTGCGCACACTTTTCCACATTCAATTAAATTCTTGCAATAAAGTTTACACGAATCACTTATGCTTCCAAACAAAACAATAAGAAACAATTTCATGAATCAGTTTTAATAGGCTAATTATTTTCAACACTGAAAGACGCCTAGTGACAGAAAAATTTATGAACCATGTCGGCCATATTGAATCTGTTCCCTGTAACACTAATTAATGTTAATTAACTGTAGATATTACTCGGCAACTTCTTAAAGTTATATTTGGTATCTCCTTTTATCAACAGCAAAGATTTTATATTTTATGTCTCTAAAGCAAAATAATAAATGAAAACTGTAAAAGATCTGACCACGTTTCCGAATACAGTACCATTAATATGAGATATCAACATAATTTCATCTTAACAAACAGCGGAGTAACCTGCTTCGTTACTGAACATTATAGTCCCGGAAATTCCACAAACTCGTGGCTTAATTAATTTATACGAAGTTTTTGCAAGTCATTTTTTAACGACAAGCGTATAAAAACTACGAGTCACTCATTGGGCGTTAACGAGTGCATTTGAAAATTTTTTAGCTGTTTCCAAAGCCTACCAACTTTGGAAAACCAAATTTAAAATTGTTTTTTTAGAGTTTAAAGAAAGAAAGGTTGTAATAATTTAACTGAGTAATATTTTTTGGGTTTAACGTCCGACTATTGTGCACACTTGGGCTAATGCAGACGAAACTGACTGAATAACAAATGTACTATTACCACATATACAAGAAATGTTCTGAAATATCAACTTTAATTTATCTATGGGTATAAATATATTAAATAAAAAAAAATTAATGAAACCTAACCAATCCGACCGTTCTCTTTGGTTTGTCAATTAATATTATTTTTAATTATAGGTATTTATGCCCAGATATGTCAACAGGCATTTAAATTATCATTTTTCCCTTAGAGCTTTGCCCCATGAGTTTCCAAATTTCCTATGCAAATGTTATGGAGAAGATTTTATTTGATCTGATGTTAACCATACGTTCATTAGGCTCACGCCAGAATGCAGCACATGTAGGCAACTGTTTTACTTCTAGGTGTTTACGTTTATATTTACCAGATTTCCTGTTGGAAAGACTTCCGCATTTCTTTAAAAATATATGGTTCAGATCAAAACTGAAAAATCAGCATCGGAAAAGATCTTATTAATTTTTAGTTGTATTCGTTTTTAGCAATTTTCCATTGAACAGTGAGGAAGCTGTAGTGATTATTTACATATTTGCAAGAGTCAATCAATTATTCGAAATTTTGATAAGATTTTATTCAAACTTGACTCACAAATCTATTTTCGTAATAGCCTGAACAAATTTTTTAACCAGCAAAACTCGTTTCAGAATAGCGCTGTTACAAAGCTTAAAGAAATAATTACTTTTCTTCTTACCCTTTTTTGAAAATTTAATTTTACCATTACAATGAACGTTTAAATTTGATTATAATTAAATTTTTTTTTAATTCTAATGAACACGCTTAAGTTAATCTGAATGCTGTTAGTTTTTTATTTTCAAAGTTTTCAAAATCTTACAAAGTGTTAGATTAAAAGATATTTTGGGGAATTTGCTTTCATAAGATCAGACAGACAGTTACGTGCTGCGACTATCTTCATTCATAACCTTATTTTTTAAGTTTTAAATTTTTGAACACTGACACAAAAATTCTAGTAAAATATAGCCTATATTTTAAAAAAATCTTTTAAAAAACTT
Organism: Callitettix versicolor; assembly: GCA_022606455.1. Classification (NCBI taxonomy): domain Eukaryota; kingdom Metazoa; phylum Arthropoda; class Insecta; order Hemiptera; family Cercopidae; genus Callitettix; species Callitettix versicolor. The sequence goes on from CM040189.1 coordinate 21,904,683, forward strand.
GGAAATGCATTTCGTTATTATTGATTTTTCAGTTTTGTTTGTTTTATTCTGATTTTTAAGCACTTAATTATTAGATTTTAGCAAAAGCGTAAAAATCTACAACTGCTAAATTATTACTAATCTAAGTGCGACTTTTATCTGCAACATTTATTACAAAATAATTGGTCTAATTATTCTATACTTTTCTCTTGGAAAACTAAATTTTCGGCAATGCACCAAACTAACCTCTTTGAAAGTAGAAAATAACTGGTTAACTTTATCACTTTCCTGAAACAATGTTCGCGAGTCATAGAAAATAGTGAAAATAATTAAGGTGAATGTCACATAAAAACACGCGAAAACTACCAAACAGAATGAACTAGAGCGCAGCACCATAGCTACCATGAAGCACTGAACCTGGCTGGATTAACACTGATCCTTCGCTTTACTACAAGCTACCCAAATCCCCCTCTCACATTTACTTATTGTAACGAGCTAAGTTTATACCAACTGTAGGTAATATACTTTAGTTGTATTTAGATTCTATTTTAGAATCCTTTTTAACAGGGTGTTTGTTTAGTAACCAAACACTTTCGTTGATGTTTGTAGCTAAGATAGCTTATCAAAATATAATTGAACTCATTCATGAAATTATTGTAAACACACTTTTTAATTTAGGCTTGATATCACTGAACGATAAAGTAAGCAGTGAAGACATAAGGTATATGTGTAATATAGAAAGCAATGGATACAGTACCAACACATATGGAAGAAGAATGGAATCAACACATAGGAAGGATGTCAAACAACATTGCAAGAGAAAAATCACCGAAAGGGAGATTCATGGGATGGCCAAGAGAAGAATAAAAAGACGTTAAGTATAGAAAAACGAAGAAAATAGGCCTTTTCAATAGTAGAAAGAAGAAGAATAAAACTTGTTATTATTTTTTGAAGGAGACTAAAGGAAGCTTAACTAAAACGTTTTTTAAGTAGTAAAATGGCGTATAAGCAAAATAATTTGTATTTTGTAATGGTAGAGAAATTATTTCTTTTTTTCACTTCTTGGTGAATAAGTACGTAAAGATTAAAGAAAATATTAAAATTATGTAATCAGGCATGTGCCCAGAACATGTGACGAAAATCGTCATTAAAAATATTCAACTTGTATTAGGCCTACTGTAAATATTGTCTTGCATTTTTTAAAAATATATTAATGATAAACATTCAAAAAACTACATTTCAAAAGAACGAAAGTAAAATTAGCTGTGTTTTTTTTGGTAAACTGATAGCTGATAAAATTTAAAAAACATGTTTTCACTTTTATTTCTTTTCAATATAAAGAATATAAAATCAATAGGCTATGAAAATCCGACGTTTTTCAAAACCGGTTAATAAATAATAGGCCTAAAGAGCTTGACATTTTTTTTTTTAATGTTCCCGAAATATGGACAAATTTTACGTAGGCCTACATGTCGACTTTCTTAGAATCGGACAATTTGTTTCGTAATATAATATATCTATCAAAATACCTTTCTTCTTCTTCTTCTTCTTCTTCTTCTTCTTCTCCTCCTCCTCCTCCTCCCTTCCTTCCTTCCTTTACACCACAGGCGTTGAGGCTTCAGTAAATGCGCCATCAAAATATCAAGATCGGTATTTTTTCTACGATCACAATATTTTATATTTGGTGGAAAAAATACATCACAACAGTAAACAAATTAATGCAACTGACAATTTGTAAACAAACCAGAAGTCCTGATTGCTCGCTCTCTGCCAGACATCTTTGCAGGGTATAGGTTGTTTGTTTCATCGTGACGCTCAAAGGAGAAGCGTGTAGGCTTGTGGTGGGAAGGTATAGGAGAATATCCACATATAGGCCTACAGCACGGACGCCTCGTAGCCTACGTTATGTTCCGTAGCTAACGGAACGGTAGCATAAATAAGACTGAACTACTTCTTTCCCCACCACTAAGCAGAAAACCGGTTAGACCTCTCGAAGTCAAGCGCCACTATAAAACAAATGACCTATCCTTATCCTGACTCTCTACCGTTTTAACTGCAGATTTGCTACCAACAAACATAACCTCAAAGTTAACGTAAAGAAGAAACTGTTGTCTAAAATATCAGCTGTTCGTCCGAGATATTTGTAGGCTACTAACACAAACGGCTCAACTGTTCGATTAACGGCTGATATAACAATTATTATATTATTTAGTTTAAGTTATGGTTAAATTTGACAAAAATAGCAATTTCGTTTGAAAAATTATACGTTATCAGTTCAATTAACAGTGTAAAATACACTTTGTTGGCGTATGTCTGCCTTTTCTAGCTTCAGATCTTTTATTCTGTATTTGTTGACGCATTTCGAAATACATCCGTTATCAAAACTTTTGAGTACATATATTGTACAGTTGAGTGCATACTGGTAAGTAGGTACTGCAAACGCGTCAACAAATATAAAAGGTTTGAAGCTAGGAAAGGCAGATATACTCAACAAAATAACAACATTCCTAGCGGAAAAAAGACAATTATGTTAAGAATGTCAATACATTTTTAAATAAAACTAAATCCCTTTTATTCCACTCGAAACAACGATTACAACTTGGTAACAATTACATAGATGTGCACGTAATCTGGCGTGCGTGAGCGTTCCAAAGCATGGCTTATTAATATTTAAAGCTTTTAGCAAAATTTAAAATTCAAAGTGATAACGCAGGAAGCATTTAATAAAGGCGCAAGAATTTAGAGTCCGTTCAAGTTGTTACATATGAGTTAGAAGAAGATGGACGAGGAATTGACAATCAGTTGGCCTTGGTCCAGTGAGAAGCCAGTGGCACTAATGGAATCTACACAATAAAAATAAAGAAATCATAAAAAGAAAATAATTTACATAGTAAAAAAGATATGAATACACAAGTAAATATATTAAAAAAATAACCAGGAACCCGTGCGAAATTTCGCACTATGAAAGTTTTAAGTAAACACAGCCTTTTGAATAGTATTCGTTGGGGTGAGGCGGTAGTTGGAAGGAAGGGAAAACATGTTTAGAAAATAAATCTAACAGCGATCGGTTTGAAATAATAATCACAAATTTATGTCTGTCATCGACCGTAATAGTTATATTAACCTGTTGTTAAAGAGAAATGTAATGAGAGATCGTAATATTCAAATACAAATAAGTAAATAAATGCGAAATGTTAGAACATTGTGTTTGCTTCTTACCTGGTATATCACACAGTCCACAATAACCTCAAACTTTATTTTGACATTTTATTTGTACTTCGTATTTTATGATGTCCGTATTAACAATAGACAAATGCAAAATGGAAGGAGAAATCACAAATATATGTGTGTAAAAACAGTGTCTAAAACATTTGTTTGGTATTGGAAATGCTTGTCCCGGCTTGTACGACGGGCAGGAATAGAGGACTGTCAATAGGACCATATAACCTATAAGTTTAATGACTTTTAAGTAAATATTGAAATTGTTCTAAGCACGTTATGCAAAAAAATGACATTTTGAATGGGATGTTAGCTTCGTAAAATGTACAAAATATTGTCTGATTTGTGATGCCGCGCATGCGCATCTATGATGCCGTTTTGCCTATGACAGTTAAAAGTGTCTTTTATGTTAAAATTTTCCACAAACAGTAAGTTTTAGCGTAAAATCGTTTTGCAATGTCAGAAGCCGGTTAAAAAATCTTTCTAAAGATTTATGCTTGTAAGAATAGTGCTGAGAAAAAGGGATGTTGACTCGAGAAATAATACATATGATATGGTAGGTATGCTTAGGTATGCCATCAGGCATTTAAACTATTATTTACCCCTTTTACAGCTCATGGAAGTTTTTTGCATGGAGTTTTAACTTTTGGCCCTATACTTGGCCAGTGTAGTGTGAGCTGTAGAACCCAGCACCGGTCATTGATTTTTCTGTGCATCTTAGGCTACTTAGAGTTTGCCTGTCCGTGGTAGAGAGGAGAGAGTAGAGCTCTTCGTAAATAAACTGTTGAAGGTTGGAGTGAAGCTGACAGGGATCAAGTTCAGTTGGAAGTTGTTTAATCAATACGAGGTGTGTTCATAAAGTAACGACAATTTTTAAATTTCGCGGGCTTGGAGAGTTCGATTGTCAAACATTTTTTTTATTATGTTGGTATACATGCCCTTGAAGTATAATAAAACTTTCAGCTGTTTTCATTGTTGACTTTGTCTGTGACAGCCACTAAGATTAGACGTGTTTTTATGAGCCCGGCGATTTTCGTTTGTTAAAAGAAACGGATCAAAGAATTTTTATCAAATTTTGCGTAAAAAATGGAATAAAGTGTAACAAAGTGTGTGAAATCTTAACAAAGGCCTATGTTGAGTCTACTATGAGTAAAGCAAGAGTTTACGAGTGGTATAAGCGTTTCCAAGAAGGCCGTGAAGACGTTGAAGATGACGAACGCCCTGGACGCTCCAGGACATCAACAACCGATGAAAATGTGGAAAAAGTGAAAGAAATGGTTATGAACAATCACCGAATCACAATTAGAGAGGTCGCTGATGATGACATATCGATTGGATCATGTCATGACATTGTTTTCAATGTTTTGGTATAAAACGCGTGGCAGCAAAATTCGTTCCAAAATTGTTGAATTTTGAACAAAAACAGCGGCGAATGAAAGTTGCTCAGGAGTCACTAAATGAAGTCAACGACGATGCAGAATTACTGAAACCTATTATAACAGGTGACGAAACATGGTTTACGGATATGACGTCGAAACTAAGGCTCAATCATCCCAGTGTGGGCATTCTGGCTCGCCAAGATCGAAAAAGGCTCGACAAGTACGGTTGAACGTGAAGGTTATGCTCACTGTGTTCTTCGATATTAATGGCATAGTGCATCATGAATTCCTGACAGTAGGTACAACGGTCAATAAGGAGTACTACCTACAAGTTCAACGGCGTTTGCGTGGAGCAATCCGAAAAAAACGTCCGGATCTGTGGAAAAACGATTCCACAGATAATGCACAACGATAATGCATCAGCTTCATTGCTTGTTCGTGAATTTTTGGCCAAAAACAGTATTGTAACGATTTCCTAGCCTCCATATTCGCCAGACATGGCTCCGTGTGACTCTTTCCTATTTCCAACAATAAAGACAAACTTAAAAGGCCGTCGTTTTACAGCCGTAGATGACATTAAAAGCGCATCGTTGAAAGAACTAAAAGCTAGCTCAAAGATCGAGTTTGAGAAGTGTTTCGAGGACTGGAAGAAGCGCTGGCACAAGTGCATAATCTCCAATGGGGACTATTCTGAAGGCGACAACATCAATGTAGAAGAATAATTAAATATTTTGTTCAAAAAATTAAAATTCTCGTTACTTTCTGAACACACCTCGTATGTTAAAGAATAACTTATGAACTTTGAATATTGAAGTGATCACTTAGAGACAAAATACTACTGAAAACCATGATTATTAAATTACTCATTGGACTGGAAAAGGTTTAAGCTCCATTGGTTTTCAAATATTTCATGTTGACTTTTATGGGCTCCATTCGTTTTCAAAGTTTTCGTGTTAACCTTTAAGGGCTCCATTGGTTTTCAAAGTTTTCATGTTATATGGGCATCTTTGATTTTCAAGGTTTTCATGTTAACTTTTATGGGATGCGTTGGTTTTAAAAGTATTAATATTAACCTTTATGGGCTCCATTGGTTTTCATGTTAACCT
>CM040189.1:21915365-22107865 GCA_022606455.1 Callitettix versicolor
CGACATAACCTAAAAACAGTGAAGTTGACAATTTACTGAAATAGACAAATTATCAAAACAGAAATCATTGCCCCTTCAATTCTACTTGTATGTAGAACGTACAACAATGTCCTTGCTATTACAGTTAGTTAATTCTTTTTTTAAGTCGTAAGTGTAGTGTTGTAAGTGTAAGTGTGTGTTAGACTCGGGTACCGCGAGGGACGTCTAAATCCTCTCAATAGGTGCAGCTAGTCCGCACCCCTGCGGCTTACAGTTAGTTAAAATACTTAGGCCTAACGTAATAATTAAAATAAATTAATTAAACTTAGTTAAGACTGCTACTTGAAAAGAAAACCCAGTTGCCTCTTTCTGGTGGGCAAATTTATCAGTGACTTTCTGGTGAAATTTGTAATATTCGTAATTAAATCTTTTCTAATCGACATCAGAAAAGAATGTCAATGCATATAATAAAGGTGCATATTATATGACAATGCATATAATAAAGGTCTTCTTTCTTTTCATTGTTAAAAATAATACCTTTTAGTTCCGCACTTATTGGAATTATTCACAAAAAACGACATAACCTAAAAACAATGAGGTTGACAATTTATCGAAATAGTGTAGTTTTTCTCACGAAATAGACAAATTATCAAAACAAAAATCATTGCCCCTTCAATTATACTTGTATGCAGAAAGTACTACATTGTTGGTGCTATTATAGTTAGTTAAAGTACTTAGGCCTAACTTAATAATTAAAATAAATTAATTTATTAAACTTAGTAAATACTCCAGAAATAAAACTTGAAAAGAAACTCCAGTTGTCTTTTTCTGCTGGGCAAATTTATCAGTGACTTTCTGGTTGAAATCTGGATATTCTTAATTAAATCTTTTCCAATCGACAGCACTGCCAATGCAGATAATAAAGGTCTTCTTTCTTTTCATTGTTAAAAATAATACCTTTTAGTTTCGCACTCATCATTGGAATTATTCACAAAAACGACATAACCTAGAAATATTGATTTTGACAAATTTACCGAAACAGTCTAGTTTTCCTTACGAAATAAATTATTAAAATAGCAGATAGCATTGCCCCTTCAATTCTACTTGCATGCAGAAAATACTACAATGTTCTTGCTATTATAGTCTATCGTCTTCTAACAGACTGATAGTACAATGGGACAAAAAATTACGGTACAATAACTTTTCGCTTTCCAGGAAACCGTTCTCGCGTCGGAAAAAAGTTTTACAATTGTAAAGTACTGATTTTCCAAGTCATATAAATTTATCATACCCCACCTGCGTATGATAAGTAGGCCTACAGAAAGTCTTGATGACACCTAGATGCTTCGAAGAAGAGAATACAATTTAAGTGATTGAAAGGTTTATTTACACTTGCAGAGAAAGTTGTGCAAATACAAGGTTCAAGGACATTCAACTGTTGAACATTGTTGCCAAACTTATCAATATGTTCTCGGTTTTAATGTTTAATGTTGTTCCGTACAAAGTAATATTGATACTGACGTTTTGTCAATAATACACCTTTATATAATACATAATTTTGTTAATTTATTACTACTTATTACTAATTACTTTAAATAATGTGAGATATTTTGAATTTCACATTACAATAATAGTAATTTTAATGAAGTGACTTTTTTATATTCAATTAATTTCTTAAATAATTAGGATTATGACCTATTTTCCCGTCTAGTGGTCTATTTACTCACCTCGTAAAAGCTACCGTGGTTTCGAAACATTACTGTTTCATCTTCAGGCCGTAATACAAAATGTCAAATCCCTCTGTCGAGGTCGTCACAAAGTTAAAACATTGAAAACACACGTCGCAAACACTAAACAAAATTACGATTAAAATACACACGATTAAATTTGGTTTGGACAAACGATACGTGCAACTCGTATGTCGTTACAGTATGGAATTTAACAGATCCTGCTATTTAACAGTTTGCGGTTCAAGTTTATTATCTGTTATTTTTAATTGTTGTTAGCAGTCTGCTAATGCTAAAAAATAACAGATTGCTAAATAGCAACCCATCACTACTGTGGTGAGAGAGTGAGGGCTGGACCTCTTACTCTCACATTTTTCCCACTGGTGTTCTTAGCAGGCCGTTTTCTATTCTTCTGTATTCTTCCGTGTAAAACAAAAAGCAGACAACTCTCGGAGCTCGGGCAGCGAGCAGGATAGTTGAAGAGAAATCACAACTGCTCACATTGCCAAGAAAAGTGTTCTCAGTAGCAATAATGACATCCACTCGCTTGTACGTCTGAGTGGTTCTTCGACAACCAAGCGATGAGCACCTTTCCTGTTCTCCTGTACCGTGGTTTCTGTTTAAGTGTCGTGTGTTCTGTATAAGTGAGTACTTGGTGACTGAGTTCCTCTGTTAAAGTTTTGTTAGGTTAGGTTAGGTTAGACACTCATAAAGGCCCGTATTATTCGCGTCTTTTTAAAACTAATTTTGTCAAAGTTGAAACCCTTTAAATCGTTTTATCGAGCCCGAAAATATTCCAAAATTTAAAGCCATTTTCGAAAAAAGGACAGTTGTGCAAACGTAGATTGTTGTTTTTATTTCATTAGGCATACACAATGTATGTTTTGACAGTCGTTGCTTATCTTATTAAAAACACAAATAAATCTCCTTTAAATTGAATTTTAAGATTTAATTGTTATATAAGATTGTTATACCAGCTGATTAAACATAAACAATAGTTATTTATCAGCTGATTGCACAGTATTCATTCGCAATGCCTTTATCATTATCATTATATTTTTAGGTAGATACTTGTATGGCCAGTGTTAAATGCGTTTTCCTAATTAAAATGAGCTGACCCACTTAGGTCGAGTTTTGAGTCCGAAAACGGTTATATCCAACATTTTATAAAAATCTTAGTGCAGTTTCTGAAAAAAATGACACACACATACAAACACAGCTCGTTTAATTGTAGGATGTATTTGTCGATCTGAACAAAGTAAATATTTTAAAAGTCTGACATTGGAGCTTTGAATTGCGTTGTGGAAAAAGAAGTCAGCTGTATTTAATATTACAGGCAGGCTGTCTTTGCCAATACTGAATATATTATTGCTTTGCTATTCTGATCTTGTGACTTGGATGTTAATTTATAATGAATACATTATGCACGTGTTCATTTCGTGTGGAACAATGTAATTAAGTAACATGTACGTGTGCACGTAAAACATCAACGAATATAGAAAAGGTGGTTGAACGACACAATGAAGAAAGTAATCGAGAAGGTCACCTTCTTTGAACTAGAAGGAGAAAACAGGTTTATGCAGTGAAGCCGCTTGCAGTATGTACATATAAATTCCTTTAATACGTAACCTAACCTAACCTAACTGACCGACTGAGTTGGGATTTTGCACCAAAATCGTCAATGTATAGACGTAATTTTAATAAATATAATCGACTTTTTTCAGTAAATAAATAATGAAAACTACACAAAAACATTAGTTTTATAAAAAAAGTCGAGCAAATTTTTGTAGATCGTTTGATCTCGTATCGAATGATATAATTATCAAAACTATCGAACAAAAACTGCGTCCATTAGTAATTGTGTGTGTGTGTGTGTGTGTGTGTGTGTGTGTGTGTGTGTGTGTGTGTGTGTGTGTGTGTGTGTGTGTGTGTGTGTGTGTGTGTGTGTGTGTGTGTGTGTGTGTGTGTGTCACATTATTATAAATATACCATTTTTTATACTAATTGACGTTATTAATGTTACCATTTGTTCGATAATTTGGAACCAAACGAACTATAACTATTTTCTCTAATCGTTATTTAACCTATAAACACTTACTGTTAGAGTAATTTACTTTAAAAATATGTAAATGACCGCCATTTCGAAACCAACAATTATAACAAGCTGATTATTTTTACTAAACACGATTTTTGAGTAACGATGAACAAGGTGCAAAATTTCAACTCAATCAGTTGAACCGTTTTAGAGATATAAATTATTTAATAAAAAATAAAGGTTAATTTTTTTAAGGCGAAAAGCACATTGAGGCTATTATCGCCTCCCTAAATGTAAGTGTGAGTGTAAAGTGTTAAATTAGTAAGTGTAGTGTTGCAAGTGTACGTGTTTGTTAGACTTAAGGTTAAAAAACCATAAACAGGCTTGTGTTCGTGGGAACGTTTTCTTTATTTGTCCATTTTAAACACCTGAATTACGTTGCGCATTACAGAAACACATGTTTATACTAAGTTTCACGTTATCATTTAGAACTGGCAACGCTGTAAACGATGTTGCTAAATTTATAATTAGTTGGAAAGTTGTTTTAAAACATTCGGGTTTTATAGTTTTCTATCTAAAAACGTGAAACTAGAAAGTCTGATTTGAATATATTCATTTCTAAACGTTACTGTACTTTCAACGGCAATTTTTCAACTGAATTTGTTGTATTTTTTGTGTGTTTGATGTTTCTTGTGCGACTGTAGTAATTGAGTTATGGGTGAGAAGTGGCGTACGTTATATCACTGCAACTAAAACAATTTGTAAGTATAATCTGTGAGCTTTAATTCAATCTATGAATCGATTATTACTGTTGATAGGGAAATAATACCAACAATTAATAATTTATGATCGTGTATTCACGAACAAAAGTTACATATAACCTAAAATTATTTGACTTTACGTTGACAGCGTAACCAAAATGTATGCAATTTGTACAAACTGATAATTTTTGATTAAATAAAAAAGATGATATGCATATATTTTAATACCAACTTAATCCTGCTTAATTATTGTTAGATATATTTTTTTAATAAATTGAAACTAAAGTATTTAAGCTAAATTTCGTTGTGCTTTTTTACTTTTAAGGTGCACTTTAATAAGAATTGTCAAATTAAAAAATTTGAGGTTAAATATATATATATATATATTCTGTTTACACGTAGAGCTCAATAATCTAAACAAAATGCTTTGGTAAAAATAATCCTGTTGATAAAAACATTTAATAAAACTTTCTAAATTAATGTTTTTAAACTCATATCGACATTTTTATTATAGCAAAATTTCATTTAAAAAATAGTTCAACGTTTAGATTTTAGTTTTTTGAAACTAGACGTTTTCTTGTTTGGTTATAATATATTTATTTTGAGAACCGTTTTAGGTATTTTTAAAATAAATGTTATTAGTTTTTGTACACCATTTAGAGGGAGAAACAGACGTACAGAGAGTTGTACAGAAATTAAGATATAAAAGGCACATGATTTATTCAATTTTTCGCTCTCTGTCACTGCCAAATTGATATTTTTTAAAGTACAAAGCGTAGTCGTATTTGTTCATTACTAAGTTGCCGTTTTCTGGTGTTTACCGGTTTCTCCCAAAAAGGAATTTTCTCAACAACAATGGACTACACTGGAACAAATTTTATTCGAAATCGTTTGATTTGTTTAGGAGAAATTATACATTTTTATATTCAATTACTCCAAGTTGAAAAACATAGACCGAGGTATGAACGAAATAAGATCATATATCAAAATCGGATGTTTTGTGTAAAGATGTATAACATTTTAAAAAATTGGTAAATTGATTTAGACCTCATATACATAAATAAAATTTTATATGGGTGTACTCTACAGAGGTCAATGGTCGAGGTGACTAAGACATTGGTCATTTTGTTGAGTTTCTGAACTGAGCACCTTAAGCCGCCTCGGTGGCCTAGTGGATAGCGTACTAGGCTTTCACCCCGAGGACCCGGGTTCGATTCCCGGCAAGGGCTTGGGCATTTTCATACGCTGTAAATCATCGCATCGTCTGCATTAGCCCAAATGTGCACAATAGTCGGACTTAACAAAAAAAAAAAATTAAGATCGTAGGTTCGGGACTGCGTTTACTGTTTTACCCTTTCCGTTAACGCTGAAACTTTGAGCTCATTAGTGTAAATAAGCTATAAAACCTTGCAATAAGTGGGGAAACCCCACAATACGTAACTTACGTCAATTATCGGGAGTAATTACTATTTTTAAACTGGTAGGCCTATCTACACTACACTTTGACCTCTAATAAGTTAGCTTATCTTCTTGTCTAGCGTTAAGATAACTGAAATCTTTTTAAATAAAAGTGTTTTTGAAGTGAACACGTTTTAGGCGCACCCTACCACTTCTGCATGGGAAAAATTACGATTTCTCGTTACGCTGTCTTACATCTTACATCTTGCTAGTTTATTTTGAATACAATAATGAAGAGTGTTTGGAACATGTCGGCCATATTGAATCTATTCCATATAATAATAATGTTAATAAATGATACCGATTACTCCGCTATTTGTTCAAATAAAGTTCTTTAGTATCTCATTTTAAAGGTCTTGTATGTGTGAATGTGTTCTGTTTTTTTACATTTTACTTTTTAAGATCTTTACTGTATCTTTAAAAGCAAAAATTATATACAAAAATTCAACACTATTTTATTTTAACTTATATACACTCACGTATCATTATTCTGAATATATGATTGAAATTTGAGAAAAACAAATCATGTAATTTAGGTAGCTGAAATTTTTGGTCCTCCACCCAATTGCAGCAACTATTACACGACGTAATTAGCGATTTTCAATTTTAAAATGAGCTACTGGCCATCATAGTAATACCCAGGCGTTTTCAAGGGTAATTCAAAAATTTCACGTCACTAGATTGGCACGTTATTTCCCAACAACATCCATTAACCGTTTCAAAATGACGGCCATTCTAAAACTGAAAATAATCATAACTTTCTTCACACTTTTCTGTGCGATCTTACGCGGTGGTCAGGGTTCATATTCGTATTTTCAACGTAATTTGAAAGTTTAAAAAGAAACTTTATACAAACCCAGAAAATTTGATTGTTAAGGGGGGACAGTTGGAAAATTGACTAGTCCAGAGTTTAAGTTAACCATTTAGCGACTCTTAAACGCTAACCTAGCTGGGTAAACATTTATTATAAACTGTGTCCGCAATATTAGTAGCCGGGATCTCAGTGTCGCAGTGACGCTCAGCATTTATTATGGTTGGTGTAAATTTGAAATAAGCGTCCATTAAATTGTTGTAAAACTGCCGTTGATTAAAAATTATATACACTGTAAAAATATATTTGATATATAAATGGTATGTAAATTCAGTTGGTCATTTTTATAATTTCAGTTTTAGAAGCACCATTTTCCAGAAAAAATGGTCAAATAGAAAAGTATGTTTTTTGTGGTGGAGTAAAGGTGCTATACACATTTAAACATGCATTTTTAGTCTATTTTTACTCAAGTATATGTATATATATATATATAGAGGCCTATATATATATAAAACAAGTCAGAATAGACCTACATGACGCAGAAATAGACTCAACAGACGTTGAAGACAGGAACGCATACAGGAGAAAAATGCTCGGTTGGAAGGTCCCAGGGAATGAAATCCCAAAGAGAGCAGGGGTAAAATGGACGGAGAAGCGGAACAGGGGACAGGATGAGGGAGGTGTGGAAGATTAGAAGGAACAAGACATGAGTCGGAGTGCTTTGCGTGATCCAACAGGGTCTATACGCAAATAATAATAATTATTATATATATATATATATATATATATATATATATATATATATATTTGGTTTCATACCAAATGTTTCAATTTTTGAATATTAAAAATTTTGTACATGTTAAGCGGGGCACAAGAATTTTTGAAAGGCTTAGGGTGGAGTATAGCACAAAAATTGTTGGGAAACACTGCTATAAAACGTAATCCTTGGTTGAACATATGTAGGCCTACAAAATTAATAATTGCAACAGGCCTATCTACAGAAAACCAATCTAAACACACTTCTGAATACAATGATATAAATTAAACAATGTTGACTTGTTAATAACACAAGTCTGATAAAAAAAAAAATACGCAACAATGGTTTTAGTCACGTCTCCGAAGATAAAGAACAATTGACGAGGGATCTTGAGTGTCGAAAATTTTATCACAGCTCCCACCTTTAACCTAACTCAAGGTCTATAGTGAGCGACTTCTCGGTACCAGTAACAGTTAAGGACTTCCCCTCTATTAAATAGCAGTGTTTTCCTTATTGTCGGTGCCTGTTTCAGGTCAGTATTATGCGCTTTCCTTCAGCACAGTACTCTGGTAGCAGTTACTCTGCGTGATGGAATCTCCGTTGACTACTTATTACAGTTTAGAAGACGTGAAAAATAAAAACATCGCCGGTGAAAAGTGTGTTTTTGTGATAAAAAATATTGTTTACGACGCTACTGAATACCTGTCAAAGGTAAATTAATTAATATTTATGTAGCCTACTAATACAACAACAATGTAGTTTCAATTAACGAGTAATTTAAAAGAAATAATCACGGCAATAACTGTTTAGATAACGTGATAGATGCCAATTTCCAAAAGTAATTTTCTTTATTTCACCATTTTTTGAAACTCTGATTTCATTATCATAAATAGCATTAAAATCTGCATATGCTAGCATTTTAAACTTTCAAATTGCATTGAAATTACGAAAAGTGACCGATGAAAAATTAAATTTCTTAATTTCAACGGATTTTGAAAAATTAAAATTCTAATTTACGCAGTTTTTAACTCTGATGAAATCGTATTTTCAAAAAAGTGTAAGAAAAAATATTAGGATTATGACCTATTTTCTTCCGTCTAGTTGTCTTTTTTACTCACCTCGTAAAGGCTACAGCGGTTTCGAAACCTTCCTTTTTCATCTTTAGGCCATAATGCAAAATGTCAAATCCCTTTGTCGAGGTCGTCACAAAGTTAACAAAATATTGAAAACACGTCACAACACCAAACACAATTACGCGATTATTTTTAGAATGCACAAAGATAAAATTTGTTTTGTCCGAACACTTCCGGGCGAACTTGTGTGTAGTTACAGCCCTAATTGTTTGTGACGTGTTTTCAATGAGTTAACTTTGTGAAGACCTCGACAGAGGGATTTGACATTTTGTATTACAGCCTGAAGATAAAACAGTAAGGTTTCGAAACTGCAGCCTTTACGTGGTAAAAAGACCAGTAGACGGCCATAATCCTAATTATTTAAATATGTAGTCCTGTGGCTTTGTTGCAATAATGAAAAAAAAAGTTATGAATGACTTGAAATGACCGCCATTTTAAAACTGTTGAATGGATTATGCATGGTAACGAACTAGTACAAGCTATTATAAAAAACGATTTTTGTACCGTTTGAATCAAATTGCGAACGTCAGCGTGTTTAAATATAACGTATATAAATTTAACGCCCCCTCAAAAAATGTTCTAAATGTCAGGATCGGCACTCATTTCCAGGTCCCGGACTGGGTCGTACCATGATGGCCTCAAATAACTCATTATCCAATGGAATTTCGTTAAAACCATCACATAAACATTTTTAGGCACTTTTGCCGTCTGTGCCTCTCCCTAACCCTACATAATTTTCCTCTTTATTTCCATGAATATTAAAAACTTGTCATAAATTATCAGTACTTAGTAACCTACAAGCATATAACTTTTAAAGAGACATAAATCGACATTGCAATTATGTGTAACTCTGCAATTATAGTGAAAATATGTGAACCTGAAATAAGAGACCTAATAGTCAAAATTAAAAATATTTGCTTTTAAAGTTATACACTACATTTGAAGTGAAGGGTATAAATAATTATAAATACTTATCATCAATACTTATCACCTTCTGCTTGCTTAGTATTGTTAAAAAAATGTTTTATTACTTAACATTATTATTATTTATTACTTTTATTATTTTCCCCCACAACTTTTAAAATTTTTTTATAATTATTATTTTCCTTTGATTTTTAATAATCTTTTTTCTTGCATCTCTGACAATTTTGAACAGGCACAGGCCTAATGAAGAGTACAGCCCTGTTTCCATTGAAAAATAAATTATTGAAGCAGCCATTATGGTAAGACTCAGACTCGGAATCATGAAATGAGCACTGATCATAACTCCTAAAAATTTTCTTAGGGGACAATAAATGTATGTTTATTTTGTGATATAACAATCTGTTTAAAGTTGACCGTTTGGCATTTGGTTTGTGTGTTTGTTATGCAGTTTTGGCTAAACGCATTGGTCGTTGTTTTGAAAAACGAAGGTATCTTGCTTGAAGCCAGAAGATGTATAAGATTTTTAATTCCATTTGCTGTTTCTATTTCAAGATGGCAGCCTCTGATTTAATGAAGGTGTGCGTAGTTGCTGGCTATTTCCATTAACACTGGCTGAACAGCTTATCCCATCACAATTTTGACCACTTGGTGGAGAAAGAGCATAAAATTTATAATAAAGTTGGTTCAGTAACATTTTTTGTAAACATTATGGTTATTCGTTAAACTGGCAATGGAAGTATAACCATGTCAGAGCGCTGTCATGGGGTGGTGGCCAAGCAATTAATTAAAAATATACTGTGAGGTTTATTGTTCTTTGAACTACTAGTTTTACAAGCAAAGACTTAAGGATTGGTTGTTCTGCTTAGAGGTCGCCCCTGTGGAGGTAATGTTGCATTTGCCATATACTTATCGATAGTTTCCTGCTGACGTTTTCATTGCTTAATGAATTTATGACTAAATTAAATTTTCTTATGCAATTTTTTAATTGCAGTTTTTATTTTTTATTATTTTCTTGTTCTAAAATTCAATTTCATTTGTTATGTTTATGTTAATTATTTCATAACTTAAGTAAGTCTGCTTATAGTAATTTTTCCCACCCATAGAGTCTTTGTTGTGACTTTATAATTCTTTAGAATGTTGTTTTTTGTTATTTATGTGTAACTAATAGTTGAAAGAACAGTAGATCTTGCAGTATAACCTTAATTAATTACTGGCTACAGCTCCATGACAGTGCTCTAACGCACTTGTAACCTTTTCCACCAATTAACGAGTAACTGTAATATTTAGGAAACATGTTACTGCACGACTTTAATGGAAATTTTATGCTCTTTCTTTACGAAGCAGTCAATATTATGATAGGCCTTGCTGTGTATTAAGTATTACAAGAAATAGCCAGCAAATACACTCGCCATTGTTAAATCAGAGGCTGATATTTTAAAACAATATATATATATATATATAGTTCCTATTATTAACAGTGTGAAGAGCCGCCTTGGTGGCCTAGTTGATAGCGTACTGGGATTTCACCCCGAGGACCAGGGTTTGATTCCTGGCCAGGGCTTGGCATTTTCATATGCTATAAATCATCCCATCATCTGCATTAGCCCAAGTGTGCACAATAGTCAAACGTTAAACACCAAAAAAAAAAAAAAAAAAAAAGAGTGAAGCAAGGTATTTGTTTCAACTTGACCATTGTTTTTGGTTTGTGTGTGTGTGTGTGTGTGTGTGTGTGTGTGTGTGTGTGTGTGTGTGTGTGTGTGTGTGTATTTGTATATGTGTTTGCAAATTTTATTTATCAACAAATTCTATTGTTGATCTTGTGTATCACTATGCTCTTGACATTTTTTTACACCAATCTACACTTAAGAAATCGTACAATTAAAATGTAGATTAAAAATTTTTTGGTGTAATAATATTGTGTAAGATTTGTTTTAGGAGTCCAATCAGTTGTTAATCAAAGTTACTGTGACATCGCTTTTCTTAATCCTATTTAGATAAAAACAGTTCTGATAGCACTAAACAATGGACACAAAAATAAGTTATTTCCTTATCACCTGTTTTAGTTACAGATTTAAAAAAAAATACCATACAAAATATTTTATATAAAGAGAGAATACTTCAAAATTTACTTAATTGTCATGTAATCATATTTTTGTCTCTTTTAAAATAGTGGTTTAAAACTTAAATCTTACAAAATGACAGAACTATTCCAAGGAATACTATGTTATTATTTTTTTAATTTAATAAATAATAATAAAATATACTTTTCGGTGATTTTGAAACTTCAACACTACCTAATGTTGTCAAAAGCACTATATACATATATATATATATATATATATATATATATATATATATATATATATATATATACTTTAAAATACACTGATAATGAATGTTTTCTCAGTGTTTTGAGTTTTATTGTTTTTAAAAATGAGCAAAAATGAAAATCCAAAGGAACTGAATAGGACTCTCAATACGTTAACTACAGTTAAATTCAAGAAATACACACGTGTTATATAATACAAGGCTGTTCTTTTCACTGCCCCAGTTACCATGATGACTGTTCTAATAACTAGTTTTTAATATATTTTTGTTAAAAACGTGTGTAACTTTGTATTTTGTGTGAAGAAGAAATTTCAAATATGTTTATAAAAAGCTAAAATAATTTACATTAATGAAATAAAAAGAATTGTTTTAAATAATATAAAGAATGCAGTTTTTTCTACACGTGAACAAGCAATTAGATTTTGACATCTGGATACAGTTTCAAAAAGATGGTCTTTTAAGTTTATGAGGAAAACCAATTAATCTTTTTCAGAAGTGGTAATTATAGAAAAATATTTAAATAGTAATACATATTTTGCCAAGTATAATATGTAGGCCTACATCAATATATTGGAGTGATTTGTAAAATTATTTAATTTGTGATATTGTTCCAGCATCCGGGAGGACCTGAGTTACTGACCGAACAAGGAGGTAAAGATGCTACTAAAGCATTCACAGATGCAGGACACTCGTTGGACGCCAGAGAACTTTTAGAAAAATTCAAAATTGGAGAACTGATTGAGGTTAGTTGTACTTAACGGTTTTTATATAAACATTTGTATGCACTGTTTACTTGTTCAAACAGTCAATGATCTGAATGAAGTTGCAAAAAACATTTTTTTTAAAGAATTGTTTCATCTGAGCTGAAGTTTAAGGGATTTACTGCACTTGCTAACCCATTGTCCACAAGCTTATAAAAACTTTGTAAACAGAATTTATCGTTGATTTAAACTCAACAGACTCTGCAACTACAACCACTTAATGATGGAAGCAGTGAACAGTGTTCATAACAGAACTCATGATATCCCATAAAGTGGTTTTATCTGTTTTATTCTAAATAAACATTAAGCTGCACTTTCCATCTCTTATCCTCACCAAATCTAAATGTAGTTAGATTACATATACACAAATTACCATATCTCTTTTAAAAAAATATTAACTACATAATACAGTTATTACTAAAAAGATAACATTTCATTTTTCATAATATAGTTCATACGTTAGTAAAATTTCACTCACTCTCACAGATTCAGTTTGTATATCTTAAATCAAGATTAAATTAAAAGTAGCTTTTAAGCAACTACATAAAACATATTTATTGCTGTCTCACCAAGAGTCCAGTTCTAAAGCTACCAACAAAGACCGCTGTGGTACACTTCATCTTTTTTTTAAATTGGTTTGTAACATTTTGTTCAAACTTTGGTTGGATTTAATAAACTGGTTTCTGTTGAGAATTTCAGACATGACCAAAATTTGAAATATATTATTTAAATTTTTTTTATAATCCTAAAATAAAGTTTTTAGTAACACAAATTGAGACATTAGGTTACAAGATTAAAAAAAAATAATAAAATGTTTGTATTAGTAATAAAATAACAAAAGTTACTTTACTAATCTTAATATAGGCTCATAGTCTTAGGCTGTACTTCTAATTGCTTGATAATTATTATTTTTATGTTACTAAAGTTTCACTGATTTATTCATACATTTACATCTTTAATTTACTTTATCTATGATGATTGTTTTAACTATATAGCCTTATTTATTAATTTTATTCTAAATTAGCTATTGCAAATATTTACTTATTATTTTACCTATGAAAACACTTCCTTATTTTTTTTATTTCGTTAAATGTAAAATTTACGTGTATAACACGATACATTTTGTACCAGTACTAAGATCTACATTGATTTAATGAAAATAATTTCTTTTAATTCTTGATAAATTTTGTGTGTTCAGTTAAAAAATGTTTTATAACAATTTTTTTGTAAAAATATATACAGTAATAGTTCCTCTGAGATAATGGCAAATTATATCTACAAGCTAAATTTTATTTTCTTGACATTTTGCCAATTCATTTAGTCTTCAATGACAAGCGTGCACGTACAGACACACACACACACACACACACACACACACACACACACACACACACACACACACACACACACACACACACACACACACACACACACACACACACACACACACACACACACACACACACACACACATACACACACAAACACACATTCATTAAAAACTATATAAAAAAATGGATATACTTATCAACATCTGAAAACTAATTTTTAATTCAATCGTAATACTTTTTCTATGATTAAAAAAGATGTCCAGCATGGCCAAGGTGGCTGAAACACCAGACAGTCTGCTGCATCTCTGAACTTGCCACCTCAAGGTCGTAGGGTGACACTGCAGAAAAACTCAATGATTCAAATAGAAACAGTAAAATTGAGCACCAGGCACAATCATAGTACGACATTATTTCTGATCAGTATAACAGTATTAGTATAACAGTATAAGGCAGGCTTAGCAAAGAGATTGTTCAGTTACTGTTGTACTACATTATTATTATAGTAAATAACATATTATTATTATATTATTGTACTTTATTAATATTTCAGCAAAGCTTTTTGTGTTAGTTTGGTGAGAGGATGATAAAATAGAAAAAGCCTGTTGAGTGGAAGAATGTAACAAAATGCAAACGAATTTCGTCCCTTTATTTCTGACTCTTTCTTTTTCTTTCTCCTTTTCGACAACAGTACACGTGTACTATATGAAAACATCATGTTGTTTTGATTTCATTATTTTTCTTTAGTTGAAGAACACATGCACTTTGTAACCGTTTATAATACATTCGAAATCAATATAAACGTTTATAATAATTTTGTTTGCTAGTTCTTAAAAACATAACTTGAAACTTATTGTAGCCTGTCAGCTGTTCAATGAAATCATCTGATTGCTATGAATTAATATAAAATAACTGATCTTTTACTAAAACTACAGTAAATAATATCTAAACTAGGTTCAAGTATTTATTTGTTTAAACAAATCAAGATATTTGTAAACATATCTTCAAAATGTTGTTAACTCGTCTAGGTATTTTTTTACGTGTACTTTTTTATATTGTATTATTTTTGTTCAGTTACTGTACTATATTATTATAAATGTTTTAGTATATAAAACGTAACACACAATTGCACTTTGTAACATATTTTGTTTCATTTTATGATAAAATTTAATAACTGAATGTTTACAACTGTATATATTTTATTGTGTTTCAGAGTGATCGAAAAACAGATGTCAAAGTCACTATCCCAAAAACAACTTTTAACAAATCATCTGTTACTGTAAGGTAAGTTTTCATTTTTGCACTTTACAAAATACAGATAATAAAGATTTATAGAAAGTAAGATGATTTAAGAAAATATTTATTTTTGAGATTTTTTATTGAATCTGAATCAAAAAATAATTTATACTGGAAGTCTGTGTGTGTATGCAGTCCCCAGAGATTGAATTAATTGACAGGTTTTGGATAATTTGGCATTTATAATGCTTAAAATTAGGTCCTTGAAGAACGGTGTATACATTTTTATATCTGGTAAAAAGGAAGAGAATGAATAGATAAATCAGTTTCAATAAAAAATTTCAACAGAGAAGGGAAAATAATCATGGTACACAGCTCCTTGCTGATGTAAAGAAAGCAGATTATCAACAATAATTGTTTATCTTATCTTATCAGTAATTGTGGGTATTTTTTTAAAATGATTATTCTAAGATAATCAGTATTAAAATTTGCATGAATTATTTTTTTAAACTTTCAAATTAAATTGGAAATACAAAAATTATGCTCATGATCACCATCAGGTGATGAACTCATGACTGACATCAGGTTGACTTTCATATTTTTAATGAAATTTGAAAGTTTAAAATGCTAAATTAAGCAAATTTTAACACTGTTTATGATAGCGAAATCAGATTTTCCAAAAGGTGCAGGCAAAAAAGTTATGATTTTCTCTTCTTTAAAGATTTTTAATGGTTGCCATTTTGAACTATTGAATAGGTTTTCTGGGTAACTTGAAGCTATTACCAAAATAAATTTTCGTTTCAAGTTCGAATCAAAATATCGTAGGTTAGTATATTAAACTTTCAAATTACGTTGAAAATTCAAAAACAAACCTTGACTACGATCATATTATTTTCATGTTTTCAGTGGAGCTAAAAAATTTAAGATGCTTTTTCATGCAGATTTTTATGTTAATGTTGATTTCCATAAAAGTGTAAAATAAAAGAGTTATGATTTTTTTAAAAGAATTAGAGTAGCCTCTATTTTGAAATTATTAAACAAAGTTTTTTTTCACCAAGCTATTACCAAAATAGATTTTTATCCAAAGTTTAAATCAAATCTGATGAAAATAGTGAATATAGACAAATATATAAATAGAAATAAAATTTTTAATAAACCTCTCAAAATATTATCTACAGATCAGAATTGTGCATTCATCCCAAGATCCTCTGTCTGGATCTTTCCATAATAACTCATATTCAAATCGAAACTCACTAATAAAGGTAGGAGGGAAATGTAGGCTAGGGAGAGTCAGACAGAGGAGAGTGAGAGAGATTACATTTATCTGGTACACACAAATTTAACAAGTACCACTCAAATGTATTGATACCACTTATTTGGATCTGATACTAAATTTAAATTTAAAAAATACTGTTTAAAAATAAAATGAGAAAATTAGTAAATAAATTTTAGCAAGCTGTTTTACTATAAAAGTTAATTTCAATTGAAAATTAATTTCAGATTTTAATTTTTTGTTTAATTTTTCAGGTTTTAAAGTTAATTAACTTTTCTTTAAGATTTTAAAATTAATTGAAAGGTTTTCAGGGTGTTCACTGAGTAGAGCTTTCATTTGCAATTTAAGGCAAATAAATTTATTTACTGTTGGTCATGAAAAGTATAGTTATTAAGTATAATCAATATTTTTAAGGCTTTTTGCAGTTTAAGTTATGTTTTGAGTTTTTTCTGTTTCAGATGGATGAAGTGTGTTGGATTTGCTGCTCTAGTTATTATTTTGTTATGTATTGCCTGTTATTTTTACTTAAAATGAGTGTTTAAGGATATTATTTTAATTTCGTTAATGTACATATATATTAAAAGATTAATTTTACAATTTATATCAATCTTAGTTATTGTTTACTGTCCAACATGTCTTTAAAAGAAACAGGTAATGATTTTGAAAAATCTGTTTCAGTTAATAAAAAAAAATGGCCTACATATATCTATTATGTAAAATAACTTCACAATTCCCTTTCAAAAAACATTCAAATAGTGACAGTTTGCTAATGCTATATTCGTTTGACCAATCAGAGCTCTTCTTCAACATCAGGCTATAGGGGGAAGCAACATGAATTTCTTACTTTGTTTTAAGAGTGAGTTTTGTTTTTACGTAGTATCAACTCCTAGCACTAACGAAAATAACCAATCTCAACCATGCGTGGTTGAATGGTTCTGTTACTTTATTGTAGACAGAGAAAGCAAAATCTTATCAAAACCCATGCTTGGGGGATAGTAACCAAGGTACGATTAAAGTCACACCCTAGCATGTCCCTATGCCAGCATAAAAACCTCACTTGTTCTTCAGACATGATCCGACTAACACCTTGTGTGCCTTTGTTCCTGTTGACAGTCTGCACACCGAAACAATAGTGTATTTTGACTTATAAATAAAAAGTCAGACTTCTCTCCACAGTGAGACATTACAAGACTGCAACATCTACAACACTAATTCTGCAACAATACACCAGGTGGCGTGTCTTTACTGTGTAGTGTTTCTGATCAGTCCATGTTTGCTAAATCGCTGTGTTTTCTCTGAAACTTTCATACTTCATATTTACTAATTACTCAAAATATCATAATCTCATTACTCAGAATTGTGTGCAGTAAATTTTACCCCTCTCTTCTTAGTGTGATAGTCATGTACTCTCCCGCTAGTGGACTGTGCTTAGATATTTCTGGTGCTAATAGAACATCCTCTCTAATAACTTGCTTGTACTATGCAAGTGGGACTACAACTTGCCAAATGTCTAAAATGATATATATGAACCAGTGTGCGTAACTTATTTTCATTACGGATATATTTAAGGATTATATCCGGAATTCTAACTAAATCACTAATTTTTGACATACCTTGAATATAGTGAATCAGTTACACAATTTACAAGTTTATATCAAAAATCATTTGTTGAGACTGCAGAAAAATGATTTTAAATGATCAAAAACTTTTTCGATTATCTCAAAACAAAGTTCTATATTAAGAGAAGATTATTTTCACATCACATGGAGTAATTGGAGCATATTTAAACTTTGTAATGTCTGAAGAGCTTAAAGAGACTAATACTACAAAATCTTAATTTTTTAATGAAGAATGCTAAAACACTTGTTTCTGATTCATAGAAAAATTGAATAGCCTTGGATTTTGTTCAATACTGCTTATCATTTTCTGTTGATTTCTTCTCCAATTTTTTCTGGATATGATTTAAGCTCCAGAACGATAATATTAACTCCAAAGTATTTGTGAGGGCAATATTGTTTTTTCTAAGTTTTAAATTATCACTGCAATTTTTTTTTAATTAGAGGTTATATATGGCAATGTCATTTTTTATTGTTTCCAGTTTTAGTTCTGAAGGAATGATTCATTCATTTCATTATTCCTCTGTCATCTGTAGGCCTAAAGTTCAGTTATAACATTAGTTCATTGCAAAATTGTATTTCCATTTATATTCTTGTCTTCTTTTGACATTATTTTTTTATGAAGAAATTAGAACATATTGAATTATATTTAGGTATTTAATTATCCTCAACAATTGCGAAATATGTTAAATGGAAAATTAGGTAGCTACCTGTTCATGGCAGCTTCCTTTCAAATTCATAAGCTAGGAGTTTCTAGACAGGAAACTCTAGTTATGAATGCTAGAAAGAATGATTGGAACTGTTAAAATAACTACACCTGTAATATATTCATCTAGTTGTCCTAAAACTCTATTTTATGTGTAGTTGGAATAAGACATTTTTAAATACTAATTGTATGATTTCACTATCAATTATGTTTAGATCTAAAAGGTTTCATAATAATATAAAATACAGCAAAAAGAAATTAAATGGATATGTTCTTTAGGTTAAAATTGGGGTATATTTTATAGTTTCAGTAATGGATCTTAACCATAAATACTTTATCATTAAATAATAGCTACTTCCATATTTGAAATGAAAATTCATTAGGAAGTAAACATAAAAATAGCTGCTAATTGTTTTAATGCTGAGACTTACCTTGTAAAAATTGTAGGATATTCAATGTTTTTGTGACAAGTGGTCATGCATGAAAAACAACAATCCTCACTTTTACCTACAAATTAAAAGAAAAGAATTAAAAAATATAATTGCTAAGCAGTTTCTACTACACTATTCAAATAAAGTGTACAAGGCTATAAATATAATTATTTATTTAAATAATCATGCATACTATACCACTAACCTGATAAAAATAAAATTTTATGCTTATCTAAAAGTTTTACAAAGTTAAATGTAGTTGCTATATAATGAAATACCTTAGCACCTCCTAGATAAAGGTATATTAAGGAAATGACATAACTAAAGATAGTGCTATCTTCAATTCTACACACATTTTAAAAAAACCAACATTTCCATTGATTTGGTGAAATTAGTCAAACAGATAATTGTTCACACCTGAAATATTCTTCAGCACATTCAATACATTGTTCATATGGAACAGTTCAGTTGGGAAGATATAAAACTCCACAATCAGGAAGAAAATTGTTGGATTGTAATTGAATCTTTTGTTTACGATGTGACGGAATTTCTTTCCAAGGTAAATTAACTCTTTCAACTTACTGTAGATTACTGTCAGTAGATACATCAAATTCTTTTCCAAAAAATATATTTTTTTAAGTGTTTGAAACTATGTACTCCAAACACATCACTCAAATATAGAAATAAATAAACAATAACTCACCACATTGGTTCTCTGAACATGATTTTAAAGTTACAACTTCATCAGGTCACAAGACATTTACAATTACAATGAGTAAATTATTTGTGCACATTTAAACAAAGCAGTGACTTATTACTTAATCATTTACTATTTTACGAAGGAATACAGACAATTTTTAACATATCGTGTTTTAGGGCTGGTTGTGACGTTGGATTTTACGAGACATGTGATGCGAGGAACATGTTTATACTGATATATAATAGTATATTTTGTGTGTTGCAAGTCTCACATTAAATTAATTATAATATGTGTTTCTGCCTGGGATTGAACCAGGAACCATGCACATGTGAAGCGTGTGTGGTAACCATTACACTACTGAAACTATGAAGAAGTTGGACTGATTTAAGTATATGAAATGAATCATTAATTTAATTTTGGTAGTTATATTAAAAAATCAGTTGTTTTATATTAATTCATAAAGATCATTTGATTTCATTGAACAGCTGATAGCCTATAATAAGTTTTAGATTATGTTGTTAAAAACTAGCTATGTTAATTTGTCGTGTTTTCGAATAAATAATCACAGTTAGAATAAAAAAAGGAGAGAAAACAATATACATGATTTTTATTTTTGGTTCAATAACAGAAATTCTTTTTGCTACAATAGTTGCTCTTTGTTACACAATTTAGAAATGAAACAAGAGCTTTGTGGCTTTATTGGAAACCATTCCAATAAAGCACTTTGATGAGACTTGATGCTGAATTTCCAAAAACTGACATAATTGAATGATGTTAAGTAAATTAAAATTTCCATACACGTTCATATGCAAATTTTACAATGCAATATGTGAAAATAAACCATCACTACTATAAAAGTTTTATTTATTTATTTATTTTTAATTTCAACCACTATTATTGCAGTTAAAATTTATATAAATTAGTACTGTATTTTAAACTTCTTTTTCATATTTTCAGTTAAATTTAAAAATTTGAAGTGCTAATTTGTATGGCAGATTAGGATATAATGATATCAGATTTTCATAGAGTAAGAAATATATATTAATTGCAACTCAAAATATATACAAAAGGTCACGATCATTGATCATTTCATGATTTCAGATCTGCATTACCACTCTAATAAGCTCATTCCCAATGTAAATTGTCTATGATGCTAATGTCTCATTTCTCGTTTAGTAGTAGAGACTTGGTGGTCGATGTGGTAAAGCACCCAGCCAGTCTGCTGTGTCTTTGAACTGTGAAAGATTTTTGGTTCCAGCGACAATTTATCCTTATTATTAATGCTAATCGCTCATCCTCATTAGTCTAACTGGCATATCATTAACATTAAGCAAAAAAAAATCTTCTTTAGTAGATTCAAGTCTTTACATGCTTTAGATTTTAAAAAAACTATATCAATCAAATTATAATTTTTGAAACTTGACTAAATTTGCTGTTTAAATAATCATATACTTGTACATATTTAAAAAAAGATTAATTTTCAGCATCCAGCAGGCCCAGAAATAATTTTGGAGCAAGCTGGAAAGGATGCAACGAAAGCATTTTTTAAAGCAGGGCATCCGCAATATGCTAAAGAATATTTGAAAAAATTCAGAATTGGTGAAATCTCAGAGGTAAGCAAAATAATATTAAAACAGACTTTTTTGAATTTGTGTCTAGAATAGTTTATAGTGGCAGATTTTTAACTAGGAAATACAATCGCGAAACTGAGGAGCCTCAGGCAGAGTGATTCTAAAATGTAATCAGTTGCTAAATAGATTTGTAAAAAATACAAATACAGTTTTTATAACATATGAGGATACCATTTAATACAAAATGTTTGCTGAAAATTGTTGTATGAATGTGGTTTTTGTGGACTAGCTACATTTTTTCTGATTTATTTTTTAAAAAATGATATAAACCCATATCTTATAAAATTCCTAAAATAATATTGAACTTAAAATAAATTATAAAACTTACCAGTTGATTAAAAATTTCTAAATCCGCCAATTTTAAATTGTGTGCAATTTGTAACTGGTAAATTATAACACAACCATTGGAAAAAAAATCAGTGATTTTTTATTTCAATGTAACAATATCAATAACTGTCAAAACAAAGTAGTCTGGCTTCTAATTTTAAAATAATTATTTAAATTTTCTAGTTTATCTATAAGTGACTTAATTTTTTTTATAACATATTTGTAATATATTTTTAAATCAAAACTTTTTCTCAATAACAGACACATTCAAAATTAACATCTTTCATATATTACCAATTTTATTTTAATATATAAATAAGTTAAAGAAGAATAATTTTGGCATTATAATAATCTTTTACAGTACTAAAAGGCACTGTATGTCTGTGTGTATGCATATGTGCAATCTAAAACCAAATCTATTGCACATAGAGAACTGAAATTTTTACTATAAAATAAGGTCGTACAAGGCCAGAAACCATATTTTAAAATTTCAAATTAGATTTTTTATAATTAAATATTTAGCTGAAAATTTACACTTGTTTACATGAACTTTCATGGTGAAAACATCTGAATTTCACAAGCAATGCCGTGCAATTGCTGTTAGTTTGTTATAAAAATAATACTTTTCATACACAATTTTATACCACATTAAAATTCTCTAACGTCAAAGTTTTTTTAGCTTCAAGAAACATCATATTATTTAACTTCTTGCACATGTTATTTTGTGCTATTGTAAAAATTCTTTATTATTTAATATTAATATGACTATATTTTTAATTAAATAAACTATATTTGGTTTATTGAACTTAGAAAAATACCAGGCAGTAATTTACAGGTATACCACCTATCTGTTACTTTTAAAATATTTGCAACTTTTTCAGCCCAAACAGAAGACTATTATTACACTTCCGTCTGTCATAACGTCCGAAACACTGAGAACATCAACTATCACAGCTGTAAGAAATGATGAAGAAACACAAAATAAATTAACACACAAGTACAGTATTAATAATAAATTTAAATTTTGGTTAATTTAGTATTAGTAATACTATTGTATAAAAATATGATTGAGCTAAATAAATTTATCAAAAAGTTATTAATTTCTTTGAGCAACATAATAATTTAATCTTTAATAATTTTAGCAAATAACTAAAATTATTTAGTCATTAGTTAGTTATTAGTTAATATTAATTAATTATTAGTTAGCTTTACGGTTTAAATTCACTTCAAGAAATATCAACATCTTTATTGACTATAAAATCTTACAAACTGAAATAATGCCAATAATTTGTTATGAAATTAGATGTACTAAATACCCAAATTTTAAATGTTAAATGTTAAATTTTAAAATGGTGAGTTATCAGTTTTGTACAAATCTATTCATTTCATGTTAAAATAATTAAAAAAATACAACCAAGCGGTAAAAAATTTTCTCAAAGTCTAGTTTAAGGAAGTTGTTAAGTCACCAATGAATCCTGCCAAGAACCAATCACTTCCTTACACAATTTACAGAACAATATCAATCTTCGCATTTGGCAGAATCGTGCCTTTTTTTGTCAAAATAGCTACCATATTTTATTTCTTTTGCAAAAACCTTTTGTAAATAGATATGTATGCAAAATATTAAAATTTTCTTGGCTCAAGTAACCTTTTAGTTCAAACATTTTATATGAATTTGTATAAGTAAAATATACATTACTAAGAAACGGATTGTTCTCTTTAAAAAATATGGTTTTGGTTTTGAAGTGAATTATGTAGTTTTAACCTAATGAACTACAGTTTAGGTTAGTTTAAACTGTAGGTATGTCACAATGTTTAAATTTTCCCTTTTTTGTCAGTTTTTGCAGTTTTACATTCATTAACGTACATATTTTTGGAGTTTTTTTATGTAAAACACATATCCTGCAACAAGGACAGATAAAATGGTTCACTGTTGACCAATATCAGTTCATTAGTTCAGGTTATAAATGTGTCAATGTTGAAGAAGGAGAAGGAAAAATCAAGTTTCGAAAATCATAATATTTGAATATCATTAGAGACAAATATGCAAATGTTACACAAAATTTTGTATAATTTCTAGTTCATAATGTTAAAAAGCTATTGAATCTATAGTACATACTGGAATCTTTACTAAATTTTAGTAGTCAGTTGCAAGTGTTTATTAAAAATTAATATTGTAATTTTTCTGTTTCAGTTGGAAGATATACATTTTCTATGGAATATTAGGATTTTTTACGCTGTTTGGAATATTCTTGATCGTTATATATTTAAAAGTGTAAAAAAATATATGATATAGCATTTAAATTAAATATAAGTAAATTATTTAATAATTACTGTATTTAATTCTATAAAGTAAAAAGGAAATCATTTTTTTTTTTTAATTGAAAGAGAAGAACAAGTTCAGATAAAGCAGTTATTGTTATTACTATATACTTAGTCTAATTAATACATAAAATAAAAGTTCTTTCAAAGATAAGTTATATCTTTAAGTAACTAAAAATTAATTATTTGTTTAATTGGACATAAAATAGTATAAAATATAGAAATGTAAATAAACTTTTATGGACTTGAGCAGGAATTTATAAAAACTAAGTTTTATAAAGTCTTATTATAAGACTTTAAAGTCTTAAAGACTAAAAAACTATAAGTCTTTATAAGGCTTATAGAGTATAATAAGTCGTATTGTGGTATGTCAAATGTAAGGGTTATTTTGACAGATGGTAGAAGTCATTATTTTCTTTCCTAAACCTGTCCTGTACAGCCACAACATTTTTTAACCTATCACTGTCTAACAGCTGCATTTTGAATAATTGCTTGTTTTTTAAGTTCTTCAAATGTAGTTGTTTGTCTTACTAGCTTCTTTCGTCCACAACAGATATGATTGTTTAAAACTTACTATACACAATACAACAATTGAAATATCATCCTGATGTTTTAATAAATTCTAATCATATTTACCTAGAATAAAAAGTTTTTGAAGGGGAAATTTGGCGACAAATAATGACACATCAACCAATTAAAAGTTAATTTATTTCTATAAGATTTGGAATTTCAAACTATGCTAATTTATGTAATTATCACATTATATTTAAACATTAAATTAATTATGTACTATAGTATAAAACAAAATTTATATTTTTTTTGCAACTGTAATGAAAATATTCATATATCATAATATTATCAGTAATAAATTTTCACCGAGTGACTTTTCTTTTACCTAGATTTTAGTTCAAATTAATAGGGATGTAATAGTTTATGCATATTAAATTTATCTATTAATTTGAATACTATTGGCAATTTACATACAAAATCATGATCTACACAGACTGGAAATGCTGATTAGCTTGATTTAAAACTGAGCAACTTAATCACTCATTTAGCATTGTACACAAATACAGGGTCCGCCAATGAAACGGGATGATTAAATAAAGTAATTGGTTGTTGAAAAATTTTTTTAAAATATTTTCTTAGTAAATAATTGAAAGTACAAGAATAGCCATTGTGGGTACAATATAAAAATTTTATTCTAAACACTATGTCTACCAAATGTCCTCCATTACAGGTAAGGCATTCCTAGAACCTGGCTTGGAAGTTTTGCATGACCTCTCACTGTGTGTTGACAGGTATTGCTGCAATCACGTCCATAATTCCTTGTTTGAGAGCTTGAATGGTTGTGAGTAAGATTAAGAAATGTCCTTATGGAGAATTCTTCTCACTGATGTGTCACTTATTCCAATGTGAAGGGCATGTTGTTTCGCTGATCCATGAAGACTTGTAACCATAGCCTGTTGAGCAGCTTCGATGTTTTCAGGTTCAAAACAGTTCTTGCACTTCCACCTCTTTTTTTAGAAGTTGATCCCTTTTGCTCAAGGTTGTTTATCAATGTTCGAATTGAATTATCTGACAGAATAGGCTGGTTACGTTAAAGTGACATTGGAAAGCATTTTGAGTTTGCACAAAACTTTCGCAATTTTGATAATGTTTTTACCGCATAGCCGCGTTTTTCACATGTCCAATGACTCATTGCAACTAAATGGTAGGTAGATTGTGTAGGTGATGAAACACCAGGAACCATCTCCCACTACCTACCAACTTTGTCTCAAGGCCACCTACGATTGTGGGATGATTATCCCATTTCATTGGCGGACCCTGTATAATGTGATTTATGATTGTTATATACAATAAAGAATTTTTAATTTCATGAAAATGTTAAACATTGTTCTGTTAACCTTATAAATACTGAACCAATACCAATAAAGAGTTTTATATTTACAATTTTTAGGTATTTAGGCTATTGTGGATGAAGCATAACAAGAAATTACTTGTATACATTTTTGAAGTATTTTGGACAACATTGTTTAAAAAATACAGCCACAAATTGTACAGGAAATAATAATGCATAAATAAAAGTAATATAATCATACATACATAAGAATATATAAAAGGTAGAATATATATTCTATAAAAAAGTTTAGAAAAAATAATCTGTAATAAAGTAAAAAAAGATTTTTAACAAATATGAAAAATTCTGGAGGATAAAGAAAGAATTTTCTTAGGTCATAGTGGGTACGTGAATACTGAAAAAAGTAACAATGGTTTGCTGTAAATATTAAAATAATTATGTCCGAGATTAAAATAAAAACAAAATACTTAAATTTAAAGGAAAATTAAATATAAACTATACTATCTAAAAAGGAGAATATGAATTTATTTTCTGTCTCTGTAATAAAAATAAATTATATAAACACATACAATAAGACAAACATACAAAAAAACAAATATTAACTAGTAGTTGAATGTTAAATTTAAACATTGCCACTGTAAATATTCTATGTAAACAGGATTGATTTTCAGCTAAATACAAATGTTCAAAAAGTACTTTGTGGCATAATGTACAAATGCAAAAAGAACACTTCTTTGCCACAAAATGAAAAAAAATTGATGTAAACATAATTAATATCAAACTAGTCAACTTACTACATCCTGACTAAAAAAAAAAAAATTAATCAGACATTTTAAATTCAACTTTGCTGTGTTGTTTAACCTTCTTCTGTCCACTTACATTAAAAAAGTCTCTGCATAGATTTGGCTGTGCATTGCAAGTTTACACACACACACACACACACACACACACACACACACACACACACACACACACACACACACATATATATATATATATATATATATATACATACATACATACAAGGTGTGTTCAAAAAGTAACGAGAATTTTAATTGTTTGAACAAAATATTTATTTATTTTTCTACTTTGATGTTGTTGCCTTCAAAATAGTTCCCATTGGAGATTATACACTTGTGCCAGCGCTTCTCCAATCCTCAAAACACTTCTCAAACTTGATCTTTGAGATAGCCTTTTTAGTTCTTTCAGCAATGCACTTTTAATGTCATCTATGGCTGTAAAACGACGGCCCTTTAAGGTTCTCTTTATTTTTGGAAATAGAAAAAAGTCTCACAGAGCCATGTCTGGCGAATATAGAGGCTGGGGCATTGTTACAGTACTGTTTTTGGCCAAAAATTCATGAACAAGCAATGAAGTGTGAGCTGGTGCATTATCGTGGTGCAAAAGCCATAAATTGTTTTTCCACAGATCCGGGCATTTTTTTCGGATTGCTTCATGCAAACGGCGTTGACCTTGTAGGTAGTACTCCTTATTGACAATTTCACCTGGTGGCAGGAATTCATGATGCACTATGTCATTAATATCGAAGAACACAGTGAGCATAACCTTCACGTTTGACCGCACTTGTCGAGCCTTTTTCGGTCTTGGTGAGCCAGAATGCCTCCACTGGGATGATTAAGCCTTAGTTTCGACATCATATCCATAAACCTATGTTTTGTCAGCTGTCATAATACGTTTCAGTAATTCTGCATCGTCGTTGACTTCATTTAGTGACTCCTGAGCACTTCATTCACTTCCATTCACCGCTGTTTTTGTTCAAAATTCAACAATTTTGAAACGAATTTTGCTGCCACACGTTTCATACACAAAACACTGGAAACAATGTCATGACATGATCCAATCGATATGCCAACATCATCAGCAACCTCTCTAATTGTGATTTGGTGATTGTTCATAAACATTTCTTTCACTTTTTCCACTTTTTCATCGGTTGTTGATGTGCTGGGGCGTCCAAAGCATTTGTCATCTTCATCATCACGGGCTTCTTGCAAACGCTTATACCATTTGTAAACTCTTGCTTTACTCATATCAGACTCACATAGGCCTTTGTTAACATTTCACACACTTTGTTACACTTTATTCACTTTTTACGCAAAATTTGATACAAATTCTTTGACCCATTTCTTTTAACAAACTATAATCGCCGAGCTTATAAAAACACATTTAACCTTAGTGGCTATCACAGACAAAGTCAACAATGAAAACAGCTGAAAGATTTATCATACTTCAAGGGCATGTATACTAACATAATAAAAAAAACTGTTTGAAAATAGGACTTCCCAAGCCCGCGAAATTTAAAAATTCTCGTTACTTTCTGAACACACCTCGTATACACACACACACACAAACTACTTTTTATTAATGTTGATGAATCATCTATTAATTGCCAGTATTTAACATAAAGCAATTAATTAATCTTGCTCTCATTGCAATCAAAAGTTGATCATTTCAAGGGGAGTGCCAAACTCAGTTCATACATTACTGCTTGGAGGAGTTCATGCCTCCAAAATAGAAGCATAAAAAATCAAACTCATGTAAAAATAATTCAAGTCATTTAACATTAAAACGAATTTAAAATTTTTAAGCTCTTAAGGCATAGTTTTTTTAAAAATATTATTAATTTTTTTCAATATTCAGGCCTACTTATTATAACAATTTAAATAATCAGTTATTTTTTATACTGAAGCACTTTGTTTGGACGAAAAGAACATTAACTAACAAATACCTTTATCATTGGTTAAATTTAGTGAGTTTCAATTTCACATTTGACAAATAATTATCTTATCTTATTTTATCTATGCCATTCGGAATATATTGCATAAACTATATGTCTTCTCCAATATCAATTCTTATTAGTTTCTATACTGAGGACCATTTCAGCTATCAAGTCATTTTAAATGTGCTAACAAACTTATCCCTTCATTTATAAAATGTAAAGTAACAAGTTAAGGTTCGTAAACAGAATCATGATTACAATGATAAAATTTGAAAGCATTGGATTATAAAACATCTAGTGCTATGAATAAAAATAAATAAACAAATAATATAGGATAAAGTGGGAGGTAGTTCTGGGCTCATTTTTAAGAACACGTCCTTTTGATAAAATCAAATACAAATTAAATAAGAGCTAAATTCAAATTTGCTGAGCATTAGTCCTGAACAACCACAAGCATATTGTGTGTAAAAATATTATATCATTAAAAAAATAAAACTAATAAATTCAATATAGCTTTTTTCCCTAACATTTATATTTTATGCTAGTTAGACTAATGAGGATGAGAGATCAGTGTTAACGATAAGGATAGAGCGACAGTAGTAACTGTGGCTTGAACTATGATACTCGAGGTGCACAGTTCAGAAACAAAACAAACTGACTAGTGATTTAAAGAAATTTTAAATATATAAAAACTTCAAAGAATATAATTATTAATAAATGAAAAATTAATCTTGAGTTTTTACACATTATATGATGCTATAGTAAATAACAACCCACCCATTTTCATCAAGGAAACAGATCATCGGGATCTACAAACATAGTGGGCCTACTGGACAAGTATTTATATAATTATAATATAAGTATTTATATAATATAATAATGTGTGCTTGTGTTAAATGTGTTTCATTTTTGTATTATTTGTGTTTACTAAAATAGTTTTATATAAATGACAGATAATAAAATAAAAACTTTAAAAATGGCTAATAAGAATTTTATAGATGGTAAGTCAATAGATGTGTAAAATATTTTAGTTTTATAAATCTTATAAATGAAATAAGCTGCATGCAGCTAACACAGTGATGTGGTAGAAGCAAATTTCTACAAGTAATTTTTTATTTTACAATTTTTTAGATATTGATTCACCATCAAAATCAGAATTATAATTTTAATAGTCCTATATTAGTATTTTTAACTTAGGAATTACATTTCGAATACAAAAATGAACCCTGACCACTGTCAAATTCTTAATTTCAAGGGATTTTGGATAATCAATATGCTACTTTATGCAAGTTAATGCTGATTAAGATGGTAAAATCAGATTAAAAAAAAATAATAATACAAAAAGTTGTGAATTAAAAAAAATATTTAAATGGCCACCATTTTGAAAGTGTTGAACGAATTTTGCTGGTCATTTCATTTTTCCAACAATTTCAATAATTTATTTTATAATGACATGGTTTCAATTATATATTAATAATATTAGCATATTTTATTTTAGTGCACTTATCTAATTTTGCTGAAGATTGATACGTAAATGTTTACTGCCTTCAGTAAAATATATTAATGTATAAAGATAGGTGAAGCATAGGAAAAGTGGTATAGAAAGTTGAAAATATTTTAAAGAATTTTATTTACAGGAAATAAATGTTCAAAAATCTAATACAAACAACAACAAAAATCACTACAGAACCAGTTTTTCTTATATAAGTATTTTAGGTATAAGTACTTTATTACAAAGAGTTTATCACAAAAGTGACTAAAGATTTTTTTTATATATAGGAGCTGAAAGGAGCAAAAAAATCAATTTTTTGAAAAATAACTCTGTTAATATTTCATTTATAAAAAATGTTATTCCCACAAAAATTACAGCTGAGGTAATTTCCATCAAGTTAGTTATACTTTTCTTCTATAAATACTGATAGAAGCGGAATTTTGAAGCTTTGATTCTTCAAGAAATAAGATTTGTTTAAGAGAAAGAAAAGGAGAGACTTTGTTTTCATTATAAAATTTGTTTTAAACTAGTAAGATATTGAAATGTTGTTTCATTTACTATAATGAAGTACCCATATTGTAATAATTATTGCAACATTATTGACTTTGAAAGTCAATATTTAAGTGTACCGATATTGATATTTATTTATATCACAGTACTTATTTAGTATCACAGTGTACTTATTTATACATTGTGTAACAATAGAGTAAATTACATTAATGATAATTACTTATACTATTAATTATTAGTGACTATCCATTGAAAAAATGAGCAGTTGGGGTGGCCACTGGTAAGACTCAGACTCAGGATTTTGAAACGAGCACCAATCTTGATCTTTAAAACACTTTTTGAAGGGAACTGGTAGTATTTTGGGGATGTTCATTAACCAGCAAAATTTGTTCAACAGTTTAAAAATGACAACTGTTTCAAATCTCTAAGAAATTATAACTTTTTTGTCTTAAACTATTTTGAAAATATAACTTCACCATCATAATCAGCATAAGAAACTGCATAAAGTTTTGAATTTTCAAAATATGCTGAAATTTTAAAATAATTATGACGGTCAGGTTTCATATTAATATTTTTAATGAAATTTGAAAGTTTAAAATTCCGATTTTAATAAATGCAGATTTTGATGCTGCTTATGATTGCATTTAAAAATATTATTCACACTGTCAAAGTGACTGTAAACAAATTATTAACGGCAGATTTACTATTTAATCGTATACATTGGCAAAACACGGCTCAGTGAGCCTGATTAAATCCTAGAATGGTGTAATCCAGCCTGTAACAGAATTCTAAATGACTCTTACTTACACACATTATTAACTATATTTGCAAGAGAGTATAGTGCTCATTTTTGTCAACACATATTTTTCTGTGTTTATATTATGAACACAAAAAATGGTAACAGAAATATCTTGAGTGCTTCTTGACAGACAACTTTGAAAGTTCCTTGATTAAATACAGATTGAATATATTGATGTACTATAACTACACAAAAGTAAGGTGGCTTAGCGGAGGACATGTTTTTGAGAGTTGAAAGAAGGACTTTTTGTTAATTGATGCATGGAAAACAGATGTTTGAAGGCTACAAAAGTTTGGAAAATACTGTATGGCTTTCACATTTTCCTTTTTTTCACAGATCGCCTTTGTCATATGAACATGTGGAACGTTAAGGTTCAAGGAAAATTACCAATTTATTTACAATATAGCGGTTATTTCAACTTTAATATATTGCCTCAATATTGATTCTAGTAGATACATCTAACAAAAATTAAATTAAATGTAAATAAATAACCTATAATTTTAATGGGATTTTTTTTTAATGAAATATTAACAGACCTATATGTCAAAACATGATTTCTCACTCATTTCAATCACTTTAAAATCACCATTTTTTATGGTAAACTCTCAGGAATATTAAACTTTATGGTCTACTTATATGGAAATACTGGTTCTGTACTGATTTTTTTTATTTACAATTTTTCCTGTACAACTATTTCTTCCAGCAATGAAGTGGTCTAGGACTGTGTGTTATTGTACCAATAAATCTAAAACTTATTATCACTTTAAGTTCTTATTTTGTCCTTAGAAGCAATATTTTTGTACAGGTCAAGCATAAAGTTTACAATAACTTATTTCTGTACAGGTGATTTGAAAGCAATGGTAACAATTCTCCATTAATTATCATAATTACATCAACTATTCCTAGCAACTTTCAAGTACCAAGGTCATTAAACAGTAGCCTGTAGAAAGAGAAAGCACAATCAATCAAAAATAATATTCTAAGTAATGAGTTATAATTGGGAAGAAATTAGAAAGCATAATGGAGAAAATGGTTTATACTGGATAGTTATACATGGAAATATTCATGATGTAACAACCTTTCTAAAAGTAGTAAGTTACTATTTTTATTTTTAACTGAATCATCCAATGTTAACAGTGTAGGTTACATTAATATTTTTTTATAACATTGATTTTTTCTTTTTAAATCTTTTACAGCACCCAGGGGGTGAAGAGGTGTTGATGAACTTGGCTGGAAAAGATGCAACTCAGTGCTTTGAAGAAATAGGCCATTCTGATGAAGCTGTACAGTTGTGCCAGTCATTTAAAATTGGAAAGTTAATTGAGGTTAGAAATGTTAATTTTTAGTAACACATAATAGTTAATTAATTATAGAAGTTGTCAGCCTACAATTAAAAATAATCTAAATAAATAAAATAAAAAAGGCTTAACAACTGAAAATAAAGTCATACTTTAAAACATATATACTATTAGGTTAGTGGAGAATAAGTTCCTAGCAAAGTAATTTGTACAAAAAAAAATTTCAAAATATTTTTTTTTTAAACGGTATACCAAATTATTAAACAACTTCTGTTAAGTAAAGTTTTTGCCACTTTTTTTACTAAAATCAAAAGGCTTTATACCAGTAAATTGGAACCTTGTTAAACAAGAAAAACCAGCCAAGTCCGTTCTGAAATTTATGCTTGAATGAACCGTCTGGTCACTTTTGAACTATCTGAGTAAGTGTCCAAACAGTGCATAGCTATTAGCATGTGCATTTTCGTTGAGTTTTTGCCTTGTTTTTTTTAAACATTTTGGAACCGGGAACTTTAGTGTCCACTGCGAGCCTAGAGATAATATTTTAACAAAATTCAATATTCAGTGTGGTGAAAAATTCATATCAATGACTTCAGTTCAGTGTAGTCTTGTAACTAAAACTTTTTTTCCTGTCTATGACAGTAACAATTTTGAGTGGTACACTTAATTTTCTATAGTTTTAATAGGCAGTGAACCTCTTTCATTCAGCAATCCTGACTGTTTGCATTATTCATCGCTACTTTTCACATAGCCTGGTCATCTTGCTAGGATCAGGCCTAGCAACATACAGTCAGGTATGTCTGTTGAGCTATAGATATTTGATTGTGAAATAGGTAGATAGCTATAAATATTAGACTGTACTTTACAGATTGGTTCTGTAAAAAATGGTTTAATTAAAGTGGTGACATTTTTAGTTTTAAGACAAACTCTATTACAAAATAGCATTTACTACTTAAGTTAATGACTACTTATTAATACACAACAACATCAATAAAAGTATACATTCATTCTGATTTATATTGATATTTCTGATTTATATTTTGTTTATCTTGTTAGTAAAGCAGCTTTTAGTACCATAATAATATTTAGTCTTACATTAAAATATAACAATTCCAATGTAGCCAGCCTATGGTGGTTTATTTACATTAATATAAATACAAAATAATTGCAAACATTTCCTACAATTCATTCAACATTAGAAAAAATTTACACATGGTAAAATCGTTTTTATTTCTTAAAAAATAAAAATATAACACAATACATCATTTTGTTGAATGAATAATTATTTAAAGGATTTATTGTAAGCAACTAATAAGTTACTTTATTTTGATAAATAATTAATTAAAATTAAAATTGAAATTAATAAAATAAATTAAAAACTTTTACTGAAACCCTGATCTCACAGGCCCATGAGAATTTTCAATGTCTTTTATTGGCAACACTGTTTGAAGGAGAAAGTTCATCTCTCCAATACCTTCCCCCTTCACCTGCTTGCTCTAAACAATAAGCTACTATTTGCTTAATTTTTATGAGGCAAGTGATTTTGACAGTTGTTTTGTTGAAAACGTACTGGTCTGAGAAGCCCAAGGTTAATTAATTTGTGGCCTATCAGACCCAAGGTTTTGGTTAATAGTGTAAGCGATTTGTGTATTGGAGTATTGTTTTGTTTTATTCAGTAGTATATTATTTTGTGTGTTGAATTATCCTTTTATTTCACTCAGTTTTAAAAAATTATATATATATATATATATATATATATATATATATATATATATATATAATAACTGTATGTTGAATTTTCATTTCGTTTTATTCATCTGTATACATATACGTGTTCTTAGAAATAGTATACAGGCAATATGGAGAGTAAAAATAAACATAAAGATCAAGTCAAAAATGTCAAAACTTGAATCCTAAAGACCCTGAGTTTAGTGATAGAATATGCAAACTGCTTCTTCATGATAACAATTGGGACAGTGATGGAACTGTTGTTGATGACTCAGATGATGATCATGATTTCATCAATCCAGATCAGGAGCAACATGGTAACATCAAACCAATGGAATCTAGGTCAGAAGAAGATCTACTTTGTATCAAAAACGGGGGCGAAACCATTGTAGAAAATATAAGTTGTCCAATATATACAGCCAATATATAAATGTCTGAGAAAAGATTCGAAATTCTTCTAATGTGACTTAGGTTCGATGACACAACAAGCATTAAAAGAAAAAAACAACTACAAAGCAGCTCAAATCAATGAAATATTTAAGCAGTTCATATCTAACAATAAAGTGTCTACTCAGTTTCGCCTGAAGTCACAATTCGTGAAATGTTAGTTCCATTTAGAAGACACTGCAGTTTAAGGTTTTTATGCCAAATAAACATAAGTAATATGGAATAAAAATTATGTGTATGTGTGATCTGAAGACATTTTACCTCTTATATGCCTATTATCTATACTGGGATTTTTTTTTTTTTTTTAACGTCCAACTATTGTGCACACTTGGGCTAATGCAGACGATGGGATGATTTATAGCGTATGTTACGGGTTCGGGAATCGAACCCGGGACCTCGGGGTGAAAGCCTAGTACGCTATCCACTAGATCACCGAAGTAGTGATTCAGATATAATATAATATCTGATTTTTTCTTACGTGGTGGTCTCTCAGGCCCAGTGTTTTGGTAAGTGTTATAAAGATAGGGTTTGTGTAAAAGTTTTAAACATAATTTTAAAATTGTAATTTTTGTACTTAAGTTGTAATTACAAAATTACTTTAATTTTGTAAATTGCTGTCTTGTTCAGTTATACTCGAACCTTAATCTAAAAATACCAAAATACCAAATCTGTCCAAAAAAAAAAAAAAAAAAAAAAGTAAAAACTCTCATACACCAACATGACCACGTGGTGGCTGAATTGGTGATCAAATGTATTTATTATATTGCACCTGTGTATTCAGACAGATATGGCCTTGCCTTCAATTTTGCAATGATCACAGCACAGTGGCGTTCAGAACATGTCTTGCTTGATCTGCCCGCTTATCATGATACAACTTTTTCAAACACGATAGAAAAACTTAGTGAATATGTAGATAATTTTATATGATCTATTCCACCTGAAATATAAAAATATTTTAAAGAAGAAGAATATTATATAATAAAATTAGAGAATGTAATTGTTCATTAATTGGTTTTAATTGAAATTTAATTTATTTTCAATTTTTAATTTTAATTTAATAATTTTAATAAATTGAAGTAATTGAAATTGTTTTATATTGAAACTGATACATTAGTGTAAGTTATGATAGTTATAAATAAGACTAGTTATAAATGATAGTTCAATTTTTAAAACAAAACCTATAACTTAAAAATCTTCAAAAATAAATTATAGCCCATGAAAAAGAATTAGGCATATAAAATCTTGAAAGCTTGTGAAATCACTCCTTTAGGCTTTGACAATTTCTCTTTAATTAATTTTCTTTGTTACTGTCATGTTTTGTGTTTACAATAAAGTGTTGGCTTTCAGTCTTTGTTATTGAATTTGTGGTCACTGATTAAGTTATTTTGAAAAATAATAAGCAGATAGTTGGTTACAAATTCAAATTAGAGTAGTGTTCAATAAGACTACTGTTCAATTAGCAAATTCTTCTTGTTCAATAAGACTTTTTTTAAAATATTTAAGCCTTATAATATTTACAGTAGATTTTTTGTGTTCAAACTGTTTTAACGCCACCACCATAATAGCCGCTTCGGTGTGTGGAAACCTGATTATCATAGCGATCATCAAAGCGGTCGCTATCATTACAGCCATCGAGCCCGCGTTGGTGTGTGGGAGTCTTTATAGTCCAGCCACTTAGTAAGTGGCCTACGCGAGAATTTCTCACGCATGTAATAGATTTTCCTCCAACAGTCCAGTGACAGATTCTGCCAATCTGAGCCTACAAACTGTTACTACTCAGAGATAGTGAAGGAAAAAGGGGAGCTATAGTGAGAGAGTGGGGACTCTCTATATTGCACATTTGTTCTCTGTCTCACTAGTGTTCTTATCAAATCGTTTTCCAAGCGGCTGACCTATAGTGTGACAGAGAGAGAGAAAGAGAGAGAGAGAGAGAGAGAGAGAGAGAGAGGGAGAGAGAAATGTGGAGAGAGAGGTCAAGTCCCAACTCTTGTATACAGTTTCCTTTTTTCCTTCATTATAGCTGAGTACTAATAGTTTGTAGACTCAGATTAGCAGATTCTATGACACTGGGCTGTTGGAGAAAGCTAGAGGAGAATTCTCCTACATGCACGAGAAATTCTCTCGCAGGTCGTTTTCTAAGCGGTTGACCTATAATCGGTCGTAGCGATAAAGTCATATGTGCGCACATAGATTAACTATGATTAACTAGAAAGGAAATGGAAAACATA
Source organism: Callitettix versicolor (assembly GCA_022606455.1). Taxonomy (NCBI): domain Eukaryota; kingdom Metazoa; phylum Arthropoda; class Insecta; order Hemiptera; family Cercopidae; genus Callitettix; species Callitettix versicolor. Next base: position 21,952,707 of record CM040189.1, read on the forward strand.
TAAAAAGGTTCAAGACACACCTTTTCCTTACTGACAAAACTAAATAGTGAAGTCACAGTCTAATATGATAAAATATTATATTATATTAGACTGTTGTGAAGTATGATTAGATTCTCAAAAATAATGTTTAATTATGGTTATTTGTCTGGGTGTAAACTATATAGACTTTCAACTAAATAGTAAATATGGGAAGAGTCGAATAATTTTATTCGTTATATATGAGTACATTCGAATCAGTTTCGAGTCATTATATTATCTCTGGTTTTTGTGACACCGAATACAGTACAGTAGTTCACTACTTACTGCTATACAATTTGTATGCAACTACATTTATTATTATATACTGCATATAAGTAGTTCATCTATGCTTTTATTCTTACAACAACATATCCATGAACCATGTTCGATAAATTCTGCGTCATAGATGAACAACCCGTAAGTGTCACTTCCGTCGTCAGTTGTCTATGTCATTACTCAGCAAGATTATTTTGATATTAATATAACCTTGACTTTATTCTCTGAAACTCAATTTCGTCTCATTTCACAAGAGGAGGTTAGGTGGTGTCCGTGGTTGTCAATGTGGGACTGCTAAACATTTCAAGATATTGGCAGTTTAATTAGTAAACTATATAAACTTACTTAGTTTTAAAACTTTTGTATTTATTAAACATTAGTGTTAAATTTTAAAATGGCTTCTAATACGAAACCAACAAAACTGTATTCTATGAAAGAAGTGAAAGAAAATAATGGTAATAGTGCTGAAGGCCATAATGTGTGGATTGTGATACACAATAGTGTTTACAATGTTACTGAATTTTTAAATGAGGTAAGTTCATTTTCTTTTTGCAATTTATACCTATTAAATTAAAAGTTCAATTTGAACTAATTAATTCATGATGATTTGATGGTTTTCATTTGTCTAGGGCCTAGAATAGCCTATTATAATTTTAACTGTTACATCTAAAGTATGTTTTTGATATGTAGCTAAGCCTTCATAGATAAGAATCTAGTACGATTTTTGTTTTTTTCGCTTAAGGAATATTAATTTAGCCTATAAGAATAGGCATTGTTGTAAAACTCCATGTATTTAGTAAGTACATCAAGTTATACATTTGCATAAGTATTGTCAAGTGGGTATGCATGATTTAAGGTTAGACTCCTAGGACCTATTGATATCTTTTTTAATTAACATATCCTTTTAATATTTTACAGGGTAAAATTGCACTTTAGGGACTTTTGTAAATTTTGGTAATTTTTGCACTGAAACAGTTCGAGTTATGCCTAATATTAATAATCCAAAATATAAAAGTATGGAAACAACAGGAAGTTACAATAAAGCGAAAATAAAAGTGGCAAACATAACCTCAAAATGACTATGTGAAAGTGAGAAATGTGTTTTTAATAGCGAAAATGATAAATTTCATTTGTGTTATTAATAATGAAAAGAATATATTTTTAAAAAAAGAACTCCAACCTACCTAACTTGACTTGGCTATTGCGTGTTTAACTGAACTCGATTAGGCTATTTTGTGTTTAATGCAATGCGTAAACACTGTTATTAACAGTAAAAAGGATATATATATATATATATATGTGTGTGTGTGTGTTGTATATATATATATATATATATATATATATATATATATATATAAAATATAATATAAATAATATTTGTATTTGTTTTTAAAAAAAGAATTTCATAACCTAACTTGACTTAGCTGTTCAGCATTTAACTCAGTTGTTACACATATAATAGTAGTAGGCTATTCTTAAAAAAGTACTAATCTTTGTAAATAGTATTAATTAGTCTGATGTAAAGCTGCCACAGCTTTGAAATTGAAATTTGGCTAAATGTCCCACAAAGTTTTTTAGTTTTTATTTTAGTTTTAACTACGATGAGCCAAATCGTGGAATCATGTGTCAAACTTCATGCCAGAGTCTTTTGATTGTATTTGTGAGTGCACCAGTTCTAAAACCTACAAAAGTAATCGAGATGTTAACCATAGGATAGTTTTTTAAATGAGCGTTTAAAAACTAGATTTATGATGATACAACATAACAGATATGTACTGTTATGATATATAACCAATGTCAATAATTTGAATAAATATGCCGGTACCCATATTTACTTTAACTCCTTTATATAGTAGAAGTACATATAAATACATTGTCAAGCTTTATGTAAAGCTATCAGAAAGCAAAACGAATTCGAGAAAGAATATGTTTCTTGAAAGATGCAGTGATTTATATAAAAATCAACAACACTACTGAAATTCCAACTTAAACTGACATAAAGAGAATATTGCAAAGTCCATAATTAACGGCAGCTATTTTTTTGAACAATGTTTTCAGAACAAAAATTATCACAATAATAAATGATTTAATAAACAGCATATTAATCTAGTGAAGCAATATTTTGTACAAAGTAAATATACAATTAAATCCATGTAAAGTAAATATGCAAGTACATTCATGCAAATACCAATGACATCAGAATATAGGTTAGAAATGCAGATTTGTAATAAATAGCTAAAAATCAAATTTATTGATTGACATTTAGTGTAATAAATGTCACCTTTCGTCCTTTAATAAACGCCATCAAGTAAATGATATAACACATAATACAACCAAAGAAATCGTTAAAATAATGATTTTTACAAAAGTCCCTAAAATTCAGAAATATCTTTTAGCAGGCTTAGTTATGACTATCAGGGTTTTGACTGTTTTCATAATTTTTGTACCAAAACACTTTATTTAATACCCATTAGTAATAATACAAATATAAAACGAGGAAAATACTTGAAGTACATTAGTAATAATACAAATATAAAAACTGAGGAAAATACTGGGAGTTCATTAGCAGTAATACAAATATAGAACTGAGGAAAATACTGGAAGTTTGAAAAAAAATAAACCTCTATACTTAGGAAAACCATATTTTTTCCTTGAAACCAAGGACATCAAAAATTCAGGAATAGAGTACATAAAATTTCATTTTATAATGTACAAAACAAATAAAAATGTAAATATATTAGGTAATATTTCATTTAAGAAGGTTCAAAATTGAAAGGAAGAAATAATTACAAATTTATTTTTATTTTACAAAATTGCTATTTTATTTTATGCTTTAACTACTTTTAGGGACTCAAAACTCTGATAAATAAAACTGAATTTCAAAACTAATTGAAATAGATTTTTCAGGGAAAACTCTGGCGAATTGAACCCCTATCCATACCTAACAGTTACTGATGCATGAAAGTGGTACGTTAAACACAAAAAAAAAAAAAAAAAAAAATGGAAGTTGCTAACATGTTTTTTATAACAAAAATAGTTTATTTAAAACGTATAGTTAATAATAAAAACTACAGGAACTTTAAAAAAAATTACCTTAATAACCTAATAAATACAGTTTTGTTACAACTATGTGTATCCATCATTCTTTTGCATTATATACATCCTCCTTTTTTATTTTTACTCTGCATAGCCCTTAAAGCCCAAAGCATGAGCTTTGGTAACTATGGGTAATTTATACTTAATACAGTAAACTTCCACTAGTCTGCTTCCTATAGTTTGGAAAGCTTGATTGTCCGGTACCTCTCATATCTCTCAGACTTTGGCTCAGTTGGTAGAACTTGAATTCCACATTGGTCATTTAATGAAGGTGTGTTTAATTTATTTAATTGATTGTGCTTTAAATTATAGAATTTCTCTTTGTTTTATTGAACTTTGTTCTCTTAAATTATCTGTGATACAGTAATAATTTAGATATCAAAGTGTCAATAATTTGTAGGTATACATGATGTGTAATAAGACGTTAGGTATGTTGATTATGAGGATAAACATGAGTTTATTTGTTCATAATTTTGTTTTTCGTTTCTTAAAACTACATTAAATATATTTTATATTGCCTGCTGTGACATATTTTAATAATACAGCATTCTTCAAAGCCCGATTGTGCCAGATTAAAGGAAGTCTACTATATATTGATTACTTATTTACTAGCTAGGAGTTGATAGCAGGATTATAACATAACTAACAAAAGCACTACAGCACTATTATTTCTTAAGTCATTGCCTTTATAATTAATTTTAACAATAAAGATATGTTATCTTAAATGTTCTTGTCATGCTATCTCATTGTATGGTAATGGTATGTCATTACTGGTTTTAATATTGCAAGACATGTAAGAATAGCTTGCTTTTTTTACTAGTCCTTGATAAACTCAGGTACTACGATTACGAGAATCTGTTTCTGTAATCTTTTTAATTAGTAACTACTATACAAATAATAACTGAAATTTCATAACTAGAGTATATTACTGTTTGCACATACATATTTACAAATGTATACATATTACTACAATTTGTAGCTTTGTTTCTCCATCTTTCTTTGTTAAAATGTTTTGTAGAACGTTTATTTTCATAAACAATAAAGTGGCTGTTTGCTTTGACCTGCTTGTATTGAGGACCCATAAACTTGTCTCACGTCCTTGTAAATTAGTACAGCCTATACTGTTTTTACATTTTATTGTCTGCAATGACTTGCACATCAGATGTAAACTATTGAAAAGAATGAATAGTTTATGCAAAGACTTTTGTGTCATATGCAATGTTGTGAAAACAGATTCGGCCTATAAAATGCCAGTCACATACAGCAATACAGACTGTATTGCTTGTAGGATATGATTTTAATATGCCTTTTGACATATACAAACATAAAAGTGACTAATTGTATTTTACATGCATTTATCCACTCTACAAAAGATCGAACGGAGTAAAAGTAAACTTTCTAAAATTGTTGGTAAATTTTTAGAAAATGTTTTTGATGAGGGCAATAAATACACTGACATGTAAAATATCAAATAATATTGAAAAATGGTTGTTTTAATCCAAATCAGCTTATAATTTTTTTTTTAAAGATGTTTCAAGGAGGAGTATATGGAAACACTTTGCAGAGGCCTGTCAGCTTTATGTAAACTCTATTTACTAAAATTATGTACAGGCCTATTCAGAAACAGAATACCTTCTTTTCAAAATGATAGTCTACCCTACATTAAGTAAATAAAATCAAAAATATTTTTGTTTTTAAGATTTTTATCCCTTAACTATTTAGTTAAGTTTCTGTAATCAACCTCTATATATTTTTTGGGTTCAGGTCAGTTCAAAGACCATTTTTGTCAAACTTTATAGTAGTCGGTCATGAATGAGTAAAAGTTCAGTTACGCTAAGACTTTTCAGTAGGGGGAATAGAATTTATAATAGTCCTTGGCTTTCCATAATGATATTAATAAAAAAGGATAATTCATTACATAAATAGATTTTGAAAATACTTTCTCTATAAAACAAGTAACCAATGGAAAGTGAAAGTCAAAGCTAGGATTCCACCAATATATACTTAAAATTAATTTAAAACATAATTTAATTGTTTACAAATCTACAGTTAATTAATATAAAGCTTAAATCTGAATTCATTTATCGAAATAAATAACATTAAAATACTTCAGGAATATGCTTGTGCAACTATATACTAAGAGTACTTAGTAAATTGTAATTGACTGAGAGAGGCAGGGTCTCTGTTTCAATGTGACAGTTCAGCATTGTGTGTGTGTGTTTATTTGTTTATGAAGTTTTGGCCAAATGCATTGACCAATTGTTTTGAAATTGGGTATACAGAAAGCATGTGCAAAGCCTGAAAGATGTATGTACAAGATATTTGCCCTTCATTTCTGTTTCAAGATGATACCTTCTGATTTAACAGTGACAAGTGTTTACAGTTTTAACCAAAAGCATTGACTAGTTCTTTTGAAATTTGGTACAGAAGTGTCTTGTATAAAGCCATTCGTGTAAGATTTTTTTTTCTATTCACTTCCATTTCAAGATGGCAGCCTTTGAATTAATGTTGATGAATGTAGCTGCTGGCTATTTTTTATAATACTGGCTGAATGGCAAGACTTATTATAATGTTGACTGCTTCGTGTGACAAAGAGCATACAATTTTCAGTAAAGTTGATTCAGTAACATTTCCGTTAATGTTACAGTTATCAGTTAAATTGGTGGAAAGGGTTACAAGAACTGTCGAGATGGATGGCTAGGCAGTTAAATATACTGTGAGGTGTACTGTTTTATGAATTACTAGTTAGTAATGCTTAATTGTTGAAATTACACAATAGTTTGGTTCGATTCGGATAAATTTGCATAGTTCCTTTACACAATAAAGATATTCACTGCAGTGACGCATTAATTGCCTAGTAGAAGTACATAAAAAGAACCAGTTTTTCCATATCAGACCTTCCTTTTCCATTTGACTATTTTTTGTTTTTGTAATTTAGCTTAACGACTGGTGACAGGTATTAAACATATTAATATTGATAGGGAAAGTTAAGGAAGGCAGCAGTATTCCTTGCCACCAAGGCCCTTCACTCATTCTGTCTGCCTAATGTATTGGTAGGCTATGTCATTGATTACAACTAGGTTGTAGACATTATAACTTTAATTGCAACTAGATTTCATCCAGATTTCAGTTATCGATCTGTTTGTCAGGTTTTTTTCCTTCCTGCATACAAGGTGGTCGTGAGTAATGACATTTTTGCACTGCTTTATTTGGTAAACGTAGTTTATCTCTGTCATTTGGTGCACAATCATCAGTAATTTAAAATTTTACAAATTCGTGTTGCACCACGTAGCTATGTGCACTTCCATGCCTGGCGAAAGTGTGACACACAAACTTGAACATTGTAAATCTGGAACATAGTAAATATTTTAATTATCCAAAATTCAGATTAAAGATGTTGCTAAAAGGGATGGAAACAAACAAAACTTGAAAACCTTACTAATTGTTTTATTTTACAAACTAATTAATTAATTCAGATGTAAGATAAGATGTAGAAGTAGGGGAGAATCCTTTGATCCAGAAACCTGCTGAATCTAAAACAAAGCATCGATAAAATAAATACAGTAACCTAAAAGGTAAAAGGAATGTGTGTGTGTGTGTGTGTGTGTGTGTGTGTGTGCACGCGCATGCATGCTTGTTTGAAAAAAAAGTAATTTTTTTTTAGTATTATAATATGTAATAAAATAGTAAATTTTTCAGAAATCCATGTATAATTAAAAGTTACAAAGGCATAAATTAATGTTAATTTAAGTATATGTAGTTTTCTATAGGATGTTGAATAAAAAAAACCCTTGTCTGCTGATGTAACAATAACCTGTTACTCCATCAGACTCAGCACATTGCAGATGCAGAATGAGTCTGACATATGTACACTGCCTTCTATACTTATACTTTTATGTACTTTGTCATATACTTATCATTGCTGTCTTCAGTATTATTAAAGTACCTTTTTAATATTCAGTGAACCCACTGCTCATTGGTGCCTTCCAGTGTCTTTCAACCCTATTCACCATATTGAATCTAGTCCCTCTCTATAAGACTACGTTAATTAACGATACAGATTACTCCACTAACTTATTTGTTAAGGTAAAATTATGTTTGATACCTCATTTTAAGGACTTTATATATGTTACATTGTTTCAGCATCCTGGAGGTGAAGAGGTTTTACTGGAACAAGGCGGTAAAGATGCGACAGAAGCTTTCGAAGACGTTGGCCATTCATCTGATGCTCGGGATATGATGGCAAATTACAAAATAGGAGAATTAGTCGAGGTAAAAATCGATTTTGACTAACATTTTAACTAGCCTACTTATGATTCATATATTTTTTTAGTTAGTTATGCGTAACTTACAGTTATCAGCACCGTCAAAGCGGTGCAATCAAATCGTATTTTGCAGTAATGTAGTTCAGTAGTTGTCTTATTTCTTGGTTTGTTGCTTGATGGAAAAAAAATGTTGTTTTTGTTGTTATTTTAAGGCGAAATGCATATTGAAGCTATTATCGCCTCCATAAATGTTAATACACTAAACTAACTGTATTAAGTTAGATTATTAAAACGTGTTAAAAATCTTAACTTTTTCAGTGAGGGTGAGTTACAACCCTCAAACTACCCATTGATACACCTAAAATTGTAACAAACAATAAGTTTGCAGTTTATACGGATATTGTTTGTTGAACTCAATAAAATTAATAGATACTTGTATTTATCTTAATGTGGAAGTAGCCATTTTAGAATTTTCAAAAGTTGAGTCATTGCTGTGCAGTAGATTTTAAACACATTCATTTAACGTCAAATTAAAATTTAATGACTTCCTAGTACATATTTATTGTCAGAGTAATTCAGAATTGAACATCAGTCTCTTTCTTCATAGCTGAACCTGCCAATAAATAAATAAAAGTTCATATGGACAGAGGTCCGGAAAACTTTTCTTCTTTCATTGGCCGAAAAACATTTTTCTTTTGGCCTTTTGTTTTTGCCAAAAGTAATTGGTAACCATTTAAAATTTGTAATGTTAAATTCAATAATAATTTAATGATTTCTTAATAGTTTGTTTTATCAAAAAAGCAAAAAAAATATTTGTGTTTAATTAAAATGCGCAAATTTTATTTTTAATAATATGCAAATTTTTCAGATATCTTCACTAATTTATTCAAACTTCATTATCACTGATTTCAATACAAAATGTTCTTTGTTTGTTTTTGAAAACGAATTGTTTATTTTATAATTAATGCTCTACTTTGTATCTACAAAACTGTTATCTCAAATAATATTTTATCTTAACCTTTTGTTACTAATGAAATTGCTTAGCAATAGTGTAAATAGTTCTGATAAACATTTTCCTACTATTCTTCCATATATAAATGGAATGTACAGTTAATTAAAATTTTAATCGCTGCACGCAATTGTCTCTAGGATGTGATAGAAGTGAATTTTCAAAAATATTTGTTTTTGTCTTGCCCTTTTTGAAATATTGCTTTCTTAAACAGCATATTAGCATTTTAAATTACATTGAAAATATGAAAATTAACCCTGACTGCCATCAAATTAATTAAATTCTCTAATTTCAATAGATTTTGAAAACTCAAAATGCTAATTCATGCAGTTTTTAATGCTGATTACAAGGGTAAAATTGTCAAAGAAGTTTAAAACAAAGTTATGAATTTTTCAAGATTTTAAATGGCCACCATTTTGAACTAATTTTGCTGGTTAACGAACTTGTCCAAGCTAATAACACAATCGATTTTTGTGGCAAACTTGAATGAAATCAGACCAAAATTGTGATGTGAGCAAATGCATAAACACGGTCGCTCGCACGCATTCACGCGCACACACAAATTTCTACAACCCCTCAAAAAGTGATCTAGAGGATCAGGATCACACTCATTTCAAGGTCCCGGATCTGAGCCTTACTATGATGGCCGCTTCAGTAACTCATTTTTCCATGGAAATTCATTAATAAATACTGTATGTATCACTAAGTATTGGTAATTGAATTTAAAAGTTAGTTTGATGAACATGAATTTGTGAAAATTTAGGTGAATTTAAACAGGTCGTGACACACAGCTGTCTCTCGGTGACATGATGAAAGAAAATTTCCAAAAATAATTCAAAACGGCAATTTATGTAGTTTTTAACACTAATTACTATGTTAAATTAGATTTCCTAAACATGTAAGATAGAAGTTATGAATTGTAACGGTTGCTGTTGAAAACTTTTAAATGATTAGAAATATTTATTTTCTTTTATAGAATCTTTTATAGCAATGAAATAACCTATAGAAATTACATAATTTACAAAATACGAAAACTAAAGTTATTTTTGTATATTTAAAGGAATATTGCAATACTAATGATCATTGTAACATTGTAATAGTTGTTATCTAATGTACATTTAATTGTTTGAATTTAATATTATCATGTTATTTCTTATTACGCTGTAGTAATCAATGTGTCAAGTGTCACTTATTAAATGCAGTGATTTTTATTTATTTACTCTGGCTAATTTTATCTTATTTAATTTGAAATTGAGGTTAATTTGAATGTTTAATCTTGAAACTCTTAAGCTGTGTTAAAAAATGTCATTTAAGTAATTTTATCTTATAAATACAAAAGGCTGCTTCAGAATTGACGTTTACCAAAGCAGCTGAGATGGGGTATTCAGCTATGTTGCCAAACACTTAAGCAGCTGTTCGTATAACCACAGCCACACAATCACTCACTCAGCTTGTGTAATAATCCAGTTGTTAAAATAAAAAATAACACTTTGATTGTTGAAGGTGTTTTGTTGTAGTAGTTATTGTACATTACTACAGTTATCAAAATTATTTTACTCTGATTGGAACATTTGTCAGTCAGAAAATTAACTATTCACTCACAGTATTGTTTCTCAATGATTTCACAACAATGGGTGATTTTTTATTTTTGTAATAGAAATGTGTCTATCGACGTCATTGTATTACAGCGAATAGAGTAAAAATCACCAAAGAAGGCAATCAGTGTTTGGATAAGACTGGTACAATTAGAAAAGCGCAAATTTTGCCCATTAGTTGCTGGTATGGCGATGCTGCAACAATGTAGGTATTTATGGAAATGTTTCTCCAACATTGTTGCCATTTTAGTTCGGTTTGATAACTAATGGAAATGTAGCTACCTTGCCATGATCATGCTGTTTGAAGCCAGTCTTGTTCTGGATTTATTATTTTGTGAAACTTTTCATGTACACTTTTTAATTTGAAGTTTTGTGTATTTCGATTTTTTCCTAATGGTCTGTTCAGTTTCGAATTAGCCAAGTGTTCACAGTGTATGGAAAGCTTGTATTATAAAAAAATTCAGTTTTGATGGAATATTATTCCCCCTTCCCCTACTTCAAAATTTTTTATCTGGATGTCTGTGTATGTGTGCGAGCACAGAATGCTAAACAAATAGATTTTCATCAAATTTAGTACGTATATGCACATACTTCAAAATCATTTAAAAAGTTAGTTTTCAGGTTTTTTGACTAAACCTTTAAAAACTAACAGTATATTTGATTTTTTCAAAATCGGTTTTAGCGATTTAAATTTAGTTGAAATGCAGTCTTTGTGTGAGTCTACTTCTAAAAAAATATCTATTTTGGAAGTTGTTTACTAAAAACTGAAAATAATCTAATTTACCAAAAATCAGCTTATCTTATTTTACTCAAATACAGGTTATTTATACTAATATCCATAACTGAAAGTCAGTTTACCAGAGTAATTTGAAGTACAGGGAGAGTAATTTGAGTAAGGGGGGGAGTAATTTTATAGTTTGAGAGTAAGTTGAAAGGAGCAAAAATAAACTTTAAGTGCTATCAGTGTTTATATTCAGTTTTTCGATTCAATTGGGATAGGTAAATTCTGATCTTGTTACGCTGACATGGTTAATAATGAATCATCATTGAGTCAGTCATTCAGATTTTCCCCATTGCATATTTTTTTTTTGCTCCGGTTCGAAGTCCTTGGGAAAAATAACAACCCATACATTCAAACAGTCATTTTAGCTTCATTAAAATCATACAAAATATGAGATTGTGTTTTGCACCGTTATTTTTTTACAACCTCAGACAGATAAAAAAAAACCTTCACTGAAAGATAAGGTTACTTATCTCAAAGTGTTAATGAGGGTTAACTTGTATTGCATTAGAAGCTTTCATGCTTGTTCATTATTTAATATTGGAAGCGAAATATCCAGATACTCACAGTTATCTGTCCCATTTGAAATATCAAACGAACAGTTTCATTAGTACAACTTTAGTACCCTACTTTGAACAGCAAATTTGAAACGTCAGATAACTTAATTTACTATTTGAGTTTATATATATTTTTGTATTCATAAAGATTTCATGTTGGAATGAAACGTTTTGAAATAAATAAATGTAAGTTGTTGAATTTCGCAATATTTTAAAAATCTATTATAAATTAATAACTACTACACGAGTAATTATTTTACTATTTATTTTTTGGGATTTCTCCTAGGCCTAAAAATTGTTTTAAAGTTTAAAAATCACTAAACAAATTTATGTATTCTCAGTTTTGTAAATCGTACAATGGTTGGGATGAAATTTCAACCAGTACATTATTGAAACTATTATTTTTTTTTATGAATGTTGTAGCCTATACGGTCTATAAATATTTTTATTTTCAAGTTGGATTTTTATTACTTAATACTGTACTTATAAAAATTGTGAACATGACATGTTGTTAATCAGAAAGTAGGCTTATAATAAATATTTACCAACAAATTTTCTTCATTTTATTTTATTACATATTTACGAATTAGTAACTGTGCTTTTGAAAGTGGGAGGCAGAAAGCAGAATTTACATTACATTTCTATAGCAACGTTGGTCTCAGCAATAGCTTATTGCTAGCTGAAAATATTATACAGTTGTAGTACTAACTTGTTATAATAAGTATTAAACCTACAATAAATAACATATACAGAAGTCTTAATAATAAAATATAAAAACAGTAAACCCTCAGTTTTATGAATTTTAATTTAACAGACAACAAAAACCAGATTTTTAAAAAAATGTTTAATCGTACTGGTGGTACCGAGTTCTAAGAAACTTAACAGTTCAAAAAAAATTTTTTAAATACGGTTGGAAAAGCTAAACAAGTCAGTGCTGGTAAAACAGTTACTATTAATAATAATGAGAACACTTACAGATTTTATCATTCTTTAACGGGCTTCAAAGGACTCCTTCCACATCATACAGTCCATTAACTGTATGAGGGTTTACTGTATATTGGACTTTAATTCGATCTTATTGAATTTAAAATTGTGGTTAATTTGATTTTGTTACCTGACCTCTAGAAATAATTATTAAAGCAATAAAAGTCTCACTATTTTCTAACATTTTCTGGATGATTTGAATAATTTTAGCTAATAGAGATAAAGTAAGCTTCTTCAGAATGGGCAGTTTCCAAAATGGCCAGACCAAGTCCTATTTTTGGCCTTGAAAGCAAGACTGCACCAGTGCGTTAACTTGGGAAACCTGTGTCCATGTGTCCTTTCTTATGTGGACTGCCTGCATCCCTACTTTCTCATTGTTCTCTGTTGTTTTGAACATTCTGTGCAAAATGTGTTGTTGGTCATTTATTCATTCTGTTTACATGCAGTACAAAGTTCTTCCTGGATATTCGAATTTGCCAACTTTTCCATGTATTTTTCAATTTGAATTTCATTGAATGGTCCCTTCTGCTTTGAATTGGTGAAATAATTTACTCTAATCCTGCTGGTTTCACTGAATGAATGTTTTTATTTACAATAACAGCACATAATTCTAAGAAACATAATGTTTGTTTATCTGTAAACAGAGGCTCAGTCACAAGAGGCTGATGCTAAGTCCTGTATTACCTAAAAAGAAAATATTTTACCGAAAAGAGATTCTCAGAACTTTAAAACCTTAATTTCAAGGTAAAGATAATATGTGCTAAAAATACAAAGTGGGGGAAAACTATTTGTTTTGTAAGGTTTAAAGCACACAATGTTAGGCCCAGCAGTAGTAAAGTGAAAGTCATTATTCACTTATTTTTGAGTTGAACTTAGAATAAACAAGATCAATTTGAGTTAAAATCGGTGTCAAGGTCCTTGTTTCTGGCAGGCATTGTTAATAAATCAACCTCACTTCCTTGTGATATATATATCTTCAAGACAATACTTCTATAGTAAATAAAAGTGTTATTGTTCTCATTGTCTTATTGTAGGAAGTGTTGTTTGTTGAAGAATCATTCATGTGAAACAATTTGTTTACAGTTTTTTGTTGTTAGTTGTTTGGTTTGTTTTCAACTCCTCCCCCCCAGTGATTTAAAAAGAGTTTTTACATATGTGTAAGAAAGTAGTAACATATATATTAAACAGCAAATATGTGTTACTACTTTCTCTCTCTCTCTCTCTCTCTCTCTCTCTCTCTCTCTCTCTCTCTCTCTCTCTCTCTCTCTCTCTCTCTCTCTCTCTCTCTCTCTCTCTCTCTCTCTCTCTCTCTCTCTCTCTCTCTCTCTCTCTCTCCCACTCACTCACCACTCACTCACCACCACCACCACCACCACACACACTCACACACACACACACACACACACTCACTCCCACACACACCACCACCACTCACTCACCACCACCACTCACTCACTCACCACCACTCACTCACTCACTCACACACACTCACACACACACAAACTCGTGATAAACAAATTTTTATTTGTTTCAATTACATTTAGTATGTGTGTAGGGCATAATTTACTCATAACTTGAGTCTATTTTTTTCATAATGAAAAGTTTGAGTTTTTCAGGCTGTTGTATCCACAAAATGAATAGAAAATAGGAGTTTTTCAAAACCTGTTATTTCTAGACGTAATATCCAAACAAAACACATGGTTTCATAATTTTATGTGAATTGCAGTTTTTTTTATTTTATACCTTTTAATACTGAAATTTTAATAATTTGTTTATACAGTCGACCTCGGATATAACACGGTTAAAGCGATGAAACCTTAAGAGCGGATAGCGTTGTAACCGAGTTTATAGTAAACGAGTTTGTAAACTGTGGAAATACTGCATGTAGTGAAAGAAAAGCATACTTTGTACTGTATACATAATTAATGGCAGGTTCATTACAATTTATTACACATATTACATAATTTTGAAATATATTTTAGTTAAAGCTAATAGAAAATAAGTACTGTACAGTCTAGTATGTATACATGCAACTGTTGTGAGGGTTTGTGAGATTGAAGTTTTCCCTCCACTAAAAGTACAGTGTGTATGTGTGTGTGTGTGTGTGTGTGTGTGTGTGTGTGTGTGTGTGTGTGTGTGTGTGTGTGTGAGAGAGAGAGAGAGAGAGAGAGAGAGAGAACACTTTTATAGGAACAACACAATTTACATTATTTGTTTAGCCTGCAACAAAATTCTAAGAAAGGGTTCATTTCTATTCTGAACATTTATTCTAAAAGTAGAACACAAATTGTATTTCAAGTGAGAGTGACTCTAGGTCAGCAGTTTAGAAAACTGCTAAGAACATCAGTGGGACATAGAGAAAAAATGTGCGAATAGGAGGTCATGTCCCCACTCTGTCACCATAACTCCTCCATTCTCCTTCATTATCGCTGAGTAGTAACAGTTTCTAGACTCAGATTGGCAGACTTTGAGTAACTGAACTGTTGGGGGGAGCTGGAGGGGAATTCTCTTACATGCATGAAAAATTCTTGCACAGGCCGTTTACTACGTGGCTGGACTATAACAGCAGCGTGATAGCATTGTTGTAACCGAGCCTAAAATATACATACACTTAATATAGAATATTGGGGACATTATGAAAATACCGCCATAACCGAGGGCGTTATAACCAAGGTCGACTGTATTTTGTTTGGATAATTAATGATTAGTTTTGAACAAAATTTGTTTTAATCTTTTTTTATATAATTGTTACGGTTTTTGGCCAAAAAAGACCTTGAAAACAAAAGAAAAAATAGTCCCAAAGTATTGGAAAATTTCACTGAAACAACAAATTCAAACAAAATTGGTCTCTTTAGTCTCCAGTAATGTGAAGACACAGACATCCAAGTGAAAACCACTTTTTGTTCTTTGGGGGTAGCGGGCTGAAAATACAAGCTTCAAAATTGTAAGATCATTTTTTTAAAATCACTTTGTACAGTGAAGAAATAAAATTACACATTTTTATTTGCGACTGAACTTTGGTTACAGGCGGACAGAAAAAAACCTAGCGATGACAAGAAACCAACAGATTGGGTGCCAGAAACGACAGGAGACAGGTAATGTACACATACTGTATATTTAGTTTAATATTTTTGAAACAATATTATATTTATTCATAACATTATAATATTTTGGCTTCTCACTACCTATACAGAATCTACGTATCTAATACATGAACAGTATTATGGTAATTGGAACAACTTGAGAGTTTTCCACAAAACATACACTATTAGGTAATGTTGCCATTCAAAATCGAATCTACTGTCAAAATTCACTTTCTCACATTTTTCTGGTAAGGGATTATAGTTATACAACTTCCCATTAATGATAAAGAAGTTTCATTAATTATTGATTATTGTTCAACTTGTTTTTTTAAAATTACTGGGTATTTTTTTTAAGAGAATGTTTATTATATATTTTTAATTACTTTCTTGTGAATTTATTATTTTTCGCAATATTCATTTGCCATCATCTGCCTCGCCTCATTATTCAGTAGCCATTTAATCCTAAATAACTATGATAAATGCAAGAGATGCCAACAAAATTTCTTCCCAGATTCCCTTTCAATTCCTCTCTAGTTCTAGAACAAGGCCTGTTTAGTACCTTTCACATTTTAGCCATGTCAAGGTCATGCATGTATTGTATTGTAAGTGTATGCATGATAAGTGCAAACACTTTTTATAGTTAGTAGCCTATGTATGTTTTTTTTCAGCTTGCAGTTTTATCTTGTATATAATGTTTAAACAAACTTTTTATTTTGTCTGTCAGGTGCTTGATAGTTTTCATGTGACTTTTTATATCATATGAAAAGTTTTGTGGTGTTTCAAAAAAATAATTTTCAATTTATATATATATATATATATATATATATATATATATATATATATATATATGTATGTATGTATATATAATGGAAATCCCACTTAATAAAAACATACTTACTTCAAGGGATGTTTAAGTTGCAAAAGTTTTTGATAGAATTGATTTCTGAAATAGCAACACATTCAACTTCAAGAGCTGTGTGTAAGTACACAACTAAAAGACTAAGAACTAGCAGTGGAAAGCATATTAGGAGAATTTATAAGTGACAAAGACTTGGTAGGTATTGCTAGTGATGATATGGGTATAGACCTTGAGAGTGAACTAGAAATGAGTGATTATAAAGGACATAAAAACAAAGACGATGGTGACTATGCGGGAACGTAAGATAATGCAGGAGATCAAATATTTCTTTTATGGAAAACAGGGAAAAGTATCAATGTGATTGGAGAAAAGAACAGCATCCACAAAATGTGAGATCCAGAACACATAATAATAATAAAATTCACAAAATGAAAGCTAGTGCATAAAATTTTTAATCGTCTTTTTACTGAAAATATGATCAAATCTATTATATCTGTAATGATTGATTGATTGATATTAAAAAATCCAAATATGTATGATTTAATTCCTAGTGCTAGATGTAAACGCTAACAGTTAAGCCATATATTTTATATTTTTTTCATTATTATTATTTTTAGGCGAAAAACACATTGAGGTTATTATCGCCTCTGTAAATGTAAGTGTGAGTGTAAAATGTTAAAGTTGTAAGTGTAAGTGTCTGTCTGTTAGACTCGGAAAACAATTAACTTAAAAAACATTGTTTCAATCAAAATATTATCCAAACAAAACTTGCATAATTTACCTTTGCAAAATGAACAAATGTATTATGTTAAAAATGAAAATACAGTTGAATATTCATAATCCGAACCAAATTCATGCAAAAATAGTGTACTACAGTAGCAGAAAATGTTGCTCTAAGCTTCTTTATTGCGTCGGGTATATAACTGTTCAGAAAAGTCTGAATATATTGTGTTAAAATAAAGTGTTTTACGACTAAGAGTAGTAAAAATAATTTCAAAATGTTCTGAAATTAATAATTTGTGTTTATTATTCACGTAAATGACATTAGACAAAAAAATGTGTAAATAAAATTTACTCGGACAAATAAAAAAACTTTTTTTAATGATCTTCTCAAATCAAGGTCATATACAAAGTCCCATTATACAGCACAACTGTCAGATGTAATATCTTTTCACTTTTTTGTGGGTGTTGCTTTGTACTGATAAGGGCAGTTGCGCAGTCCCATTATCTTCTTCAGTGATATATAATACAAAAAAAAGATCTTTCTAATGAGCCATAACCTAAATTTTAAGTGGCATTTTCATGCAAATATTTAAAGAAATACATTTTGTGAATACCACAGTCACGATTCAAGCTGTGTAATCGTGAAACCACAGACTTTTCAGAATTGAACACATCGCTGATCATATATTTCCGCCACAACACTTGCAAGAGTGATATCAAAATAATAGTCTAATATATTAAAAAGTTATTTTGTTCATTTTTTTGGCACTTTTATTTTGTAGTCCTTGTATTATTTGTAACATTATTTAAATACATCATCACAATATTCGGACGTTAAACACAAAAAAAATGTATAATTAACCTGTTATTAGGAACTTTAATGTGTATGTTGGATAATCCAAAAGTTTTGGTAATTCGAACCAACTCCGGTTGTAATTATTTTGGATTGTCAAGGCTCCACTGTAGTACTAAAAAACTGGTATTTCTGGCAAATGTTGAATCTGACAAAAAAAAAAACAATGCTAGCCACTTATAGTGGCTCATCCAGGTTTTTGATATGCCTCTTCAAGGTGTAAGAGTTAAAGCAGTTTTAATGGGGAAAAACGGGCTGTTATGATACACTTCAACAAGCGCACCAACCACCATCTGCTCTGTATATAAAATTTGCTCCGTTCATTCGCTCATCACTAATTCTCACTCCTAAAGAAAAAAAAACAATGAGGCTTAATTATTTTTAATTTTGGTATTTTATATTTTGATTATTATTATTATTTGTAAAATTTTGTTTACAAAGTGTAAAAATGCAATTTTTGTGATACTTTTTGCAGAATTCAGATATATAAATTAAAAATTATATTCCTGTAATTTAAAAAAATGTGCAAATCCTGATAAAATTTACATAATTTGTTATTATTCAAATTATGTGTTGTATTTTCTAATGTATCTAACTTTGGGAACCCATATAAACAATTAACTTTTAAAAAACAACATTCAATCAAAATATAATGTAACCAAAACTTTGCATGTATCTTTTTAAAAAAACCCAAAGCCACATGACTTGCATATTTATTTTTGCGAAATGAGCAAGTAGGCTATCTAAGAAATGCAAGTAATGCTAAAAAAACTGACAAGTCATTGTTATGCTTCATCTTGATACTTTTAAAATTGTGAGTGGTTAGTTTGTAGATGATAATTAGGAGCTAGACGTTTACCTTCATGCTTCTAGGTTACCTTGAATCTTCTACAGTGACCTTTACAGTAGCAGTTCCAATAATATATTTGAATTTTTGTTCTTGTACACTGACCACTGTATACTCTCTTCTAATATTTTAACGGAATATTTTCTTATATTTTTATGAGATTTTTTTAATTTAATCTGACTTTAAAGTACGATCAGGGCCCTGTTTCATATCACTTGACGTTGTGACAGGTGAAAATTATGTTCTTGACAGTTCTACATAAAGTTTTAAAAATCTTGACAATGTCATAAAAATTTACAAAATTTTGTTTTTATTTCATAAATAAATGTTCATACAGTGGTGAAAAATTACAAATTATCATAAATATACATAAATTTATCAATAATATTTCTGACAATTGTTTTATAAAACTGACATTTTTCAATATTTAATTGTAAAGTGGACATATTTGCCAATTTTTAGGCTGAATATCTACAAGTATAGACAGTTGTCACACTTGTCAAATGATTGTAAGGTACAAAAATATAAATGTTTTTCGATAAATTTGTTCAAATGCGATGCTTGTTGGCCTTATCAAGTTTTATGAAACAGGCCTCAGGAATTATTATTTGTCAGACTGTTGCTGCATAGGTCATTAGCTAAACAAATATGTTTATAAGTAATGATAGTAAATAATCAATTTAAATTTTAAACAGACACTCAGTAGTCTGTTTGTTAAAATCTTTATTCATTTAATGTTACATTTATGATTATGTTGATATAATCATTACATGTCAATAGAATGTTCAAAGTTAACAAAAATCTTGATTTTTTTAAATTCCGTTTTTGCAAGGTTCTTCAGGTATATCATTTAAGAAAGAGGATCTTAGAGTTATGTCACCTAAATCATAAAACTCAATAAAATTGTGGAGTTTTTAGTCTTTCGTTGTATTTATACTGATAATTGAGTGTGCAGTCCTTGATTTTTTTTTGGTGGCCTGTTAAACTTTACGTTTCTTATCATTATAACTTTCACCCGATTTTGATTCTTCAGTGTTAAATTCTACCTTGAAATCTTCAGTCGACACATGTTTTTTTATTGCAGGTTGGATTTCAGAGTCTTGATATGTTTCATCGTTTTGATAGGAATCATTTTGATTGGATTAATCATTTTTGGTTTTGACAGTGGGTTCGTATTTTAATATCTTCTAAATTATTACCTGTAATAAACAAATAAGCAGATCACACTAATTATTTTCTGTATTATGATGTGGTTAAACCTCGAGGGTAAATACAGAATGAATGGTTAGCCTTATAAAATACAGCAGTGTACTACATTGAATATCAATGACCAATGTCAAATATATTAATTTAAATTGATCAATTGAAATTTATTAAATGAACGTAAAAAGGAACATTGTATAATGAGAAAAAGATGACATTGATGTAATAATGCACAAACACATTATGCAAACTTTCTCATATTCAGTTCTATCCCCAAAAATCCAATTATGAAGCTACTGACAAAAAAATGCATGAACTTTCTCACTAACTGGAGGAAAGCAAATTTCCAAAATGATTTTTTTGTCATAGACTTCAACACTGATTTCATAAGATCAACATTAAACGCTGAATGTACAAATTAGCATTTTTAACTTCCAAATTATATTAAAAATATGTAAATGAAATCTGACTGTCACTGTTGGGTTTAATTGAATTTTAAAATTTTAAGTGCTTATTTATGTGGATTTTCACTGCTTAAAAATTGTGATATCAGAAATCTAAAAAAAAATAGGGTAAAAGAGTTATGATTTCTTTTTTTAAGTTTTGGAATTACACCATTTTGAAATTATTTAACAGATTTTACTGGATAATCAATGCTATTACCAAAATCAATTTTTGTGTTTAGTGTTAAGAAGTGCTATTAGAAGGAAGCAGAAAGGTGTCTCTTAAAATTCTCTGTTAAGAATTTTTGTAGAGGGTGAAAATACAGATTTTAAATAAAATTTTATGCTTTTTGTAAATGGTAAAGGATCAGTGAACAACCGGCAAAATTGTAAAAACTCTCGAAACATATTTCAACAACATTTCTTCATTAAAATTTTATATCGGCCAGAAAAATTAACCTATCCACAATCACCTATTTACGTACCTCACACATATTTCATTAAATCCTTTCAGTGCACATTTTGAGAGGTTGGAACAAACGCATGCTAAAGTTCGTTCAGTTCACTGTAAAACTTGCTATCTACGGGCACTAACTTGGAACAACCAACTATTTACATACCTCACCATGTCGTTCATTAAGTCCTAAGATTGTCAGATATTCAAATTTTTTTTATTAGATAATGTTCTAGTTTTATGTTTAATTAGCTGTTTCAAAAGTGTTTTACAAATAACCTGTGACAGTTTTACAATGAATACATCCACAAACGTTATATGTCATAATATAGCTAATAACTCAGCTCGCCAAGGGTTAAAGAAGATCAAAGAGTAGTCTACTGATTTGTAATCTAATAATTTATATTCTTGTTAACTAGTTTTAGGTAATTTTATTGTTTCATAATATTTATTAATTTCCTGTTTAATTAGGACCCCTTTACAGTCCACCTTTATATACGAGGGTTGATCAAATATAAACGAGACTGATTTTTTTAAAAATTTATTGCTTACTTACAAATTATTCTTGATACAACTTATTTTTCTACATAGTCTCCCGCACGAGTAACACATTTTTCCCACGGATTGGAAGTTTTTAATTCCATCTTCATAAAAAGTTCTCGGCGTTCATTGAGCCATTGGAGCACGAAGGTCTCCACCGCAGAATCGTCTTGGCACGCTGGCCTCCAAGCGCCTCTTTGAGTGGCCCAAACAGGTGATAGTCGCGGGGTGATAAGTCTGGACTGTATGAGGGATGTTCCATTGGTTCCCAGCCAATTTGATCGAGTTTAAGCCTCGTAGCGTTAGCGAATGTGGTCGGGCATTATCGTGAAGAAGAATGACGTTTCTCGCGGTTTAGATTTCCTTTTCCTCACTGAAAAGACTGTTTTGCGACCTCTAAAACATCGCAATAATATTGTGCATTTATTGTGCGTCGTTGATGGAGGAAATCGACGTGAAAGGCGCCTTGATTGTCGAAAAATACAGTGGCCATTACCTTCCCGGCCGACGATCGTGATTTGGCCTTCAGGTTTTCTACTGCTTCCGTCCTTCGGCGAATTCCTTGTGCCAAGCAAAACGCGAGCTCTTGACAGGGTCCTGTCCCGTATTGAGCCGTCAATCTCTGAAAGATTTCAGTCGGATTGACCCCTCCTTGGCCAAATACTTAATAATAATTCTCTGCTCCACGGAAACGTGCACTTCACTCTCACTCATTGTATAGTTTTATACTAAAGGGTCCGAACGGAAATGTGCCCGTCTACGCCCGTCCCAAACCTCCCTGGCTACCTGAAACCCCACCGTTTAGAGTTCAATGTCCAACGGAAAAGTTTTTAGAAAGTCAGTCTCGTTTATATTTGATCAACCCTCGTAGTTTTGTTTTTAAGTTATTTACTCTTGTTATAAATGTTATCTAGTTTGTAAGTAATGTTAAGTTTATCACTCTGTTGTTTCTTTTCTTTAGTAGTTGTGTTTAGGCGATGATAGCCTTAATGTGATTTTCGCCTTATATATAAATGTAATCTAATCAGTGTTTAGGCCTAATTTTTACAATAAAATCATTTGGTTGAAAAACACCAGTATGTAATTTTATTATGTAAATTATAAATATCATTACAACCTCTATTATTATATTGCTACTATTATTTATATTGATTTATTACTTCATATTTTTTTTTGTAGCAACTTTTTCCTTAAAAAATGACAAATTATAATAAAAATGAAATTATTTTAACTTTTATTACTATAATGCACCAAAAAAAGTGAGCCAGAAAATAACTAAGTCACTTTAAAAAATTGATGCTACAGTGACTTTTTTAAAGTCAGCTTTTCCTGTAAGGATTAAATTATTATGACTGTTTATTGTAAATATTTTATTTACTTCTTTACAAAATTTTAGTTTAGTAATTTTACTTCACAATAAAACACTTTTATTAAATATACTTCAGTTATCAAAAATGTAATTATTTTAAGAATATTTTTTTTATTATAAATAATTTGTGTTGGCATGGGATTACAGATAAAAACATGCCTAGTTAAACAAACTAACCAGTCTTTCATATTTTCTAGTTTGTCAGCTTTACAGTTGGCTTAATTATTGTGGTAATTACTTGTAGAAGTTTGCTGGGCCGCGAGGTCTACTACAAGAAAATGACTTTTTAAAATCTTTCAAAAATAAATTTTCAATATTTCACAATGCCCTGACTTATGGGATTTGATTCACACAAACTTACTTTGAAGTACAGTATTTGCATATTGTATGTAAAAACATATGTAAATATTAAGGATATGAGATCAGAGGAGATAAATATCAGAGGACAGTTTAACAAGAGTCACTAAGGCAGGTCGTTGCCGGACATGGCCACATCCGGAATCATCTACATAAGGTGGGATTGTTACAGATCTCGCCTGAGTGTTGTTAGTGCGGGTGGGTTGTTGAAACCGCAGCACATGTTCTCCTTGATTGCGAGGTCCTGGAGGCCAAAAGAAGGAGACTCTTTGGACCTAAGCAACCAGATCGGAAGTTCAACCAGGACACTTTACGCAAGATTCTGGAGCTCTTTAAGGGCACTGGAGTCGGTTTAAGGTATAGGGATAGGGGTACACAAAAAGCTTTTTAAGATGACGTGTCGAGGGCCTTAGAACCATTGTTAATCCCCCCCCCCAAAATCTATGACGTCTTGTCATGTCTTCCATCAGTTACAAAAACTAAAGGGATTAGATGTGGCAGATTACAGATTATATTGCCACAGATACATTTATGTTCTTTGTTGGGAGATTTTCCAGTAAACAAATGGGCATTTTACCAATTCAGGAGTGATTAGCGGTTTATGAATTGATCATATATCATATACCTTGTGTTTCTTAATGGCAAATACAATGAGCTTAATACAAGATTTATTTTATAATCAGCTGTAATGCAGTGAACATAGCTTTGGTTGAAGGTTTTGCAGATTGTGTCATTGCATAAATAATATAAACAATGCTAAAAATCCCTGTAGATCCCTCGGCTTGGAAAGTGCTTAAGCCTGCAAAACCTAATTCATTCCTGTTAACCAATACTCACTTCCGATTGGTTTGTAGTGCATGCATATCTTGGATCTATACTACACTCCATTAATTACATTACTGCCCAGGCATTACTGTCCCAGCATCACCTTGCATCTTCTGTATACAATAGCTTCATTATGATTGATGAGTTCTTTTGTCTAGTTTTAACAATGTAATTCTCAGAAATTATGGTTTCAACCATAATTTCAAGTATAAATATAGGTCAAAAATCATTGTTGAGCAGAACATCGAGGAGGACCACCCACTACAGAACAACTACATGCAGCCTCAACACTCCAAACAAACAATAACTTGTTCGAGAGGAAATAGAAGGAATCCAGCCCAATTCTCAGGAAGAAGTGAATTTCTTTCACTATTCCTCGCTAGCCTGCAGCTGACCTGGTAAACGCCCGGACTTTTATTTTTCCCAGAGACTACAACAATTGTAATGCAGACTAGCTTGGATGCTGTGGGAACACTTAAAACACACACAATGATTAACGACACTTGTATTCACTTGACAGTATTGGTTGTATTTTAAAGAATGATACACTAAAACTGGTAAACATTGCATTATATCCAAATTATGTTCGGATTGTTTAGAAAGGTTTAGGTGGCTTTGTGTCTTAGAAAGGCAGCAAGATTAAAACAGTTTATGTGGATATTTATCCAACACAACTACTTTACGATTTAGTGATTGGACATTTATATAAGTTATATAGGCAATAATTGTAGACTGCTAGATTTAGTGATGACAATGTAGTTTTTAGCATGGTAAGCATTTTTATTGTATGTGGAGAGGGAGGAGCATAAGCTCAGTGTTAGTCGAGGTTTCAGTCAGTTTGCATCTAAATGAATACGAGACGAACTTAAATAATTATAAGTTTTTAAGTGCATATTAAATTCTTATTGTAATTAATAAAAAGTTGTTTTTTTTAAAGCGACATCCTCGAACCATACCATAAGTTATATATATATACACCATTGAAAGAGGATTTCTTTAAATTCTAATGTAGGTGAACCTTATTCTGTTTTATTAACTCGAGTGAAGTAATAAGCGTTTATAATGTTTATTGTGAAATTGTCAAGCAATATAATACACGTCTGTAATTTATATGTGTGTATGATCATTAATCCTAAAATATTACACAAATTTTTACATAATATTTTAATAAAATGTTTTTTTCTGTTTCAGTTCGTGGAAATCATGGCTTGTACCTATTGCTCTGGGCGTTCTTGCTACAATCATCTACCGGTTTTTTTTCAACCAATAATAAAGCAGAGAGATAGTTCCTGCCCTGCTCATAGGTTAACCTAATACTCTACTGTGTAATTATTTCTAAGTATCATTGTATCAAATTGACGATTACGTTGCATTTAAAAGTTTTTATACAATCTGAATATGTTTATGTCATGTTTTTATATACATGTTGTTACATGTAAGTGGAATAAATGTTGGACAATCTTCCAAATTATAATATCCACACATTTTTTCATAGACGTTACAATCGTATTACATTCCTTGGGGGTAAAATGGTTATGTGTACAATCGCGCACTGTGTCCATTTTAAAATAATTTTTCCATTGAAGTAAAAATAATACAGTTTAATATTTGAGTGCGGCAAATAATTTAGAGTGAATATTTAACAAACAAATGATTCTTCATCAATTACAAAAGTGCAGTTTGTCAGAATATTTTTTAATGTTCGTTAATTTCTGTTGTTTGTTTACGTTATTAACAGAACACTTACAAATATTTACGGTAGTATGATTTATTTCAATTAATACCCGTTTATTATATTTTGTACGTTGATTCTATTCAGTTAAATAAACTGTTTTATAAAATTACAATTCTGAATTAAAATTTTGTACTGTTTAAATTTTATTTAACTTTGTGTTGAAAAATAAAGGACACATGTTAGTGGTTATATCGTCGATATTAATAGGTGTCAAATTACTTTGAGCATTATAATCGGATTTGCAAGTAGATTATATTGTTCTTTTGGAAATAAAATATTAATTCGTTATTTAAGTATAATTTTTTAATTCAATAAAAAAAACTATTGTTTGCACTTACTTGTAATTACTTGCACTTACTCATTAATTATATAGATTCTAAAAAAGGGAAAAGTTATAAATTATCAAACTGTAACTAAATAAATACATCACAAGCAAAACAAAGCAAAGAAATCGATTTCTGTATGATTGTCTTATTTAAAAAAATCTATTGAAATGTATAGGTTCTGTAGAGTAATTAATAATTCCTAATTTTTGTAAAAGTAGATTTTTCCATAGATAATGTCACCGACAGATGCATCACTAATAAACTGTCTATGATAATATATGTGGGAGTTATTGGCAAGATTTACAAAATGTAGTTTTAACTTAATAAAAAAAAGAACCAAACACCTTCTTAGATCCACGTCAGATTAGTAATTTTAACATTGGACTTGTCTGCATGAAAATAAATGTTAGTTATGGATAAATTGTATGTATGGGAAGTAAAAAAATAATTATTATTATACACTGCTGGATGATTAAACTAATTTTTATGTTTATGTTAATACAATATATCAAAACAGAAAAAAATTGTACACTAATATTTTAAATGTATGGTATTGTTCATTTGTTTTCTAATGTGTTTCCCTTGAAACCACAGTACTGTATTTGTTAGGCCAGATTGCCACCAAATATGGAACAAATCGTGCTGAGTGGAGTCAAATGGATTGAGGATGAATGTCAACATTGAGCTGTGTTCAGTCAGTTTCATATCACTGGAGATAGCTGATGTTCCTAAAAAATGTTAATTTGCTCTTAAGTTTGCGATCTGACGATTCAGAAACTGAATTATAGTGTGATTAGTGTCGTAAGTTACAGAAGTGAATGGAGAAGTGTACATTGTGAAGAATTTCATACACCGTTTTAATTGTCGTTTTTCACTTTTGGGATGCGAACAGAGACTATATGGACCCGACACGTCAGCTATAAGCTTTTTGTGTTCCCCTCCTACGTCACCTTAAATCGACTTCAGTGCCCTTGACGTGCTCCAGAATCTTGTACACTGTTGAACTGATCTGGTTGCTGAGGCCAGAGTCTCCTCCTTTTGGCCTCCAGGACCTCGCACCCAAGGGGTATATGTGCTACAGTTTCAACCCCCTGTTCACACAGATGACACTTGTAACAATCCCACCTTATGTAGATAACGGTTAATGGTCTAAACTATAAACAATTTAAAAAGTATTTCCGTGTGATCCGAGATCAGTTTAACAAACTTTTCAATAAAATAATTGAAGATTACTGAAGACCTGTAGGAGCTGGTTTGACTGAAGTGGAATCAGCTTCAAATTCTTCGCTGAACACAACTCTACCCCATATTGGTGGTGACCTGGTTTTAATGTTCAATGTAACTTAAGCAGTGATCTATTTAGGTGCTGGGAACTGTTTCTCATTGCTGGTGGTGTAGGGTAGAATCCCTTTCCTATTTTTTAATTGTGTTTTGTTGGAAATATACATTTTATATTTGAATTTGTGTCTGAGATTATTTCAGATGTGGGGCCATGATAGTGTAGTCATACTAATAATGTGTATAACCTTTCTTGCTCCTATGTACGCCCAAGAATAAATTTATATCAGTATAAAATTAGTGTCTTTCCATATTGTTTGTTGTAATCATTGTTATAATGGTAATAAACCTACTGAGTTTACTTTTTTCTATCTTGTATCTATCAGTAACCTTGATTTTTCTTTTTAATTAGATTATCAAAAGCTGTGTGAAAACATTTAAAAAACAGTCATAGAGAAACTTCAATTAACCAAAGTTTTTATTATTTATTATAAGATAATGACAATAATTAAGTACTACTCTGCTATAAATGTTCTTCGTTAAAAGTTATGGCATCCATGACAAATAGTAGAAGTAACAAACAGTAAATAAAAGTGTATGTGATTACTACACAATGCGCATACTATATACAGTAACAAAATTTCTATAAAAATCATTTGTGTTTTACAAGTACAGTACTGAAAAACTGAGATGAACATACTACTGTTCCACTGACAATTCACGTTCTTGATTGCACACATAGTTATTGCCTATTCATAGACGACAATTTAATTCGGTGTATCAGCAGTCGTGCCTGATAGCTATTCTGTTTGGTCCTGTACATACTGAGTTAATTGTTTTGGCACAGGTTGGTGTCAGCAAATTGTGTTATTACATTGGAGTTCCGCTAATCGAACCTAACCTCAAAGAACAATATTTCAAGCAATTTAAAAGATGTGTACGTGTTTACGCCTACATGTCACTTCTGCATTCAGCATCTCTTAGAGCTACGTCTCTTCAAAAGGAGGGTTTCGTCCACCCTTATGCCTGCTTTGTCCATTCATTTTCTTCTTTTAGTATCATTTCAGATTCATGGAATAGTAGACATTTAGCGTATTTTTTTATTCATTGTTTTCTAAAAGGTGTTGTGATAGCTTCTAAAAGAAAAAAGGTGACTGTTTCATGTGAGATGTAGCAGAGAGAAAACGTCAAACAGTTGGTAAACAATTACATACAAACTTTTTCCGTCAAGTTTGATGATTTGAAGTACTCCTTTTAATTACGGGAGATTCTGTGTTTAAGAACAATACATTTAGTAATAATACATGTAATTCAAAGTTTTTTAATGTAATAAATTCAATTCAATACTTTTAAACGTTTTTTTAATGATTTTCCATGTAATCCGACTTTCCCGCTAATTCAAACTGACTGTGGGATTTAGGTTAGATTAGCGAGACTGTACTGTAGTTGCTTTTTTTTTACAGCTGAGCTGAAAAATAACTAAATAGCATAAATGGGCTACTTTGATTGGTAAATGGTGTGTTAGATCTCAACCAGAAAAATGGAGTTTATTAAACGTTTGACAGATAGAGAAATTGCCACTATAGGCTAACTGCACTCTTCCAACTGTTTAGTAACACATGACATCTGCCAGTTGTATAGTTTATTTTAATGCTGTGCTTTAATCTTCTTGTTATAATTGCAGCATTGTTAGCATTACATAGTATTGTAGGCTATACAACATAAGTCATGTGTTTAAATGACTGTTTTTACGAGGGTGGTCTGATAAGTTTCCAACCTCAACATGAAGATAGCAGCACTTGTCAGTGGCAGCACTTGAATTTCGTTGTTCATCTGTTGACAGTTACTCACCAAAGTTTCAACCATTTTGGACACGCAGTTGTTATGTAACAGTCGTTTGAGTGAGTTGATGTGAGTATTTTTATGAAAATGGACAAAATTGAGTATCGAGCTGTCATTAAATATTTGTTTTTAAAAGGCAATACGCCTACGCAAATCAAAGATGAGTTGGATTCTGTGTATGGGGACTCTGCACCATCATTCACCACAGTGAAATTTTGGGCAGCAGAATTTAAACGTGGCTGTAAGAGCTTGGGAGACGAACATTCGGGACGTCCAAAAACTGCAATTACCGACGAAAACATCGCCAAAGTTCACCAAATAGTGCTAGATGACCGCTGAATTAAAGTGAGAGAGATAGCAGACGTTATGAACATGTCAAAAGAACGTGTTTGTGACATATTAAATCAACATTTAGACATGAGAAAGCTGTCTGCGCGTTGGGTGCCACGTTTGCTCACATTAGACCAAAAACGTGTTCGAATGAATATTTCCAATGCTCTGTTGGCGCAGTTTAGGTGCAATAAATCCCAGTTTTGGCGCTGATTAATTACTGTAGATGAAACTTGGATACACCATTATACGCCCAAAACAAAAATACAGTCCAAACAGTGGACTGCAAAGGGGGAACTGGCTCCAAAAAAAGCAAAAACTGTTTTTTTAGCTGGGAAAGTGATGGCGACTGTTTTTTGGGATAGTCATGGAGTTATTTTAATCGACTATCTTCAAAAAGGAAAAACCATTACAGGAGCATACTACGCGTCATTACTTGACAAGCTGAAGTCAGAACTTGCGGAAAAACGACCACATTTGCAGAAAAAGAAAATCCTCTTTCACCAAGACAACGAACTGTCTCACACCTCAGCGGTTGCCATGGCGAAAATCCACGAATTACGGTTTGAACTGCTTGACCGTTACTTACTGCCTTACTCACCAGATCTAGCCCCAAGCGACTTCTTTTTGTTCCCTCATCTAAAAATTGTGCTCAGAGGGCAAAGATTTTCATCAAATGAAGAGGCAATCACCTTTGTGAACAATTATTTTGCAGAGAAAAACGCCGAGTACTATTTGGACGGGTTACAGAGATGGGAGCATTGCTGGGAAAAGTATGTAGAGGTACAAGGAGACTATGTTGAAAAATAAAAAAAAAAAATTTGAAAAAATATCTTGTATCTTTGTTAGGTCGGAAACTTTTCAGACCACCCTCGTATATGTGCCAGCTCTATCACTCTGCTCACTTACATATTTTGTCATACAGATCAAAGAATGATATTTTTTTCACATCACTGGAATTTATGAAAATAATTAAACAACACTAGCCTAAGTAAGAGATAAATTAATACACTGAATAATGACAAGTATTAAAATTTTTTACAGTAGACTATAGGGTGTTTCACGAAGTTCTCCCAGCACACTCAGACCTCACTCTCCTAGTTAAAACAAAGAAAGTTCATTAAACATAGCCCAGGAACACTGTTTTCTGTTCATTTGTCATTTTGTTTTGTATACACATTATTAAAATAATGTTCTGTATGGGTACCAAAAAATAGACGTTTTAAACGCACTATGACCTCCATAAATCGATTGTGCCCGAAAACAAAGACATTATTTCAATAAGTTTTAAAAAGTTTGACCAATTTAATTTGTTAACATCAAATATATTGATGTTAAAAAGTATTAGGCCTACTTTTTGGTGACATTAAAAGCCATAAAGTGTATCTAAGTAAAAACAACAGAATTACATGTAGGTCGTATTGGTCTGTTCATAATGAAAATGAACAGTATTTAATTATATTAGAATTTAATATTAATAAATAGTAATCACTTTTAAAGTTGTATTTTTAAGTTTAAATATTGATATGAAGTGTATTAATGAGTGTTATTATTTACAAATAAAAATGTATTTTATTATTTATTTACGAGTGTAGTATTTATAATTTTGTGTAAGTATAAATGGAGAATAATATATGTATAATACTATAGATTCTCAATACTGTACCTATCTGAAGACTGAATTCTAATTGACATCATAAGATGTTCAATAAATTCTACTGGTTGCTGCTTAACACCAGTCCATTGATAGTAGGAGGTTAAAGGTTTTTGGTTTCCAGTACCTTAGCATCTTTAAGCAGGGTCAGTCAGTGGATTGCAAGAACTTACTAAGGGCACAAATCTGCTGAACTAGTACTAAGAGGTTTAGTTGCACAATAGGTCCATTGATACCAGTGCTTGGGGTTATATAATCCCTTCCTCTAGTTTTTAATTTAATCTAGTGCCAATCCACAATTATTTTCTCCTTTAATGGATGAACTCAGAGAGAACATTTTTGTATTGTGTTTTTACAATTAATATTCATTGTTCCATTGTAAAACGTTCCATGATAACTAACTAAAAAAAATACTGATTAACGAAGATATAAATAAAATGTTACAAAAGCAACTATAGCTTGCAATTTAAAACTGGTGCTCTTACTGAATTACCCTTTAGCAGCAGGGTTATAAATTTACCACGCACAAAGATTGACGTGTGGGGGCCTGTAACTCTGTCAGATCACTTAAGTGGGTGCTATCTCACATATTTATTTTGGTGGTTTGTGCTACTCACCTGGTCATTTGTCACGTTTTTAAACATTGTAGCCTGACGTAGTAAAAAACCTCAGACATTTCAGAAAACAAATTTTAGCTTGTATTTTCACAATTCATGGATAATGTGGATATTAATGCAGTATTTCTTCTACTAATAGATCAACAAGAGCAGCACTTTATTTGATATTTACATTATTTCAGTCACTAATGTATAGATGTAAATATTTCTGAATATTTTAATCAACAATTTACAAAATTGTTGACAAAAATAAACAATTTACTTGTAACAAGAGAATTAAAGGGAGTGGAAAATTTTTGCAGTATTTCTTTCGTCTTCATCATAACTGAGACTTTTTGCTACATTGTGTTCAAAATACCTGAAATGCAAAGAGAAAATAATATATAATTTAAAACAAAACCTTGAGCCTACATTTATTCTGGGTATAGTTTTACTAAAATACTCATAAAAAATGAAACAAATAAATGAAAACTGCTTGTAAAAAATATTATGATCATTATAACTTGTCCTTTTCGTTCGGTTAAATCTAATGACTTCCTCTCAGCTCAGATGGCCACTCTTAGTGACTATTTTTTTTTTGCTGATGAAGTCGTTGATGTCAATCCGTCATCTCAGCTCAGAGACGGGCCACACAGTGGCTTATCACTTTCCACTATTGTCTTACCTTTAGTGGCCCTATGTTCCATACTACTTATTTTTTATTATAAATTCTCGATATAGCCAATATACCTGGGAAGTGTTTCAATCTATCCAGAAATAACTGACCTAATTGAAAAACGAAACACTTAGGAATAAACTTGAACAAATATCATCACAGTCTATGGTGATTATTCCTTGTGGAATTCTACAAAAATTACAAGAAACCATCTTCAGAACTGTAAAAAGAATTAGTTCCTTACTGTTGTAAGGAAAACAGATACCTACAAATATTTCACTTATATTTTTTACTACAAAAAAAAATTCTATACTAATTTTTTACATTAGAACAACTTACTCTCTAGTTCCAAAGTTATGAACTTGATTTCTGCAGTTTTCAAGCCTCATTTTCAACATTTGAATTACTTCTTTAGGAGGTAAAGGTTTTGCACTTTTTGTCTCCAGAATTTCTAAAACAAAATTACAAACACATAAAAATTAATTTATTTTTCTGACAATTTGTTTATTGTTGATTAACCCTTTCATTGTCAACTTCTGATTTTACTGGACTTCTGTTTTACATAAATCTAATCCTATAGCATTCTTTAGCTTTGACAATTTTTTCAAAAATAAATGAAAAACATATCAAGCAGTAAACAATAAGTTGTATAAGCAAACAATAATAATACTATAACCAACAAATTATGAGACTTGTTAAATGAAACAATTACAGACTTGTTGAACAAATTATTGTTGACAACCAAAGGGCGCCCACTCCATGCTTCATCATCGATATGGGTTCATCCTTCATTAAACTTCCTATCCCACTTTCTCATCATTCCATCACTCACTGCATTTCCACTGATCTTAAATTTAACGATGAATTTCGGCGGGCTTAACATTCCTTGTGTTCAAAAACAGAATGACAGAACAAATCTCACAGTCGTCACATTCATGCACACAGAAAACTGGTCTAACACTACACAAATCAACCATAATGGTATCAGTGGAAAGGCAATGAACCAGTGAGATGCATGCATGGAGCGCAAATAGCAGCTCTGCAATGGCGGTAGAACAAAATGGTACTTACTTTCTTCTGGATATGCCTTGTATGATTATATAATCACTATAGCTTGGTTAATCATATGATTATAATCAGCTATAGCATGAACACAACTGATGTCATGAATGTCTTTCCAAGCAGAGGTTTGTTGTTTTATAAACAGTTTGTTTGTTTGTTTTGTTTGTTTCTTATGGCAACTTATTCGGACCTTGGTCCATCAGTTCTCTGGCATCCCAATATAGCTTACATATGTTCTTTGACTTTCTTTGGTCATGGTCAAGTTCACTACACACTATCAAGTGCTCCTTATTCATCACAGAGTCTACTTTGCGGCACAAAGTGCACATGTCCGAGGTTAGTATCTTTATCTTATGTAAATGTGCTGCCATGCAGTCATGCCCTGTATTCAGGCGGAACATGGCGACTGCTTTCCTTCTCCGTCTGCATCGATTCTCATCCCAGGTCCTGTCAACATCATGCCACATTTTACCCTCAGAGACCGTTTTCGCCTTTTGGTAGAACTCGTTAGTTATTTTTTTCTTAATCATGGTTTTGGCCATCGAGGTATTCACTGTAGTGTTCTTATGTTGAAGTAGTGTGCCTTTTTTTGCCAGTTCATCCGCTATTTCATTTCCCAGTACTCCGACATGGGATGGGATCCATTGGAATCCATGTTTTATAAACTTGTGTGGCTCATTACAGCCTTTTTCGAATGAAATCTCAATTGGCGTTTTATAAGTCCTCAAACAACATGACAGTTCATTAGTTCGCAAGATATAATTTATAAGTAATAATGACAACTTTTTTAAACAATTATATTTGTGTTTCCTCCATAACTCATTACAATTTGATAGATTTTTTCAAATGAGATATTTGACGTGGCTTGTTGTAAGCAATGTTTCAAGCCCTTGTATATCATTATTTGTGTATTCTTGAGATATATAGGCATATGAAAAATGATAATTCATTTTATTATATAAGGAAAGATATTATGTATGAGATGTTACTCAAACATTTAGGGGATTTTCCCACAAAAGTAAAATTTCTTACCATAACTCTTAGTTTCCACTACCTCCTTCAAAATAGTCATATACAGTGTTTTCCCATGATTCCATGCATCCCTGGAAATTTACTAATGTAAGTGTTCAAAGCACGTCCTGCGATTTTGTCTCCTCAATTGTGTCAAAATCACGGCCTTTCAGTTTTTCAACTTTATTAAAAAAGTCGCTCAGGTGAATGAGGTAGGTGGGGAATGTATCAGTCTCAGTAGAAACTTTGCAGCAGTGAATCTCATGCCCAAATTGTCTGGCAAGATGCATTGCATGAATTCATATGACATTCCTACGATTACACAAATATAGATTGTTCGTCCACAATCTGCAACATTATACTTTTGCTATGTTTTCCAGTGTTGAGTTTGTCAATGGTCATCTTGAATGCTCATCAGATGTTCGTCCATCCTCGAAGTGTTTGTACCACAAAAAGTTTTACTTTGACTCACAGCATTGTGAAATGAAGTTTCTCTACAAGCATGCGATAGGATTCTGCAGCAATTGTTTAAGCTTAAACCATAATTTGATACAGGTTCCTTGATCCTTAAAATCTGCCATTTACACAAGTTTAAGAATCACAACACTAAAACACACTATACAAAAGCACGAAACTGAAGAACATGGCCTCTCACTATTACAGCTGTTTACAAACTAATTCATAGACTACTCTTCACCTACTCTACCAGCAGCAGGTCATACCACAAACAGTTCGCACATGGGATTCAAATTCCCCAATTTTGGGTAGCACCTCATACAATTTATTTTTTAAATTAAAATTTAAAACTATGGAAGATGGTACATACTTTGTATTTGGTTATTTAAATATTGTCTGTCCGTATCTGAACAGTCCTTGAGAAGCGAATTCAAATAAGGTTGAATTGTTTCGTTGATTGTTAGTGCAGCATGACTCAATGCAGCCAATGCGAGTTGGGTTGGTGAAAATAAAAGGTAAGCATCCGTGAGAAGTAGTTTCTTAAAAAATTCTTTGATTCCAGTCCGAAGTCTCTCTGGAGCTGGAAAACTGTTACGAGTCTGAAAGAAAATAATTTTTGATTATGAATTTTACACCAAAAATTAAAATTACAAATTTTTTACCTTAATGTGTGTAATTATACAGTATTGATTTAATTTTGTCGCTAATAAAAAATTCTTTACATTAACATTTTTAAAACAACTGATGGTTTAAACAAATGTATGGCAAATACCAGTAGGCCAACTTATTCTCGAACATGGATACACCAATTATGGTAATAATTAATTGTTAGTATTTTGCTGCTAATCTGTCGTTGGTAAAAGAAATTTAAGTATTATTTTATAACAGATGTGTACAATACGTTTTATAAAATAAAACTCTTTACTTTTAATAAGTGTCTTACATTACTAGTCTATTCCACTGATCTCATTTCACTATTAGTTGATTACAATATTAATTTTAAGATAAATTTTGTAATTTTTATGTTAACAAAAATTTAATAATTAAATTATAGACTAGTTTCAATGCTATCTTAAACTACTACTACTGCTACTAATAATGAAGGCTTACAGTTGGCAAGAGATCAACAGTATACCAAGCCAAAACCAATATAACCGTTTGGTAAAAAACCGTCTGATAATGTTTGAGATGTCTTTACTTCTCCAAGAGTTTCAAAACAAAATAAACATAAAATCTATAAATTTTTTCTTACTATAATTTATTTGTCTAGTA
This sequence comes from Callitettix versicolor, assembly GCA_022606455.1. Classification (NCBI taxonomy): domain Eukaryota; kingdom Metazoa; phylum Arthropoda; class Insecta; order Hemiptera; family Cercopidae; genus Callitettix; species Callitettix versicolor. The sequence goes on from CM040189.1 coordinate 21,989,082, forward strand.
CAATTTACCTTCATATCAATTAGGAAGCCTTCAATAGGTCGGAATGGGTGATGAACGGTCAGGCTGAACTCAATTTGTTCCATGAGTATCAATTCTTTGTCTAATATAATTTTCCTGGCATTGTCCAGATTTCCGTCTACATTAGAAACAACCTGAGCCAATGGAAGATAAAATTCTTCTATTTTTGCAGCAAGGTAAACACATGTAACCCTATTCCACATAAAATCTATTAATTTATAATGGATTAAACAAATACTGTACACTCTCTGATAACCAATCCAGTTTCTGGCCTGCTATAGAAATTTTTGGTTACAGTGATATACCACAGTATTAAAATAAGTAATGTGGGTCTGTTATGTCTCCTCTTCTTTAATGTGTCATAATTCATGTGGATATAAATATGTCAAAGAATATAAATATCTTTTTTTTTTAATTTGTTGTGGACAAACCAATGGCTGGTTTTTTATTGTTTTAAAAATATTACTAATGGATAACAGACAATGTAATACTGGCAATAAATCAACAATATACTGCACCAAAACCAATATAACCATTTGGTAAAAAAAATAATAATACCTGAGAATGTTCCAGAATGTCTTTACTTCTCCAAGAGTTTTTAAAATTAAAATAAACATAAAATCTATTATTTTATATAGCATTTCTCCCCATCTCTCTGTCCCATTTGAGTAGAAATAAATTAACATATACTGTAGCAAGTATACAGCTAACATGTTTTGGTTTAAATTATGTTACACTACAAGCTTATTTACAGAATTTTTTTCTTCATCTGATATACCACGGTTAGCACTATACTCTTTATACTGTATCTATGAAAATATCGTTATAACCAGTAATTTTAGATTAGGAAGATATTAAAGTATGTCTTAATAGAAGACAGCAAAGGTAAGCTATCCACTCAGGCACTCATACATTGGAAGTATGGATTTGACTATCTTGAGGATCTAACCTTTTTTCATCTTTTGAGTTAGATTGCTTCACCACAAGGCAAGATAAAACTGTGTAAACAGAAGGCTACGTGGCTCCCTTTTGAGCTCAGCTTCATTGCGCAGACTCTGGATTTCAGTTGACCTCCAGTTTTAATCTGTCCTAATCTACGCATATGGGGCTTTGCATGAGTGGACATTATATATATTTCCCTGGCTACTTGTAGGATTGTGATGGCAGTGAAAACGCACTAAACCTAAAAAACACTGGTGAAATGGTAAAAGTGGAATTGGGAAGTGAAAAAAGCATGGAAATGATGTATACTGGAAATTTATTTAACTCCAAGGAACTCACAAGCCGTGAATTACAGCAGTCTGTGGGGCACACTAGGCCAGCCTACCCAACCAGCAATGGAAAAATTGAGAGATAGGTTGAACATCTTAAATCAACAAAAACGTCCATTGAGAGTTTTAAATTGTAAACTGACAAGAAAAGAGGTCGTAGCAAAGGAACTTCCAATTAAACCTAAAAATAGAAAATGTCCCATAAATCAATACAGCCTTTCAGGGCTGAGAGTAACCATACACAAAGACTGCAGGCTGTCAGCCAGAATTATTATACCATGGAAAAACCATGTGTGGGCTATGCAGGGCGAATAAGGAAGCTACAAATATACTAAAAAGCTAAGTGTGTTTGGTTGGAAGCTTGAAGACTTCCAGCGGAATAACCTAGTCAATATACTGCTAAACCTCATTGAGGGTAGGTCTATCAGTCTAATGAACTAGAAATCAAGAAGTTTAATTGCACAATAGATCCCTTAATCATAAGGCCACAGGCTACCAAATCCCACAACCACTAACATATTATTCAACAAATATGGTTTTCACATAATACTTATATAATGATACATAATACTTACAAAATTTCTTTTGGATGATGATTCATAATTGATGTTGTTAGGTAGAACCGTTTAAAATAATGAAAAGCTGTGTTAATAACGTTAATTGGAATTTTAGGTTTTAGGTCGTAACAGAAATCATAAAGTACTTGTTCATAATGGCGTAGTAAAACTTGTTCTTCATCTACTGACAGAAAAAAACTTTCTTGATTCTGAAACAAAAATTTAATAAAACAATTATTTTTAACCCATAGACAATTTTACAATTAAATTTATATTATTAAAAATTACACATTTATATTTGGATATAATTTTCTACACATCATTTTATCAACTGCTCACTAATAATTTTAAATTCATAGTGGTTTTTTTATCCTGTGGGTATTAAAACTGTTAACTGGATACATATAGGTATATTCCTAATTATCTAATTGCAACACTTTGCAATTATATAGTTTGTTTGTGTGTTATCTATTTTACTTAAAACTTGTAACTTCAGTTACTTACAATATTATAATAAATACAAGATGCCTGATTTCAGCAGTAAATGTAATGAATTAATAGTCTTCATGAAAATTGTGTTAGATTGCCAAATTAACTGCAATCACGGAAACCCTTTCAACCAACCAAACCGTCCCTAAAGTATTGTTGGACTGATGAGGACAGAGAGGATAGAAAGGTGAAGATTTTGTAACATAGGGCAGTTTGTGTATAAGTTATCCTTATACAGGTTATTTGTGAATATAGCCTAAGAATTAACAGGTTAATCGTGACCATGTAGATCTTGGACTTATTAGAATGTACACATAACTTTGGCTAAATTTGATGCATGGGTTAGAAACATAGTCATTTAGTTATTTGTCATTTCTGCTCTGTAAACTTTGCCAAATGAGGATGAAGCATTGGAACACATACTATTTACGTGCTTACGTGGACATCTTGCTGTGGAATTACTGAAGCACTGGTTGACAGAAAAAATGCACAGCTTGACAGTATAACTGTTACTACATACTATGTTGCTCTTGAAATTAACATGGAAAGAGGAACCGAGGATTGACACAATAGAGCGTACACAGTAACATTTCTAACACTGTATTTAATGCCAAAATTTACGAATACCAAACTGTTACCAAGTTTGGTAAAAGAAAGGTATACTACTTTGTAAGATTTTTGCCTTTGTTACCTGTCCATTAGAAAACTGGTCGACAAGATCTATCATATGAAAACTTTTTCGTTAAAATGAGATAAACATGTATACATGAATGTTAAGTTTGTTACAAAACAACTTGTTCAAACAGAGAACTTTACATACCTAATTGAATTTTTATGCAATAAATTTATGTCTTGAAATTAAGTTATTATTCTTAAATTATACATACATTGTATACATAAATGAATTTACAGCTATTGCCTACTTGATTACGCTGACTTAAAACTAGTTGTTCATTCCAGAGTTTGGTTAAGATTGATTAGCAAGTCAGACTGACCTTAGCGCACAGAAAGTGGACTGATCTTAGAAACTTTGAGAAATAAGTAAAGTATAATGGCGGATGATTGTAGTGGGAGGTTATCTATACTGGCATGAGTTTATGATTAAATTTAATTGAACGCTACATAAAGAAGGACAGGAGATAGGCACTTGCTGTCGCAGCATACCACAGACATTGGTATCACTTGACACTAGATGCCTGACCCAAGTAGTAAGAAATTAGTAAAAAAGTTAAATCACGCACTAATAAATTCTTACAACGTTTGTTTGTTCATTAGACAAGTTTATTTATTGGAATTTTTTTTTTTTTTTGGTGTTTAACGTTCGACTATTGTGCATACTTGGGCTAATGCAGACGATGGGATTATTTATAGCATATGAAAATGCCAAGCCCTAGCTGGGAATCGAACCAGGGTCCTCGGGGTGAAAGCCCAGTACGCTATCAACTAGGCCACTGAGGCGGCTATTTATTAGAATAAAATATTATGTAAAAATTATGGTTAAAATATTCTTTGATATTTGACATGGTTTGTGTTGAATGTAGTTTTGTACAGTTCCGTTATAAACATTACTTTTTATATGAAATAAGACTATTATTGTATGCAGTGAAAGCAACTTTTGTGCCTATCCTTAACAAAATTAACATAATTTCAATAAATTTGTAGCAAACTGACTATCGGAATACAAAACCAGTTAGATAAGATTTAAAGTTTTGTTGCATATTTTACTTAAAAATCTATTGAAAATGTTTATTTTTCTAGCTTAACAGCTGACAATATTACCTTAATTCCTTCACCGAATCGTTCAATGTGTTTTCTGTTTACACATGAATACATTTGCATCAAATCTTCTGAAGAAGAAAATGTCCATTTATGAAACTGAGAGCTAGTAGTATACATTTTTTACAGAGTTTAACTTATTCTCATACTCTGCATATGCTACAAATTTACAACACTTCTCACTATTACTTCAGTACTATACAGTGTTAAAACTAACAATATTGCTTGTATTCTGAACTTATTACCAGTGTATAAACTGAACTTGAAACAATACTGAGTTGGTTTTTTTATTTTGCTGCATTCAACACTGTACTTTCTTCTCTAATTCCTTAATCTGAACAACAAAATTCAAAAATTCTCAAGTTCAAAATACCAATAATTATTAGGAGTGCCAAAGCAAAAATAACCAATGAAATAAGTAGCTGACATAATATATTAACAAAATAACATCAACATAATCAAAAGGAATTATCGAAATAACAATAGGTAGTTTAAAACATTTTGCTGACAATAATTTTGTAGTTCCTGGAAATTGGATTGAACAATCTGATAATGCCAACTTTATCTGTGTTACTGTGCAGTACACCTCTCTGTGATGCTACTAACAACAGTTTATTATACTTCTGAAAAATTAAATCTATGGTTATGACATAATCATAGGTGACCTAATAATTATGGTTAAGAATACCTTCTATAATATATAGTAGAAACCACAGTTATACCATAATGGCGTACTTTTATTAAAGTACACGATCTAACACCTTATAGCACTATTTGAAAAATATTTGTGCCGAGCGTTTTGTAGAAGGAATTTACCCGTGCTTTTGGTTTGCAAGCTATAAAATTAGTAGCTATACTACGATATTTTTAAATTTATTATAATGATTATGATGTGTTTTAACATCTACGTTAGATTAAGTCCAAACTGTCATTACAATATATAATGTTACTAATTATTTTGGTTAAGCCATTTCGTTCATTAGGCTAGGCTGATAATCATACACGTTTCTTAGTAAGAATGATAAAAGCTTAAGGAATGAAAATTAATTGCTTATCTTTGACATCGATTTTTTTTAACTTTTGCCACATCAGATCACTGAAACAAACTAGATTTTTAGATCACGTGGCTTACTAAAGTTTCTCATGATACTTAGTGATTCACTCTCCGAGTATATGGATGCTCTTTGGCCTTTTTAGTATTACACCTTCCATTGTTATTTCATATTATATAAATACTGTATTTTATTTCTTCAACATTTATTACTGCGTAAGTATTATGCGATCCATCTAGTACAAAACTGTTATTAATATTTACACTTCTGTGCACTATTTCTCAAAGGTAACGTTTTTGTTCTGTTACAAATCAGCTGCTTACAAAACTGCCTGTTAAAGAACACCAGTGGAACAGAGAGGACAAAAATGTACGAGTGAGAAATCGAGTCACCACTCTTTCACTGTAAACCCCTCCTTTTCCTTCACTATCACTGAGTACTGCAGTAATAGTTTTGTAGACTCAGATTAGCATATGTTTTTGTTACTGGACTGTTGATGGGAATTGGAGGAGAATTCTTCTACATGTGTGAGAAATTACTAAGTGGCTGGATACTATATATATAATATTAATACTATACGATTAATATTATGTTTATTGTTTTTGATATATATTTGAGTAGGCCTAGATTATACTGTATTAATATAACTGTTTGGTTTTAACTGGATTTCAATTATTTTTAAATATGAAAAATTGAAAGTTATTTCTATTAAAATAATTAGCAGTTCTTAGATCAACTAGTTGAGTGGGCCAGATCGTTCTTTAGTCGCGTATAGCTTCCCCATAACTACATTAAGCGTCCTAGCCAGTCTATGAAAACCTTTCATGATCTCTCATCATTAAAATAATATTTTGTAATGATTCGTAAGTTCACCTTAATGGATAAAGAGTTCCTTATAAAATGTACAAATAATGATTGGGGTAATGTTTTAAGCAATAAACACATTAAATATGCATATTGTAATTTCATTATGATTTTTAATTTAACTTTTAATACTAGTTCATAATAATTAAAAATAAATACGTTTGTCAAAATAAGAATATATTTCAAACGTAAACATCTTCATTTATTTTATTCATCAACATAAACATAATGTTCATTTAACCTACATAATATAATTAATTATATACGCCAGTAAAATTATTATTCTATGTTGCTAATGAACGGATTTCCGGTCAAAACCGTTATTGATCCACGCAGATGCGTTGTAGAGCAAGAAACAGTATAGTAGACGCAGAATCTAGTCTACCTAGTTAGGATTTTCTTTCTTCCGCCATTTTTATTTCTACTGAAGCGTAGGTGTTATTAGAAGCGTCTTTGTATTAGTGGTTTCAACATATTTTTCAAGTCGTTAAATAAAGAAGAGAACATGGCAGCACCTAATGTAGAAGCAGTCAAAGTAGAACCAAGAGAAACAAATGGGCCACAACAGAATCAGGTTCCAAATTCAAATCAAAATAACACCGGCCCTACAGGCCGAGGTGGAAGAGGCGGACGCGGTGGAGTAAATCAGGGTAACCGACAGGGAAGATATCAGGGTTCTCCTGGTGGTCGACGAGACGATAATAGAGCAAGAGAGGTAAGCATAAAAACATCAATAGCCTAGTTTTACTTACCATTTTTTTTTATTTGTTGTGGGCCTTGAAGCTACCAATTTAGTCTAGGCTACACCCTTTACTAGCTATTCTGTCTATTGAGTAAGACTATTTATTTTAATTGTATGCAAATGTATATTGTTACAATAGAACAGCATAACCTAAGGTATTTATGAGGTTTTATTTGTTAACTAAAGTAATGGTTTTTAAATATATTTTGATTTTATTATATACTTCATTATGGAATTATGAGATATTTATTTGCAGAAGATTAAATTTCGTATACTAAGTTAAGGCTTTATGCAGTTTTTAGTGGAACTCTATTGTAACGTTATTGTCTTGTACATCTTGTGGAACATGCTAGGTTTACTATGCCAAGGTCACTTACTAAGGTAGGCCTATTGTTCATGTGCGTTTTCACAGTCTCATTCAGTAGGCTACATTTATTGGTTTTATAGTGATAGTGATACATTTGTTGATAATTATATAGTGTAGCCTGTCCTTGATTTTTTATATTTTTTTTTACTAAAACAATTTATTACATGTCCAAAAGCAGTAATCCAAAATATAGAAGTGTGGAAACCACGTGAAGTACAATAAAAATCAAAAATAAAAGTGACCAACGTAACCTGAAAATTGCTACCGCGCGAAAGTCTGTAATGTGTTGTATATTGGTAAAACAATAAAAATACGTCTATTATGATTTTGGGTGAAAAAACCTAAATTAAAAAAAAAAAATACCCCATAATCTAAATGACATGGTAATTAGGCCTAACATGGTGTTGGGTAAAAAGAACCTTAATTTTTTTAAAAGAATACTTCATAACCTGATACGGCTGTTACGTGGTAAATGTAACTGATATCGATGATGGATGAAAACCTTGTTTAATTAAAGTAGTTACTAACCTTGTAATAAATGTTATTGTGGCGGGTATAATGCAGCTGCTGATTTGTAGAATTGGTGAATTCTTTGCTTATATAGTGGTATCCCAGATACGGTCGACCTGGACAACGGTCAGATCGTACAACGGGGTAGTACTGTATAATTCACCAATTCTATAAAGCAGCGGCTACATTATATCTGCCACAGTAGCATTTATTATAAGGTTAATAATCAATTAAGCAGGGTTTTCACCAATCATCCGTGTTAGATTATGGACTATTCTTTTTTAAAAAAAATTATGGTTTTTTACCACCGAACGCTGTGTTAGGCCGAACAACCTTGTCAGTTAGGTTATGTAATATTCTTTTAAAAAAAATTATGGTTTTTTTATCATCAAAAAACCATGTTAGTTGTATTTGTATTGTTTTACTGATCTACAACACGTTACCGACTTTTGCGCACTAGCAATTTTGAGGTTAAGTTGATCACTTTATTTTTTTGATTTTTTTAGTACTACTAATGGTTTTCATGCTTTTATGCTTTTGGGCATGTAATAAAGCATTTTAGTAAAAAAAATATAGAAAAATCCAGGACAGGCTACACTGCATATTTACCCATTTGTTAAAGTATGCCAGCTGTTATTTGTGAACTTTGCAATTAGCTTTCTTTTTGTCAGTTTAAGCTGGGATTTTAGTCATATTGTTGATGTTCTTATAAATCACAGAATTTTGTTTGTGTTTGAAGTATTGCATTTATGAATACCATCAAAAGATGATGACATGAAGTCTGACACAATCCCATGATTTGCCATTTGAAAAAAAACTACTGTATTGGTTATTTAGCTGAATTTCAGTTTAAATTCAAATATAAGAACTATAAAAAAAAGGATTAACCATTTTTGTAATGTAGTGACTGCTTTCCATCTGCTGTTCACAACATTTATTACAATGACTTACAAAACCGTGTTAGGCTTTCCTAATACTAGTTTCATACAAAACATGTTAGTTAGGTTTTTTTAAGTTAAAGTTTTTTTTTTTAATTTGTACTTATACACATTTAACAAATTGTTTTTACGATTAAAAACACATTTGTTATTTTAATGTGGTAGTAATTTTTAGGATATGTTTTTTTAAATTTTTTCCTAACTTCCTGTAGTTTAATTTCCGTAGTTTCCGCATTTTTATATTTTGTATTGTTATTATTGGGCATATAAAATAATAAAAATTGAAAAAAACAAGTGAAAGTTATATTTACCCAATCAAAGATATTTTCATGAAAGTAAGCTTAGGTGACTTCATTAGTCTAAATAGGTACCTATACTCTGAATCACAAGTCTAGTCTGTTGAGGGTTGGGCTTATTTGTACTGTGACCTGTTTTAAGTCAACCATTCTGAAAATAGTGTTGCAAGATGCTTCTTTGCAATGAACTTGTGTATGAATGGGAATATTTGTATAGACTATATTAAGAAATCCCAGTTTGAGGCTATTGATATGCCTCAACTTACCATTATTGTTTGACCTTCAGTGCATTAAACTTGTACTTTTGGACTATAGCTTAATAAAAATAAAATCAATTTTGTGTTCAGAAACTAAAAAAGTAGGTTAGTATTTTTGGAAATATATAATTAGAAGATTAAACATGTTCTAGCTGGATTATCAATATTTTTGTATTTTTCTGCTATAATGTTTTGTTTTATATCAATTTGTAATATTACAAAGTATGAAAGTGAGAAAAATACTGGACGGTAAAATAAAACTTAAGAAAAATAATGGGAAAAAACCCAATGATTATGGAGTGTTTTTTCTATCATTTTCCGTAGTTTTATTTGACCTTTCGTTATTTTCCTACCTTTTATATGTTGTAATGTTATAAATAGGCTTGAAATAAAGCATTTTGACAGAAAAATATAAAATAACAATAAATAAAAATAATAAATATATAAATAATAAGTCGGCTAAAGAATATTTACCCTTTCCAGTTACATATTTTCAAAAATGCTAATCTACATCTTAGTTTTTGAGCACAACTAAAGAAGTTGTGATATATATATATATATATATATATATATATATCAAAATGTTAAAAAAAATAAGCAATTGCAAATTTAATCCAACAAATCTTTCTAAGGTATCTATACTCTAGTAAGACTTTTATAAAATTTTGTACTTTTTTAAATTTCTTTTTTGTTTTATATATATATATATATATATATATATATATATATATATATATATATATATTTTTTTTTTTAAAGTGAAAAACCCATGAGGCTATTATTGCCTGCCTAAATGTAAGTGTGAATGTAAATGGTTAAAGTCGTAAGTCTAGTGTTGTAAGTGTGTGTTAGACTAAAGTTGTAAGTGTAGTGTTGTGTGTATTAGACTCAGGTACCGTGAAGAACGTGTAAATCCTCTTAATAGGTGCAGCTAGTCTTCACCCCACTGCGTGGTTTTGTTTTATATATATATATATATATATATATATATATATATATATATATATATATATATGTATGTATGTATGTATGTATATAAAAGTCTTACATTAGTCTTTCGATTTTATAATTACTAATATGGTTGTCTGAATTTTTCTGATTAATTTATCACATTAATATTTGTCTTCCTGTTTTCATACTTATTTAGTTATCTTTTGTTGATTGTTACAAATGTATTTAATTTACTAAAGCTCTCAAAAATGTATGACCTCTCTGATGGTTCAAATGTTACTAAAAATTATTGCTTCTTAATACTTAATTGTTAATTTATTTGGGATCTATTGGTTTAATCTTATGTATATCTTACATCTCTATTGCCTGCATGTGGCATATTTTACCGTCTTTTTCAGTGATTGGTTCTTTGGTTCGTAATACATTTCACTTATAGGCTTGTTGTGGATCAGCTGTTCTTAATGATATTGATACCTACAGTATTTCAGCTTAATAGCCTAAATGTAATATGTAAATAGAAGTGTTTGTGCTTTTACAGTAACCTAACCAATAATGTGATTACTGACCGAATTAGTGTTCATATGTCGGATATAATGCAGGTGCACTGTGAACTAAATGTACTACTTTGCAGAGTAATTTTTTTGTTATATTTATTTACTTTTGTCGCCTGCATTCACTTCTTCAGGCCTATAATCAGTAACTCATACTGAAAAGTAAATTTTTAAGTTTGTATTAAACATTTATTTATTATTTTAGGCTCTATATAAGGAAAATGTAGGGCCTAAAATTAGTTTTAGCCTATATTTTATTTTATAACAGTCATTATACATAGCAATTTTGTATACCGAGGGATTTTTTGCTTATGAGTGTTTATAATATAGCTTAGTAATACTATAATTGTAAATTTGGACGGATTAAAGTATTCCTCAAATGGTTTTTCTCGAAACTAATGTGTTAAAAACTACATAAGTTTGTTTTCATAATATTAATTATTTATCAAAACTGTCTGTTTGAAAAAAAATTTAATCATGTTTTGACAGCCATTTTATAGGCCTACTTCTAATAAAATAACACTGAATAGTTAATAAGAAGTGAATTTGTTTTAAGGGTCAGCAATGGAATCAAGGGGATCTAAAAGGTGATCTAGGCCAACCAGACGATGCCAATATTGGTCAACAGATGTACCAGCGTGGAAATCCAGGAGGTAGAGGTGGTGGTGGAGGAGGTAGAGGGTTTAGAGGTGGTGGGGGACGTGATGGACCAAGGGGAAGTAATGAAGTGAGTATTATTGAATAAGCACAAAATTGTAGTTTTAGTGTTGGGAATATTAATTAGGAGGAAGTTCCTTAAAAATACTTAATACTTTTTTTTCACTTTTTTATATATTGATACTTTTTTATTTTAGAACAGTTATTATACATGGCAATTTTGTATATCGAGGGATTTTTTGCTTATGAATGTTTGTGATGTAGCTTCTCGTATTTCTCTAAATAACTGTCTAGGAGAAATTGTATATCACTTTCTCCCAATTTGATATAACTAGTGAATGCATTTTAGTCATTCATGTGTAACTATTAAATTGTGGTTGATTCATTTATAGACCACAGTTCATTTTATTGAAAATGCTAACCAAAGCTGTTAGTAGTTCATTCCATCCAAGATGATGGTGGTCAAGCTTCATTTCCATATTTTCATTTAGTGTAATTTAAAATTCTATTATATGCTAATTTTATCTATGATACAATTTTGAAATCATATGTTCAGAATAATATCAGATAAAAAAAATATCAGAAAATGTGGACATTTGCTTTTATCACATCAGCCATTGTTGGTCAGTCTTTTTTTTTATTTACACTATTTCACGTAACTTTTTTTAGGATCATCGAATCAGTGAGAAATTATTAAATATATCAGGACCTACAATAGATCTCCCACCTCAAGATAGTAAAGAGAAAAAATTTGCTGGTCATTGCAGACTTTATATTGGTAACCTTACAAACGATGTTACTGATGAAGAAATTAATGCTTTATTTTCCCCGTTTGGCGAGACCGCTGAGGTTTTTGTCAACAAAGAGAAGAATTTTGCTTTTATCAGAATGGTAAGTTTGTTTTATCTTGTATTATTTGTTGGATTAGTAAAAATTAGTTAAATTTTTTAAATCTTGAAGAATTTTATAAATGGTACGTATTTCATATGATTTATTTTGTAGAGATGTATATTTTGAAAGAAGTTGGTTTGAGCAACAATTTTAATTTTATAAGTGGTACGTATTTTGTTTTATTTATTTTATAGAGATGTATATTTTGAAATAAGCCAATTTGAGTATATTGTTGTTGCTTATTTTCTTCTTTTATTTATCAAATTCTTATGTTTTGTGCAAATTGCAAATATTTTGATTTAATGATAACTCGTAAATTTTGGTATAGACAAAGATTTTGTTAAAACAGAATAATACAGTACAATACTACTTTTACAAGAAAATGTGTATAATAAAGTTTATGTTTTAGGACTATCGTGCAAACGCAGAAAAAGCTAAACGTGAACTTAACGGCTTTGTACGTAAAGGAAGACAGTTAAAAGTTCGTTTTGCTCCCCTTGGTGCTGCTGTAAAAGTCAAGAATCTCACTCCTTGGGTTTCTAACGAGCTGTTAGAATTGGCTTTCTCTGTATTTGGAGAAGTAAGTGTTACTTTTCAGCAGAATGAATTACTGTTACTTATTAATTTTCTTGTATTTCAGTTTTACATTCAATATTTGCTGTTTTCAGTTTTGTAATTTTGTAAAAAAAAAAAATTGATTTTCATGTTCAGTAAATCATCTATTTTAGATGATCAACAGTAAATCATCAAGTAGCCACCTCAGTGGCCTAGTTGATAGTGTACTGGGCTTTCACCCCTAGTACCCGGGTTTGATTCCCGGCCAGGGCTGGGCATTTTCATACGCTATAAATCAAATATCATCTGCATTAGCCCAAGTGTGCACAATAGTCAAACGTTACACGAAAAAAAAAAATTGAAAGTTTTGTAATTAAGAATAAAGATGTAAGAACTAAAAAGAACAAAATATGACCTTGGAAAATTGACAGGATTTTCATAATCAACATTTTTTAACATTTAGAAAAAACAAGATGTAATTTTATTTTGTTTAGCATTGTCACAGTTTTACCAGTCAGTCTTTATAGGGAGTCATCATCTTGGTTACTGCTCATTGAAAAGTGTTCTTTTTCATAATTAGGATTACGACATCTTTTCTTCTGTCTAGTGGTCTTCAACTTACCTCATAAAGGCTACTGCGGTTTCAAAATTTCACTGTTTCATCTTTAAACTGCAATACAAAAGATAAAATAACCTTTGTCAAGGTCGGCATAAAGTTAACAAAACATTGAAAACATGTCAACACTAAATACAATTACACAATTTTTATTGAAACGTACAACGATAAGATTTGGTGTGGTCAAACACTACCGTGCAACTCATGTCATTATAGTCCAGACATGTGACCAGGTCAGGATTGGGACCGGGTCAGGATACATTAGTTGTTTGGTGAAAGTTTGCTTTAGTTACAGTCAGAGTCAGTAAACAGTGAACAGGCCTAATCATTGAAGTATGACAATCATTTTTCAAGTGTTTCTTTATATTTTAGGATCTACGTTTCCACAAATATTGAGTTGCAGATTTTATGTGTACCTACCCATATAAAAAGTTAATGGATCGCAAGGTTTTATATATTGAGCGGTTACTGAATTATAATTTTAACCAAAATATAATAATTCTTTCAGAATTTTATTTAAATAACTTTTAATTAGTGTTTTTCTTTTAATTAGTTACAAATGTACAGTTTAAATTTTTTTCGCTTTCCAGCTTCTGAAAAGCTACTGCGAACACATTATGAGGAACATATTCATAAGGAGAGGATTACTGTATTATATTAAACCAATCACTGAAAAAAGTACAAAATATGTAGCTTGTCAAATGTTGCGAACTATATAAAGATAAAAATAGCGTTTGAATTTCTGTGGATTAGATTGGTACCTGAAAAATTATATTTAGATGGTGAAATATACCAGCTCTACTTTGTGAGCCAATCTGCTTGCATCGACCTAACAATACAAATTACAAACATTTTTTAATAATTGATCTAGCAACCAAGTTTTGTTTTTTGGAACACACTAAATGGATTGACGCTTATTTTATATGATCTTGAGATAATATAGGTATTAATTAAGTTATAATTGGGATCGTTTTCTTTTTTAGGTTGAACGAGCTGTTATTATTGTTGATGAACGTGGAAATTCTCAAAGGGAAGGTATTATTGAATTTGCTCGTAAACCTAGTGCTATGACCGCTCTGAGAAAGTGTTCTGAAGGATGTTTCTTCATTACAAGGTAGGCCTATACTTGTTAACTGGTTTTCAAGTTTTTTATGTCTCTTTTGTAGTGTATACATCTTGGTGCAACAAAAATGTGTTTTTAATATTAAAACTGAAAGTTATTTATATTCAGTTAACCACTTGTCTGTCCCTGCAGTGCTAATCTGTTAAAACTTATGTCGCTTGTCTTGATTATTACTGTGGAAGTATTTCAAAAACTCGTAGCAATTGATTAATTAAATCAAGGGTTCCTCCCAACCTTTCCATCGCTGAGTACCACTGGGCATTGTCATGATATTTTGGCGTACCATCATATCATATCATTTACAATTGATAATTATAAATACTAGGGAATCTGGAGAAAATTTATGAAAATTGCAAAATTATATTTTTCTAGTAGAAAGTTAGTGATGTTTTTCTTAATAAAATAAATATACAGAGAACATCTTTATTTTTACTGATATAAAATATGAAACCTGCCCAAGCTTTGTTGCTCTCCAGTCAGTCAGTTGATTTTTAGGTATTTTCTGCACTTTAGGGGCTTTGTGAAAATCATTATTTCCCTGATTTTTTTACTAGTATTATGTGTTATATCATTTCCTTGAGAGACATTAAGGTGCGAAAGATTACATCATTTATTATCGTGTTAGTTTTTGTTCTGAAAACATTGTTTGGAATGGCTGCCGGTAATTATGAACTTTGAGAATTGCCTCTTTTGTCAGTTTGTCTTATAAATCAGAGCATCTTATTCTTTCTGAAATTCGTTTTGTTTTGTGATAGCGGCTTCACCCATACGGTTAACCACTTAGTTACTTTTGTTGATATTATGACTAGTGCACCCATAAATATGATGAAAAAAGATGCTAGCTTGGTTCTACACATGATCCCACGATTTGGTGTAAAAAAATACTTCGTAGGATATTTAGCCAAATATCAATTAATTATCAATTTAAGCACATATATGACAATTATAAGAAATGTATTCACCATTTTTAAAAAGCCACGGTTTTGTATCCACTGAATTGATACTACTTACAAAGTACTTTTTTAGAAATACTACTTTTATATGTAACAACTGAATTAAATGCCGAACAGCCGAGTCGGGTTAGGTTGTGAAGTTCTGTTTTTAAAAATAAAAAAATATATCGTTTTCATTGTTAATTACTTGCATTTCATTAAACGTGAAACGACTGCGTTGCGTGGAGTTAAACTTGTTGAGTCAACAAGTTGAGTCAAGTTAGATTATGGAGTTTTTTTTTTAAAAAAAATTATACTCTTCATTATAACGATTTTTGTTATACACCTCTTTGGTTAATTGAAGCGCCAATTCCATTTTACACATCCTGGATTCCAATGCTCTCTTTTCTAAGGCGTTCCAGCTGATCCATTCACCCAGATATTTGAAGTGGTCAACTCTCTCGATTTTATGACTACCGACTCCCAGATGTCGTGGTTGCATTTTTAATATTCGTTAGTATTTTGGTTTTCTCAAATGAGATTCGGAGACCTACTTTAATGGCTTGCTTCTGAAACTCTTTAATTTATAATTCTGCCTCGGACCAGTCCTTGGCTATGAGAGCCAGATCATCCGCAAAAGCCAGGCAATTACACTTCAGTCCTTTGGTCCCCATTTTGATTCCACTGCCTTCCTTCAGATTTTGATTCCACTCTCTAACCACCTTCTCCAGCACACAATTAAATAATAGCGGTGATAAACCATCACCTTGTCTGATCCAGTTCTGATCAGAAATGGTTCTGACACTTGTCCCATAAATTTCACTTTTTCATTATTAATAACACATGAAATTTATCATTTTTGCTATTAAAAAAACGTTTCTCACTTTCTTGTGGTAGTCATTTTGAGGTTATGTTTGTCACTTTTATTTTCACTTTTTTGTAACTTCCCGTTCTTTCCGCACTTTCAAATTTTGGATTATTAATATTGGGCATAATTTGAAGTGTTTCAGTGCAAAAATTACCAACATTGACAAAAATCCCTAAAGTGCAGTTCTACTGATTTTTATATCATATTATTTTAACAAAAATACTGTTAAAAATGTTTTTAGTTTAGAAATGTAACAAATCAAAGTAAAAATTTAGGAAAAGTGTTGGAGGAAAATGCAGTGGACCTACTGTAGTAATATATAGAAAATCTATAGGTGCATTGTCAGATAACGAGTAATTAGAAGTACCTCTTTTTGTCTTTATTTCCAAAATAAACCTTTTTTAAAAACTTAAGTAATTTAACAAAAATATTTGATACAATCGCATACCACTTATCACATTATGTACCACTGTTTGGGAAATCCTGTTTTAGCCCTTCAGCACATTAGTTATTTTATGCACTACTATGCCTTTCTGCCGGAGTTTTTTCCAACCTACAAATCACTTTATTTTTAAAATACTACAATTACCACAACACCATCATTTATACTGATTTTTTATTAATTTTTTACCACTTTAAAGCAAATAAGTTAAGGTTTAATTAGGAAAAGTGATATAAATTTTATTTATAGTTAAAAATAAAACTTCACAACTGATCAAAATGTAGTTACAAGTATAAAAAATGTGCACCATATTTAAAGTTGTAATGTATGTATTACTTAAAAAAAATCTGTTAAAACAAGAAATAAAACTTATATTAAAAGCAAAACATAATCGATTCAAAAAAATTATATGTAAACATAACAAAAGTGTAACAGTGAGATTAATAACAAACAGTTATTGCCAAGGTTATTTGAACTCTATAATAAATAATAAATAGCTGTTCTGGCAAAGATAATAAAGGAAAATAGTAGACAGTATACTGTTAAACATTTGAAAGTTGAAGTAGTTGGTTTCTTGATAACGTGCAAATTTATGTCGAAACACTACAACGATATAAATTGCAGCATGTAATACATACATACTAACAGTTTGAAAGGTTAGATTATTTGGTACGTATCCATAGTAAAATAATGAAATATATGTCGGGTTGGATAATGTATGATTTGAAAAACTCCAAACAGTACACTGCCTATTAAACGTCATGCTCATGTAAAAAAACTGTAATCATAATCATAACTACCTGGTAAAAGTAAAACTTAATCATTTTGTTATGGGAAACTAGCAATTTACTTAAAAGGACAATTTAGAAGGAGCACAATAGAAGGAGCAATTTACTCTTTACCTAGTTGATTGATCAGTCCTACCCAGCAGATTATATTTGTTTTATTTTGCATTGTAGTTTTTGTCAGACAATAAAATCAGCATTGATAGAATTAGAAGATATTTGTAGCTACCTAGTTCCGAGTTCAGTGAATGGAAGTCTCCACAGTACAGTTGTACTATGTGGTTAAAAAGTTGTACCCAGCTGTTAAAAAGTTTAATTCTATAATGTTTGTGAAATGCCACAAAATATGAAGATTCCAGTTTAAGATATATACAGTTTCATTTTAAAACATTCTTAGAATGTTCTAAGAGGGCTGTTTGCAATATAATGTATTACAGATTACGCCAAATAGCATGAAGTATGGTAAAGGTTGGCATTGTCTCTCGCAGCCTGTCGCTGTTATTTCACCGTTCATGTATAAGTGCAATCACAGTCCACAATATAATATATATACATTGTGTTATTGATATTTATTTATATTTTATGTGAGAATAAGTATACAAAGTACAAGACTGTGAAGTAAAAAGTGCTTATGTGAAGTAAAAAAGGTTTATGTGCTTCTACATCTACGGTTCACAGCTAATTGTTTTCATCTGTAAAATATCCAAATCAGTATATTCCATAAATATAAAGTTCATAAAAAGTTAGTTGTTAATTTATATAAATTTATTATATATACATTTTTGCCTTTGATTTCAGTTCTTTGAGACCAGTAGTTCTGGAACCTTTTGAGCAATTAGATGATATTGATGGCTATCCAGAAAGGAATTTACCAAAGAAGAGTGCAGATTATTACAAAGCAAGAGATGTAAGTTCTTCTGATTTTAATGACTTAACGAGGTGACAAAATATCTGTCTGGTCTAACATTTGTAGAGTTTTTCCTGGGTCAAGAAATTTTACTTAGGACTAACTCTAGTGATTGGGGTAAAAAAAAAATTAATGAATTTTTTTTAACTTGAACAATATAAAACATGTTTATAATGTCAATAACTTTTTCAATAACCAGTAAATTTTGTAAGCGTATAATAACTGTTATTGACCCATAATACATTTGGTTCTATGCATATGTAAACGTCAAAGTCCTGATAGAAAAATTTTTATTTATGTATTCAGCTTACAGATCATAAGTAACGGTTAAATGTTTCTGTGATTATTACCATTTTATTTACATGTACATACAGAGATTATAGAAAGGATGTTCAAAACAAATCACAACAAAAAATTTGGGATGGTATGTTCTAAAATGCTTAGTTTTCCATCTGTTTTTTTTTTTTTTTTAAATTATTCAAAAACTGTTCACACTACACAAGTGAAATTTTGGTCATATGTTCACATTGGCAAAACAATATTAGCGGGAAAACATTAAAAAGATTTTTTATTTTCAAACTGACGGCTGTTTGAACTTTTTAAATTAAAATAAAATTGATGTTTACAAAAATATTCTAAATAACTTTTTTTTTGTTTTTTGTCACAAATCTAACAATATTTGTTGCAAAGTAATCGGATGTAAATTAATGGAACAGTGTTATCAAACGTGATTACATGTTTTATTTTAATACTTAAACATTACTGCAGACTAACAAAGGATATTTTACTGGTTTTAAAATAGCTGATTATGTTTAATAGCTAATGTTATAATCAATAAACAAAACATTGTAATATTAATTATAGTTTTCAGAAAAATATCTAGTAAAGTTATTATTCTGCTATAGTACTTTAGTTTTACTCTATAGTATTACTAGTTAAAGGTTTTCAGAAACAAGCACCTGCAGCATGGCAGCTGTTTATACTGTTATTTGGTTTTCGCCCATCTGAAAATCAGTATTTTATGGCATTCCTAACTTATCCAAAATATTGGTAATTCAAAGTGTTCCTTTATTATAACAGGCTAAACAACTTAAGAAGCCTATCAAGGTAATTATGCCTAAAACGCTGAGCCCATACTGTACTGAAACTCGCTATATAACACTTTTATTTATAGTAAAACAAAAATTACAAATATTTACAATCGTTATTTTATGTTTTAGAGTGTATTATAGAGTCAGCCCTGAAGCCACGCTCTTATATTTGATTATAGTAATAAGAGTGCCAGTTTTACTTTAAGGGCAAATTAAAATCTCAGATATAGGAAGCATTTTATGATACCCCATTTAGTGTGCTGAAAACTGAGTTACATTTAATGATTACATTCGGACTATTATTGTATAACAGTTTTTCGCGTTGTGGATATGCCCTGAAGCCACGCTCTTATATCTTATTATAGTAATAAGAGTACCAGTTTTACTTTAAGGGCAAATTAAAATCTCAGATATAGGAAGCATTTTGTGATACTTCATTTAGTGTGCTGAAAACTGAGTTACATTTAATGATTACAATCGGACTATTATTGTATAACAGTTTTTCGCATTGTGGATATGCCCTGAAGCCACGCTCTTATATCTGATTATAGTAATAAGAGTGCCAGTTTTACTTTAAGGGCAAATTAAAATCTCAGAGATAGGAAGCATTTTGTGATACTTCATTTAGTGTGCTGAAAACTGAGTTACATTTAATGATTACATTCGGACTATTATTGTATAACAGTTTGTTTGCATTGTGGATCAGCCCTGAAGCCACGCTCTTATATCTGATTATAGTAATAAGAGTGCCAGTTTTACTTTAAGGGCAAATTAAAATCTCAGATATAGGAAGCATTTTTTGATACTTCATTTAGTGTGCTGAAAACTGAGTTACATTTAATGATTACAATCGGACTATTATTGTATAACAGTTTTTTCGCATTGTGGATCAGCCCTGAAGCCACGCTTTATATCTGATTATAGTAGTAAGAGTGCCAGTTTTACTTTAAGGGCAAATTAAAATCTCAGATATAGGAAGCATTTTGTGATACTTCATTTAGTGTGCTGAAAACTGAGTTACATTTAATGATTACATTCGGACTATTATTGTATAACAGTTTTTCGCATTGTGGATCAGCCCTGAAGCCACGCTCTTATATCTGATTATAGTAATAAGAGTGCCAGTTTTACTTTAAGGGCAAATTAAAATCTCAGATATAGGAAGCATTTTGTGATACTTCATTTAGTGTGCTGAAAACTGAGTTACATTTAATGATTACATTCGGACTATTATTGTATAACAGTTTTTTGCGTTGTGGATCAGCCCTGAAGCCACGCTCTTATATCTGATTATAGTAATAAGAGTGCCAGTTTTACTTTAAGGGCAAATTAAAATATCAGATATAGGAAGCATTTTGTGATACTTCATTTAGTGTGCTGAAAACTGAGTTACATTTAATGATTACATTCGGACTATTATTGTATAACAGTTTTTCGCGTTGTGGATATGCCCTGAAGCCACGCTCTTATATCTTATTATAGTAATAAGAGTGCCAGTTTTACTTTAAGGGCAAATTAAAATCTCAGATATAGGAAGCATTTTGTGATACTTCATTTAGTGTGCTGAAAACTGAGTTACATTTAATGATTACAATCGGACTATTATTGTATAACAGTTTTTCGCATTGTGGATATGCCCTGAAGCCACGCTCTTATATCTTATTATAGTAATAAGAGTGCCAGTTTTACTTTAAGGGTAAATTAAAATCTCAGAGATAGGAAGCATTTTGTGATACTTCATTTAGTGTGCTGAAAACTGAGTTACATTTAATGATTACATTCGGACTATTATTGTGTAACAGTTTTTCGCGTTGTGGATCAGCCCTGAAGCCACGCTCTTATATCTGATTATAGTAATAAGAGTGCCAGTTTTACTTTAAGGGTAAATTAAAATCTCAGAGATAGGAAGCATTTTTTGGTACTTCATTTAGTGTGCTGAAAACTGAGTTACATTTAATGATTACATTCGGACTATTATTGTATAACAGTTTTTCGCATTGTGGATCAGCCCTGAAGCCACGCTCTTATATCTGATTATAGTAATAAGAGTGCCAGTTTTACTTTAAGGGCAAATTAAAATCTCAGATATAGGAAGCATTTTGTGATAGATACTTCATTTAGTGTGCTGAAAACTGAGTTACATTTAATGATTATATTCGGACTATTATTGTATAACAGTTTTTCGCATTGTGGATCAGCCCTGAAGCCACGCTCTTATATCTGATTATAGTAATAAGAGTGCCAGTTTTACTTTAAGGGCAAATTAAAATCTCAGATAATAGGAAGCATTTTATGATACTTCATAAAATGTGCTGAAAACTGAGTTACATTTAATGATCATATTGTTAATATTAATGTATGATAATTGTTCTAAGAGTTGTGGCTCTAAAGCCATGTCCTTATTCTGATTATGGTAAATAAAGTGCTAGTTTGACTTCTAAAAATATAAATAAAAGTAAGTAAAATTGACTTTATAAAAAATAAAGTTAATTGCAATGCCTGTATTTTTAAAATGGTTTTAGATTATAATACTTGATCCTTTTAATTTAGTTATAAGGTTTGATGGGGTTAAATTTATGTCAGTAGTCAGTAATGTCTTGAGTTAATATTAAACACTTTTATTATCATATTAGTTGTATTTACTAAAACATATATGCGGGTATAATAAACATTTTTATGCTAGCATAAATTTTGTATTGATCAGGTATACCACTTAGGTAGGACCAGGTTTAAAAATTAGTCTGTAATTAATTATACTTGTAATGTTATTGTCACATATTAGGTTATAGTTTCCTGATTATTTGTTTATTATGTTCAGATTGGTCCAAGGTTTGCTACGATTGGAAGTTTTGAATACGAGTATGGAACACGTTGGAAACAGCTCCATGAACTTTATAAACAGAAAGAGGAAGCTCTTGGAAGGGAAATGAAAATGGAAGAGGAAAAGTTGGAAGCACAAATGGAATACGCACGTTATGAACATGAAACGGAAATCCTTCGAGAACGTAAGCTCAATACTTAAATTTATTATACAGTAGTATAGTTTGTATTATAATATATTTGAATAATATTTTAATATTAATTTCTGTACTTTATTATAAAAAAAAAAGTTAATACAAGTGAAAAAATATGTTTACTTCAGTACTATCCTTAATGACTAGTACTGAAAAGTAATCATAGCTGAGTTCACTAATATGATTGCCATTTTCAAAAATTACAAGTTGTTTCAGAGATGGAATTTATGAGATGCCTCATGTTCACTGGTTTTTTTATATGGAACATGGTATTGGACATTGATAAACACAGCAGGAAAAATATAGATTAATTTTAAATGGGGTTTAACGTAGAGTTCTGAGAGTTTAGAGATAACAGATCGGGTTACGAATGACAAAATTCTACAAAATATATGAAAACAAAGAGAAGCACTGACTAGAATTAAAATATGAAAGCTAAAATACCTTGGACAGATAAATAAAGCGAAATTAAAACAGGTTTAACTATAGTTTGTAATACAGAAAAAAGTTCAAAGTAAAAGAGGTTGTTGAAGAATGAGAATATCATGGCTTAAAACCTCAAGACATGGTTTTTGACTACTAGTACAACATTTACTTATTGTTCTGTGTAAAACTGAGTTACATTTATTTATTATATCGTTACTATTATAATGTAAACATTTATTAAATTATGGATCAGCCCTGAAGCCATGCTCATATCTGATTATAGTAATAAGAGAGTTAGTTTTATTTAAAGGGCAAATTAAAATCTCAGAGGTTGGAAGCATTTTATGATACTTCATTCTGCGTGCTGAAAACTGAGTTATATTTAATGATTATAGTATGATTATATTCACAATTATTAGAATACAGCAGATCTGATAAACTGTGCTTTCTCAAAAAAATTAAGTCAATAATTATATACAGGTTTTTTTTTTTTTTTTACTTACTAACAGTTTCTCACCAACTATTGTGCACACTTGGGCTAATGCAGACGATGGGATGATTTATATATAAGGAAGACTCAGTTTTGAATCAAACAATCTTTAATATCATTGTCGTTAATTATGAATTGCAATGTTTTCTAGCATTAATGTGTCTTCTGAATGAAGCACAATGTTTCACAATTAAAAATATTTACAAATAGTTAATTCATTTAAATGTTATTTTCAGAGTTGCGTCAAAGAGAAATTGATAGAGAGAGACAAAAAAGGGAATGGGAGATAAAAGAAAGACAGGCTGAAGAACAGAGGAGAGCCGATGAAGATATGATGCGCCGACAACAAGAAGATATGCAAATGAGAATTTTGCACCAAGAAGATGAAATGCGCCGTAGACAGCAGGAGAATTCTCTTTTTATGCAGGTATTAAATTATAACTAAAGGAACTGTATGCTTGTAAAATATAAATTTTTCCTATGATAATTAAAAGTTTTTCTAAAAATACTAACAATTGGGATATTTTTTGGTTAAAAATAAAAATTATCAGTGGTTATCTTAAATAGAATTTGCTAAGTTTATGTTTTCCTGAAGCTATTCTAAAATTGCCTATTTACCTTAGGACCAAGCAACCTGAGTTCACCACTGGAGTGGAACAATAAATTGATGTAAACTGGGTTTGCCCATTTGACAATAGTGTACAACAGATAAATTCTTAAAATATTAATTTTGTGTGTGTGAGTGTGTGTGTGCGCATGTGCGCGTGCATACATGAATTGTCTAAACTCAAAACTGACTAGTAAATCAGATCAAAAAACTAGTCACTGCCTTTTGATACTATATCGTTTTGAAGAAAGTACCAGAGATGGTATACAAGTCTTATATTAGTTTACGATATTAACAACTTGTAATAGGCTAATAAAAAATCTTCTGTTTATACTGTGTAAAGTATGTATTTTTACTGGTAATGAAGTGGAGGTGGCATTGTTAAATAAGAAATTCATTGTGTGCAAAGATTATCGAAACACATATGTTTGTAGAGAAATAACAGATTTTTACAGTGGTGTAACATAAACATCTTTCCTAAATAAAATTAACCTATTTTCACTTTCTGTGAACGAACGTACATTTTTTTAACATTTATTCTATTTTAACATTTATTTTATAATTTTTAATATTTAATACATGATATGTTGTTATATGCAGTAATAACATGTTGTGTTGTAAGGTTGTATACATAACATTTCCAAGTATTGAATTTCAGAATGTGTTGAATAAAGTTTGATTTAAAAAAAATGATTGTTCGGTTGACTTATCTGTTTTTTTTCCATTAGAGTTGCTTTCATTCACTTAGTTGATTGTTTGCCAGATCTAGAGTTAAAATTTGTTTTTACATTAAAATTTAAATTGTTAGGTTGGTTTTAAATTGTAGATTCAATAATTTAAAATGTTTGTTGATACTATTAAAAAACTGCGGCAACAATCCTAAAAAGTAAATTAACATTTTAAATTTAATTAGCTTGTTAATATATAATTAATTGCTAAGTTATCTAAGAAAGAGGATTATTTTAAGTCAAAATTGGAACTGTAAAGGTATAATAGGACATAAGTTTAACTTTAAAATATAATTGTTATATGGAGGTTAGGATAATGGGTTAAATTTATTTATGTATTTGCTGTAAATGAAAAATTTTACATAGTAATAATGAGGCTCTATATGTTTAATAATAATTATGTTCATAGCAGGACCAAGGCATGCGCCAACCAGTTCCTGGCTACGATTCTGCAGGAGTTCAAGATCCTGCTGTTGCAGTAAGAGATTATGAAGCTGTTATTGCCGGTATGTTCTGCTATTTAACTTACTCTTGTCAGTATTTTTTGTTTGTTCATTAGTAAAGTAAGTGTTGTAAATTATAGGTACAGTAATTTAGTTTCTGCTTGAGAGTATGTAGACTGCATTGGCCGTATTGAATCTCTTCTTTAAATAACCATTGTTAATGATATTGATTAATCGATATTGATTAACATTTGATTAATCATTAAAAATCGATTTGTTAAGATAAAATTATGTTTAATATCTCATTTCAAAGGAAATTTGATCTGTTTACATTTTGTGTTTCTTGCTATGTGTTCCTTTGCTACTGAATCATGAAAGCAAAAAAATATGTACAAAATGTAAAATGCGGACTACATTTCCATATACAAGACCTCCAAAATTAGATAAAACATTTGACAACAAATAGTGGAATAATTTGTATTGTTAATTAAAATTAGTCTTGTAGTGAATAGATTCAATATAGCCGACAGGATCCAAGTTAACTTTACTCTTAGAGTAGAGCACTAAATTACATCTGGTAATTTCATTGTAATGTTTATGTAATTAACTGTTACGCATATGCAGCAAACTCAAGTGAATTGAATGTTTATGGCTGTTTGCTTTACTACATTTGCATAACTTGGCTCTACAATTGCATAAGTCTAAATAATAGCATATATAAAATAAATGTGAAACTGGTGTAACCTCCTTGTTATTTTATTTCAATATTTTTTAAAGGTTCAGTAAGTAAAATTATAAAGCGTTTTTTTGAAGTAAGTACCGTTTTGAAATTAAAAATGTACAAATATACTTTTTTAAATTTCATTTTTTCATGAAAACTTGCAAGTTAATCTACTTTTTAATGAAATTTCTACCAGTATCAAGGTACTTATCGTATTACGCAACCAGCTTTTTAGTTTTGTCCTCATAAAATCTGCCCCCAGATTTGAAAACTACTGCAGCACAGTTAAATCGTATTGCTAATCATGCCACAATATATCCAAGAATGGTATAAAAATAATGTTCTAATGTATTGAGTAAAATGACTCACGTTATCATGTTTATTTTTGTACGCCTGTTATTTCTAACCTTATTTAAATATAGTACTGTACAATTAACCTATTATTCGCTACATTTTTGTCCATATTCGATAAACCATACCACTTAGTTTGGATTATCGAGGTTCCACCCACTGTAATTGTTTGAATTTAGTTTGTAAATGATGTTAAATATTGAGACTTTTTGTTTTTTTTGTAGGACCAGGAGCGGGAGCCATTCCATCGGTAATGTACAATATATATTTTTATCCTTATAATTAAACAAAAAAATATCTAAACTATTGGTATGGAGTACCAATTCCTTTGTACTCTACTTTCTAATTTTTTCCTACTTTTTCTTCAGAAAAATTGAAAATTTTGAATAGTTTTCTTTTTAATCGCTTATTGCTTTTACAATTAAATATTTGTTCTTAAAAACAGTTTTATAAAAAATGCACAGGAAGAAAAAAATTGAATACTTTTTAGCGATCATTATCATTGAAGAAAGTCTGCTTTGTACTAATAAATCCTAATACATTGCAAAGAATTCTAGACGTTAGTTTCAAGAAATTATATAGACCGTTGGGATCTTCATAGGAATTGAATATTTTTGTGTTTGGTTTTAGTAACATAACGATTTTATTTTTGATAGCGCTAAAAGAGGTTTTGGTGAAATAAAAGTAGCAAAATATTTTTAAATATTATATTCATTTAGCACAGTATCAAAAATGTAAATATATATACTCATCTTAGTTTTCTACATTCAGTATCTTAATTAGTTTAAAACAATTTTGGGTTTGGTTTTCCTAAATTATATGGGATTTATATTGTTTTTTTCACTAGTTCTACCAATTTATATTTAAACAATAGGTTCATTTATAGTTCGTGTATAATATTGTAATGAGAAGTCTAAACATTGTTTGATTAAAAATTGAGCATTCAAAAAATCTAAATTGCCTTCAAATTTTATTTGAATTTTGGGAAGTGTAACAGGTTATATGGTTTATATTTGAGAAATTTTGGTATTTCAAAAAGAGATATTGTATAAAGTTATACATATTTCTTTTTCATAACAGTGCTAATTAATTTTAATTTCATTTTATAATTAAACATTCCAATTTCGTAATAATTATTGATTTGTATGTGCGAGTTTTACTTGCATCTGTATTTTTATCAACCATTATCAATCATCTTTCATTATTTTGTCCATTATTAGTACTAGTGAAACTTTTTCATAGAGCTTTCAAATTTCTTTGAATCTGTTTGAAGTGTTTCATATCAGAAGTTATAATTTTGTGACTATTATTCATAAAGTGTTAACTCTTTATAAATATACAATTATTTATTCGTACATAGCTATTTATATAATTATATTTGAATAACAAATGTATCTTGGAAAGTTGAATGTGGATTTATAAAATTTTTTTAATGCTTTTTAATTAAGAGTTACAGACAGTAAAGAGTTGTTCTGGAACAATTGAACGTACGTTATTTTTTTTCAAATGAACACTACAAAATTATGGCCATACAAAATTTGTTGGCAGTATTTTTAAATATAATAGGTTTTGGAGTTTATAAAACAGCTACAATACTAGATTATACCCTCTCATATCCGGCTAATCTGACGACAGGTTAGGTCAGTAAACATTAATTGTAGAAATCAAAAGTCATTTAACATATCTGAATTAATAAAAAAAGACAATAATATAACAAAATTAGTACCATTGTGGACAATAAATTTATGTTTGAAAAAGTATTGAATATCAAAGAATACTCATTATTTTCAATCCTGAACTTCATAAAAGATGTGCCTATTCTTGCAATAAATGGGGAATTATTATTTTTATTATGGCAGTAATTGCTTACAATTAATATTTAAAAAAAACAAAACAAAAACATGTAGATATATAC
The DNA here is from genome assembly GCA_022606455.1 of Callitettix versicolor. Taxonomy (NCBI): domain Eukaryota; kingdom Metazoa; phylum Arthropoda; class Insecta; order Hemiptera; family Cercopidae; genus Callitettix; species Callitettix versicolor. The sequence goes on from CM040189.1 coordinate 22,017,283, forward strand.
GCTACATTAAGAGCGATTTATTTGAAGTAAACAGAATACAGCAACCAAAAAGGTGATTTTTTCTTTAGTTCATTGTTTTTTTGTAGTAACTTTTTGTGGTTAACTGTGCATTCGGATGGCAATTATTACTGCCAGCTCGGAATATTTAATGCGTTGACATACCTTAGAGATCAGGTGCTATAGTGATTGTGTTACGTCGGCAGCTGGGAATTGTTTTTCATGGTATAGGGTATTTAATTTTTATAAAACAAAGTAAATAACTTAGAAAACACTTTTTTATTGATATAAATAAAGATAAAGAATATAGTTTATGTAGTTTTATTTGTAAGTGTTTTGGTTTAACTAAAAATATTAATATAATATTACAATATATTTACAGCTACACAACATTCAAAAATAAAATACATTTTTAATAAAAAAATGTAACATAATACAGTTCTTAAAGCACAGACTTTCTTACTTTTTACGTATATATTATGTACACTTGATAAGTATATGTAATATTGAATACTGTTTTGTTTGTAATGGTGAATAATTAGAAAACATTATTCGTAACTAGATTGACACTAGAAAGTCGAATGCAGTTGATACAGTATAGTCAAAACTAGCCTGCCTTGTGCTCAAAATATACGTATGGAGATAAGGCAGGGATTAGTGAAGTTTTATTTCACTTGTATTTGTGTACCACTACAGTACACTTTTAAAAACATATTCCTCAAATTTTTGTGATAGTTTTTTTGTTAAGTTTCATATAGTTGAGTGTATAAATGACCGGATATGAGAGAGTTTCGTATTGCTATTTTTTTCCTCTGGAGTACTTGCTACATTAATTATTTGGTCTTCATTAGCTTTCTGAGAAAGTCTTGAAAGTAAATTTAATATGTGCTTCATTATTGAGTGGATGATTTTCTCCAATACGATAACTTCAAAATATGAAAATGTGATTGAAAATGACTTATATTTTGAAACAGAAACTTACTGCGTTATATACATCCATGGCAATTGACTTCTGTTTGCAATGTTTTCTTTTTGTTTAAAAAAAAACTTTTTGTAATAATTTCTATAATTGTTACAAATTGTTTATTATAAATAGGTGTTTCAACTTAATCACTAATCATATATTTAATTATTCTACGTAATATTTAATTTTGCAGGCTTCTGAAGATCCTAGATCCGTGCAGTATTTAAGTTTTAATAGATTCAATTTTGAATGGCAGAATATTTTAAAGTTTGAAAAACCAAAGTTACATAATTTAATATTATAATTTGTTTTACATTTGAAAATTCAAATAAGCCAATCTTCCACTATTTAAAATTATCTTAAAGTGTGTTAGCAAATTAGTTTGATCATAAGGTTTGGGCGTATTATTTCATTGCGAAATCGGTGTAGGTGCTTTAATAGAATTTATGTTTTAGCAGTTCTATTTAAGAAGATTTTTACTCTTAGTTTTGTGTTTGGGATTGATAGTGTCGAGGTTATGAATCAACTTCATTTGTTGGTGCAGATTTAACAAAAATCTTAGATTAAAGAATCAGTTATTTCATTGTGCATGGAATTTCATATATCACAATATCAGATGAAGTATCAGGTAATAATTTCCTTACATTACATACTAGTTTTGTGAGAAGATTCTGTAGATTGTCATGAACCGATTGAATCGCTCTAATAATTTAATACACTCTTGGTGGTGTTTTAATATAATGTCTACTGTTGTTTTCTTATACGATCAAAGAATAACTGTGTAAAATTTATTGTCTTCGATAAATAGTGAAGTTTATAGAAAAAAGTAATAAAATTTCTGTTTTATAAAATTACTATTAGTACCTGTGGATGCATGAATAAACATCTGTGAGCATGAGATGTGGATGTTATCTGGTTAAAATGGTTTTCTTTTTGTTGTAAATTAAAATAGTTTGTACAATGTGCGTGCACACATGGATACACATGCGCGCACGAACACACATACATATAGCCGCCTCGGTGGCCTAGTGGATAGCGTACTAGGCTTTCGCCCTGAGGACCCGGGTTCGATTCCCGGCGAAGGCTTGGCATTTTCATACGCTATAAATCATCCCATCGTCTGCATTAGCCCAAGTGTGCACAATAGTCGGACGTTAAACACAAAAAAATACACACACACACACACACATATATATATATATATATATATATATATATATATATATATACACACACATACATACAGACCCACACACACACACACACACACACACACACACACACGCACGCACGCGCGCGATTTCCTTTTATTAATATAGATTAGGAAATCCGATTGATAAGTAGTTCGTAGTTATTTAATTATAGTTTTATTAAATATTTTTTAAAAAAAGGTATAGAGTGTGTAATCATAACCAAAACTATTTGGTGTAGATTTAATCTTGACTACACTAGACTTAATCTTGGAAAAATATGAAAGTTGGCAGTTTTGCAAAGTGCTTAAGCCCAAAGTATAATAGTGTTAACAACAAGTACAACTAATAAATACTTTTGTTTTATAATTATTATTTTCTTTTTGATGAATGCTATGTTCGGTATTATATTCAAGGGGACACATTAACTAAATATGGTATGATTATAAACTTGGAATGAGAAAAAAAATGACTACAAATTACTTCTAATTAATTTTTTTTAAGTCTCATTATTTTTGCATAAGTCTCGTGATTTGAAAAATAAATTCTAGCGTTTTTGCTTAAATACATACTTCTTTTTAGGTTTTTATCTTTGAAAAATCAAATCTTGAAGAAAGTGTAGAATAATTTACCACCTACAATTAGTTTTCATTTGTTGAAGGATGATTTAGTTTTAATATCACCTCTAATTAGTTTACAAATGTCGAAAAACTGGCTGTAGTTCTAATGTAATGACTTGTGTTTGTCAAAAGATTGGGAATAAATTACTTTACATATAATTTTAGACTGGTATCAGCTTTTTCTTCTATTAAGAACAAACGCAGTTAAATGCTACTGAAATGTAGCATTTAAATTATCAGACTGTGTGAAATTTTCATGAGTTTTATTTCTGTTAATTATTTTTGGTTGCAAGAATTTTGTTGTATTAACACAAAAGACTACCACCATTTTTAAAATTTCCATAGTTGTTGATTACTATTGCTTAGCTTAACAGAATTGTTGTTCGGAACTCTTGTTTCATTTTCTTTTTAACCCTCAATTTAACGCAATTAAAATTGCAGCAGCATTGCTGTTTACAGTGTTTACAGTAAATGCATAAAATGATGGTGTCTCTATATTAGTAATATTTTATATAAAACTCGGTTGTACCGACTGAATAACCTATGTGGCAGACAAAAGTGTTTGAGCTGGTGATTGATACAAAAGTTTTTATATAAGCTTTTTTTCAAGCTTGTTTAGTCTTTGTAATAACAATAACCTCATCTGTATGTATATGTATATATATATATATATATATATATATATATATATATATATATATATATATATATATACACTTAAAAATGTTTTATCATTCAAAATTTAGTTTTAACTTGGATATAATTTCTGTGTATTTCTAATGAACTAATAATTCAAACCAAAAATGATTGTGGGAATTGGTGAATGTCAACTTATCTAAAGTCTGTAAAAGCTAGTTCTACTATTTCAACAATCATTTATGATATAAGGCTTATTTTTTTTAAATGAAATATTTCAGTTTAGTGTATAAATTTACTTTTAATTGTACAGTGATACCCCGATGTATATATTTATCAGTGGTGTAATTCACAGCATAACAGTTTAGGTTTGGGATAAAGGGCTGAACTTATTAAAAGTGTTTTAATTTTGTTAAATTATTTCTAAGCACTTATAAATATAGAGATAACATTATGCTGTGCTACAGAAATAAATATTGTGCTGAGTTAACACAAACAAGCCTTTGATTGATGGGTGTTTGTTTTTTGTAGGACAATAACTTCCACCATATTTCTTAGCTATCTGTTCTCAGAATGCCCACTCCTACTTCCCTAAAAATATACAGTATTGATTTGTCCTGTTTATATATATGTGACATAATTACATTTGTATGACTTTAGTTAAAATAACTGTGATTGCTGTAAATTTTCTTCATCTTTGACATAGTAGCAGTGAGTACTCAACTATTAACTGTTAATTTTTTTCTATGTAACAAATTAAAATGTTTTCCATGAGTAGTGTTAAACGCTGACTCGCACAGCAGTCTGCTCAGATAACAGTCTTAGTTCAGGAACGAATTAAGACCGTTAAACGGGGTACCACTGTACATTAAAATATGTAAATGAGGAAGAAAAGACAATAGTTTTGAGACAATCACTACTTAAAAGTTTTAACACATCCTGTTTTAATGAAGTTAAATTAGGCTCATCAACCTTATGTATTGATATCAAGTAAAGAAAAATAATTAGGCAATTTTTATAAAAGAACCGAGTCTGCTGTGGTAAAGAAAACAATCGGTGGTATCAAGGAAAGTAATTTATTGGACTTCAGTAAATTGATTGGTATCAAGGAGAATAATTGATTAGTTTTGTTCATTTCAAGGAAATAAATGATCAGGCTTTTGATGGAGCTTGTCAATCATTGACAAATTGGATTTATTTTTGAAACAGGCTGTTTAGAATATGTAAATATTTTTAAACTCAGAAAACTAGTTTTTAAACTGAATTTTCAGTAGTGTATAGATTACGTATTATGAAATTCTTTATTGGAACTTCGTCTTGTGATCGATCGTTGTATACATTTGGCTGTGAGTGGGTATCAAAATAGTACTGTACATTTAATTGGAATTAATTTGAATATACTAACATAACTTTACTGGAGGATGGCAAATAAATATTAATACTTACATGTATATATTTCAACAATTTTTATGTACTAAGCGTTTTAACGCTGTGAAGTTTTGTTATATTTTTCCTACAAAGAAGTATTTAATTTATTTGTTTATACTCTTAGCAAATTTTATACTAATAAACAATTATAATCGACTGAAATTCTACTTATTGGGATAAAGAAGTGAGGGTAGGGTGAACAGTATATACTTTATTTGTTATATATTCTGAGTATAAGGTTGGCTTATTTGCATAAATACTGCATGGTTCTAGTTGTAAATAAAAATACCAAGTTTTGTGTTATTGATATTGAATCATTTAAATGTTTGGTGGTATATTAATTTTTATGTACTTTATTATTCAAGGCATTACTTTGGTAAGCCGAAAGTGTTTGTCACGCATCACCAATCGATTTCGTATAAGAAAATTAGATAACATTTTGCGCTGCAGTTTTTTATGATATTTTCTAATGTTGCGGTCGGCATTTTCTACTAAAATTGTTCATGGACCAAATTATTGGTTTTGTTAACAGTTTAGTCAAAATGTTTTAAAAAGCTTACACTTAATAAGTTAAATACATCGAAAGTGTGCAGTCTTAGTTGTTAAATTGTGTTAGTTTTTATTTTGGATTTCTTAGTTTTTTATCAGTTCTAATTTTCTCTTATTTCATATTTCACACACTGGGTTCGATTTATTATTTTTATGAATTATTAATCAAATTTTGAGTAAAATTTATATTTTTGCAGTCTTCAACAGTGAGTGAACATTTGCTTGAATGTGGTTTTAGAGTTTATTTTGCCACTCAGTTTAGATCTTATTTTTTCAATACTGTATTTTGAGATTGTAAGTGTTCTAAAAACAAAAAAATGACTAATTTTAACCTCTTACTTGCGGAATATTTTGCAACTATTTGTCAGCCGCAGTGGGCAATTTAATTACATTCAAATGGTTATTTTTTCACGCCTGCTATTTGTTTCTAACTCGTTTGTGCTGCCAGTTTGTTGCAGTGAAGTTATCCCTCACATCATGTTCTTGTCAGGTTGAATTATTCCATTTTTTACCCAGGTATTTGTACTGGAATGAGTAAACATAAAAGTCAAAGAACATTGCAGAGTACAGTGAAACTTTGGTTAACCGTCACGTTCGAGGTTGGAACTGTTATGGTAAATTGAACAGACGGAAAACCCTTAAAAATAATGAACTGAACCCTGTTCATTGCAAGATTAAAAAATGCAAGTTTACGAACTAGGTATACGTTTTGCAATTAATAAAAATATATGTGTCGAAATCATTAATGTCATAAACTTATACTATATCTTAATCATATGTGAAGCAACTACTGTATATATTGTTTACATTACTAAGCAACAAATAATGTACACATCAATCAATATAGCGTATCAGCTGCAATTGATAACATGAGCTATTTATAGCAGGTGACTTAAAAATGATTGATTCGTCAATAAAACTTCAAAAACATTTCCCATTTCAGCGCCTGCATCGCTTAATATTAAAGCAAAAGTTATTATTCGCTGCAAACTGGCAACTGTATGTATTGGGAACAGCTTGTTTTTCTACTAATAATTATCGTTTACGCTGTTACTTTTACTATTTCCGTAACATGTATAAGAAGAATTATATTGTAGTAGTGTTTAATTACTACAATTAACTTAAAAGTGGAGTGACAGTTAAAAAAAAAGTGACGGTTAATTGTAAGTTTCACTGCAACGATAATGTGAAATGATTTTGCCGCAGCGTCAACATTTATGTTAACCTCACAAACATGTTTCATTTAGCTTGACAAGTAAGCATAAATGAATATAATAATTAGTATATACTTTATTACATCAGCCATGCTGTTATTATTTGTGGTGTTCTGTGCAGTTAAGAACATTTTAATTAAGTCTTGGATTACTATACTCGTCATTACACAAGGAAAAATCCATTCGAATTGAACGACTATGTGTCTTACCCAGTTAAGAGGTTAATTAAATTAACCTTTCAGAACGAAATGGTGGGTCACCTTCCTTAAAGTACTTGTTTTCAAAGCTGTTGGTAAAACAACAAAAAATTAAATCAGTATTGCGGGAATAATGTTTCATTTCTCTAAATCTTTTGTTATTGATTGCTCAACAATTTTGAATGATCTTTTTGAATTTGTCATATAATTGGGAATAAAAACAAATTATTGTTCTCGATTAAATGTTCGTGAAAAACAATGAAAGTTGATCAGTGTGATATTGGATTTTTGATTTTTTAGCATGATTAAATACAGATGAATTCATCTAACTGGTTTGTTTCCTGACCTTAACACAGCTCTCAAGGCTTCTTGAGGGATGTGATTTGTACTGTCGGGCGAAGCACATTGGATTTAAACTAGTTCTAAATTTTAAGGAAGACCTACTGTATATAAATATTGTTGACGTTACTGTGAATATGCCTTATAATAAGGGAATTTTTAGGCATTATGAATGAACATATTCTAATTATGTTATACTTATGAAGTATGTGTTATACTTTTGTCTGGACTTGTGATAATCAAATCCTGCCTAATTTATTAGCAATCAACATAATTTTTAAAATTATTATGAGGTGCTTTTTTAAGGCAGAATGAACATTTAGGCTGAAAATATTTTGAACCTTGTGGAATCGAACCCCGGTGGTACTCTGGGGCATTTTAGCCAAAAGTGATAACCTAATAATTTTCTACTAATAAAGCAATTTCAAAACATATACTTTGTAAAATAATATCAAAGACGACTATTAGTACTAATTTATTAATTTTTTTAATGAGGAAAAATATTTACTAATGGAAATAGTTTTTGAAACCCTTTTCATTTTCCTTCAGCCTGCTTAGTCTTTGTTCTTTATCTCATCACATCTTGATTTCTTTTTTGTAAACTATTGTCCTTTGCTGATCTATAGTATATGCTGATCGAATAGGTAAAGAAGTGTGTCATCTGTACTGTTCTTCAAGGTCACTAAGTCGAATCCAAACACTTTTTTATTCGAGATACAATTGGAATTACATGCTAAAAGAATAACTGTGGATCAACATAATATTTTTTTATCACCATTTAATTTTTTAAAAAATTGTGCGTAAGTAATTTATGACTAACATTTTACATAAATTTGAAATTTTTGTTTGAATGTATTAATTGTGTAATATGAATAATTTTAATGAATAATTAAAAAGTTAAGTGAAAAGTATTAATTTCCAAAATCGGTCACTTAAAACAGCGTATAGTAGTTTTCATATTAAGTTAAAATTGCCTGAATAAAAATAGTATAAAACAAAAGGCAGTTTTTTGTTTTTTTAAAAAAAAAAAATAATAACATTTTTGTATAGTATTAACAGTAAAGTAAACTTCCTTTTGTTGGTGTAGAGTAACAGGCTAAATCATTGTATATCAGTACCAGGAATGAATTCTTCCTACTCTGTTTAATTTTAATTAAATCTTACTGTCAAATTTCAGGATCTAATTTCAATTTTTTAGGATGGTTTCAAAATGTTTTATCTCGTACATGCCAAGCAGAAAATAAATTATTGGTTTACCATTTAATTCCACTTCTAAATAACAGCCAATCTGATTGATTAATGTATATTTTTATTCATCATGGTTTTTTATTTGATTGTTTTCCTTATTTTTTTATTTACAAAACACATTGCATTTTATATTTAAGAACGTATTGGGCATTTCGTAGTGGTATGCAACTGCCTATGTGGTATGTTATAAAGATTCTACAAAAATCACTTCCCAAAGACATCTTTTGAATAAAAAATATATAAAATTAGTTCAAAACGTATTTACATGCATCAGGTTTTCTTCAATTTTTTATGCTCCAGTCGATTTGTTTTCTAGGTAATCTGCTGTTTGATTCTGCTGTCAAATAAATACTGTGTTCTGTTCTTTCTATTTTCTTCAGCTTAAGTTCTTTAATTGCAAAAGGTGGTTTTCTAAATAAATATTATATATAGAACCATTACATAAGGAACCTTGACTGCACTTCTGTGTGTTTTTTAATTTATAAATGATTATAGTAATAGTTTAAAATATAACCAATTGAAACGATTTGTTCAGCATTTTAATTCTACTGACAATTTTCGTACTGGGCATATTTTGCGAGAAAGGATTATTTGTAATATTAGGTTTTCATATCTTTAGAATTATTAAATTATTCAGAACAATCATCAGACTTATGGTTATTGTAAAGTATATTTTAATTTACTAAATAAATGCTAAGGAGATTAATTTCCTCTGTGGGGCTGTGCTTGCAATTGCAAATTTATAAAACGGTGTTAAATTTTACCTTATTTAAGTTAACTTGATGAAGAATCCATTTGCTTAAAAATCAAATTTTTAGTGGTATAAAACTCAACTTTCAGATTAACCAAAATAGTTTATATAATTTACATCATTTTAACTATAATACTTTATTAATAGAGACTTCAGCAAATTTACAATTTACAATTTACAAATTTAGAGACCTGAAAATTTACAAGGTCATACTTTAACTATAAACTGGTTTTGGATAGTGCCGAGGATTCATTTTTATTTTAATCTAAAAATTTCTGCAAAATATCAGTCAGCTTTAGAATTATGTAGGTATATTTTTGAATGAATGAATTTTGAAGTACGTTGAAATACTCGTGTAATTTAGATTCCAGTAGTCTGAATCAATGTTGGAAATTATTTGAGATGGATACTTGACATGTATATATTTAATCTGTCATTTATAACCATCATAGTGCGTAGTTGGGAATATTGGCTTTTCTACTTAAGTCCATCCTCGTTGTGTACATTTCTTTAACGACTTGGTAAAATAGTATGCCAGTAATATCGTCATTATTGAATTAGTAAATTAGCAAAGTTGGTTGAGCGTGACAAACATAAAGAGTGCTTATTCATTGTATGTCTAATGAACTACGTAAATTTGTGGGATAACATTTGCAACTTGATACCGGTTACGGTTAGGATCCGAAGGCGTTCATGGATGCTTATGACAGAACTGCTGGTCGAGGATATGATACGGCAAGAGATATAAGAGCAATGGAAGATGGACGTGCTGATGTTCAAGGCAATCAAAGAGGTCGCTGGGGGTCTGCAGAACGTAGGGGACAACCCGAAGATTATCCACCCAAAAGACGTCGCTATTAATCTGTTGCTGAAATGAACATCTTATATTATGACATTCCTGGTTGGACGTCAGATATAATATTTAATATATAATACTTAATACAAATATAATACAATATTGTATTACATTTGCATGAAATATAAAATTAAAACGCTACAATTCAACACATCTATGAGAAATACAACATGGTGAAGTATACAATAAACATTTAAAATAATTCTTTCAAATGTTTACAGTGTACGCATACATTAAAATTTCTTAATTACCTTTTGAATGAAGTGTTTTATATGTTTATTGTATTCTGCACGTTGTAGTTGATACGGGTGTGTTGAATTGCAGTGTTTTAATTTTATTTGGCAAGAAGAATGCCATTTTAAAAAGGATTAAGACATTAATATTGTCCGTAAGTAATTATTGATTTTTATAAATTAATCAATGTTCCTCTTTATTCAGTTCTTAAATCTCTTCAATTCAGTGAATAATGTATCAACTCTACGTTTTTGTAATGCTTGTGTTCTTTTCTTTTACTTCATGATAATTTAACAAATTAAAAGAAATATGTAACTCTTGTTGGTTTTCTTTACTTAAACCCTAATAATAGGTTATAATTAATTAATAGTTCAATTCAGTGAATAAACAACTAACATACCATGTCTTTTAAAAATTAGTTAAATCTTTAAAATGATTATGGTTTTGTTATTTGTTTTAAAATATGCGAGACAATTTTTCTAGGCAGATATACTTTGGGTTCATTAAAACAGCTGCGATTTCATTGTTAATTTATTTATCACGATAACAGGAAGTTTTTTGAACGTGGTGAGGTAATACGATATTGTTCTGCAACAATATATATCCATGTTAAAGCACTTTCACACATTTATGACCAAGTAAAAAATTATTTATTTTAAATCTTTGATTATTGTCAGTGCCTTGGATTTTGTAAAAAACGTAAAAATTCCTTGGATTTTGAAAGGCTTCTCAGAGGATTTGTTGTGTCTTCACAAAACAAGCAACTGTTGAAGAACAGAGAATTAAGAAATACTTTACATAGCACAGAGTATAGGCTAATGCTTCTTCAGGAATAGAAACGTATCCACCTCGAACATCTATGATAACGCTATTAAATTAGAATTTAACATATTTTTATATCGGTGTTGTTTAATTGCAAAAATCTCAACGCTTTTCTTCATTCATAATGTCTGTTTCTTTTTTTTAAATCAGATTTTAAAATAAATTTTAGAGGCACTTCATTGTGATAGCTTTCCTGATACTTTGCCTTAATACTTGCACAGGCCAATATTCTTTAAAAAAAATTTTAATTATTTAGTTCGCTCTTTGTAATTATAATTGATTAAAATTTAAATGTTTGAAAAGTATGTTCTAGAATTCTAGACAACAGATGGAGCCTCTGCAAAAGCAGACATCTTATTTAAATTTAAATAGACCATTAATATTTTTTTTTTTTTTTTTTTTTTTTTTTTTTTTTGTAAATAAATTCAGTGGTTATATTTTTTTGTGTATTTTCGTCAAAAACTGGATATTTATTTATAAAAAAAAAATCAATACAGTAATTTTTCACTTTGTCATATATTTTTATAGTATTAAATCTGGAAAAATGTTTTGATTAGAATTTTTGAAAAAAATATATATTGATTGCAAATTTATTGTAATCTGTTTAACACCAGAAAAACAATATATAAAATCATGTTTTTTTAATACTTGTATTATGTGAGAAACAAGTAAATGGTAGTCATTTAAAGTTTTAATTTAATTTTAAAAGATGTAAGGATAATACAGTAAAGCATCAATAATTTGGACATCAAAAATTTGGACCTTTGTTAATCCAGATTCGATTCTGGTAAAAAAAAAATAATATTTGTATAAAAGAGTTGACATTCATAAAACTCTTCATATCCTACAGAGTGGAGCATGAATTATGTCGATCTTCGTTAGGAAAAAATCAATGGTAACATTGTTAAAATCCAATGATGTTTTTTTGTATGAAGTAACAATGTTTTAAAAAATGAAAGGAAGTATTGTTAATAGGATAGACAGTGAAAGTCAAGTCAACATTGAGGAATCCTAAGCAATAAATTTATTGCTTTGTTCAGCCATTATTATTTCCTTAACAATTTGACAGTTTTGACATCAAAATGGCCAAAAATTTATTAATGAAGCAACAGAAAAAAATCTTGATTATAAAACTATAAATTCATAGAAAGGAAATTTCGTGTAAAGAAATCGAAATATTATTTGGGGTACAAATCATCAACTATCAACTGTTAATGTATGATAAACATCAGCTACTTATTTTCGATGTAAAAAAGCATCAGAATTTATCGAAAAACCACTTGTTAATCTGTCAGTCGCTTCAGGCTACTAACCTTCAAAAGTTTTGTTTACCAGACCGATCGTTTGTTAGGGTCTTGCTTTTTTTGTAACAGGTATTGCATTTTTGTTACTGTATTTTGTTGTAGGCCTAGATTTGATGTACATAAAATAAGACTATATGCAGTATACATATTACATATTTTTCTGTTTAAATACGTACATACAATTAGAAAATGTTTATTGGTTCATTTTGAAAATCCGGATGTAATTTGGTAGTCCAGAAGGTGTACTGTCTCAATTGATTTGGATTATCAACATAGTAAGGTATTCATTTTTTTAAGTTATATTTTTCAATTAGATTTTACCATATATAGTATACAAATTGTTTTATTTTTTTCAGTATTTTATGTGTGAGGAAACTGGTAAAGATTTTAGTGAGGATGGTTATAAAATCTGCGCTTGTGTTGCGGTTTCAATTGTGTTTTGTGTTAGTCAGTTTACATTATTGAATATTACAGTATTATAATTAAGTTTTAATTTTTATAAAGAGCCTACTGGAGAGTAGAGAAAGTTAAGTATTTTACAGTTAGGTAAAGTATACTTGACAAAAACATAGTCCTCATTGAGAAAAACTTCTGATAATCACATTGAATTAAACAGGATGAGAAAGAAAATGGCGTATGAAAATGAATTAGTAAAACATTGAGTTACTTAATGTGTTAGTTGACCAGTTTGATTGTGGAGTCCCTTTCATCTTCAAATAAGTGGGCCTATCACCCTATTACATGATACTGCACATCATGCATCAACTTTTATTACATTTTGTCTAAGTTATAGATGCACAGAGAATCATTTTTGTGTCACATAGGTGTGGCAATTCATCTTGCGACTAACTTCTGTACCCCCTTCACTTTTCTTGAGTCTGTTCAAAACCTTTGATAGCAAAGTGTCCATTTGATGTGTATGCCATACATTGTTAAAATATGCCTTACCTAAAGTCAACATGCCTAATAGGCAAAAGAGTAACATTGCACATTCACCATCTCTGCATGCCATCTCCAAACCACTTTACCCTCCCTCCACTTCTTCACGTGCTAAAACTGTATTACATAACTTGAACAAACTATACTAATGAAAGATGGCGATTCACAACCGGATTTGTTTGTGCCCAGTAATGCATGTATCTAGTTAGGTGGAAATGGACTTCATCTGACATCCAAAGATTTCCAATCAACTTAGTGCCCTCATTGATTTTAACAAACAGGCTTTTTGTAGGCACAATGCAGAATTTTAACAGGTTTCAGTTATTGAACAATCTGAAGCTTGTAATTGAAGGTTGGAATATTCCTTGCTGTATGCTCCAGTGCATGAAATTTTTCTGTCAAAAGACCACTGCAGCTTGCATAGCAGCAATGTTTTCTGTGGTATATACAGACCATACACGTCCATTAGGCTTTTTTTCAAAGCCAAACTCTTCAAAGTTATGAACCCATGTTTTGGTTGCATGTGAAGACAAAATTTAACCTTGGTGGGATCTCACAGTGGCACTGTATGTCTCTCACATTGTCACTATATCGGTTATACATACTCATCATGACCGCATGCTCCGCACCTCTCCATTGCAACTAAATGTCTAATGCAACGAAGAATTATGTTATTTACTAATCAAAATCGAAAAGCTGCAGAACAGGAATTATAGAGATATTACCAGTATTAAAATATATATTCATTATCAACATAACCTAAATAAGTACTTAATACTAGGTATCATAATCTCGAGGAGTATTTTAGTACATTTAAGTATTTTCATTATGTATTTTTAAGTAAGTACATTAGGATATATTTATTAAACTGATTTTTTTTAATATGCCTATCACTTCAAATTGTTTAAAATACAGTGTGTGTTAGAATCAACGAAATACGGTATATTAATTTGCATAGGTTGAAGCAAAATTTAACAAATATAGCAACTCAAGGGATTTTAAAAGAAAGTGCGATATTTTTTTGACGAACAATTTGTGGAATGTTTACAGAAGTATTTTTTTAGCTAGGATCAATTGTGTCCTACAGTTTCTTCCCGAGAGACTCTCTCTAATTCGGCCTCTGCTGGTTGGTTTGGACTCCTACATACTTTGACCTAAGCATGAATTACAGTATCATGCATACTTAACTGCTGCTATATCGGTTGACACATCGCTCGTTTATCTAATGCTGACCTGTGCTGCTGCATCATTGACAATTTACCACTTGTTCATTTTCTCCCTAACAGTTGTTGCATAACACAGGATCAGATCAGTACAGTCAGATTAGTTATTTGCAGTAACAGTATTGTACATAGTTTGTTAAGCGTATGTGCATATTTTGATTTTTCGTTAGCTTTATTCTATAGTGTTCCGCTCAACACGTTTCGTTGTATTTTGTAAAATGAGTGCCAAAATAAAAACGTACTTCTGTGACTGGAATAAAGATTACTAACTTTAAAGCAAGTAGTTGATAAAGGTGATTCGATCTAATTTTTAGTTTGGCTTGAAGTTGTAGTCCAAAGGTGACTGAATTAAGGGGAGTCTACTGTATGCTTACATTTATTAATTTGCTAAGCAGTATTACTTAACAGCTTTTAATTTTTATATAACAAGTGAAATGAAGCCTTTTATTACTTGTAACATATATTTAAAACAGAAGGGTTTTAATATACTAAAAATATACTAAAAAGTACATGAGTATAGGATGCTGATTTTATAAAATAGTTACATATTATCAAGTAATACAAGTCAGGTAAAACAAAATATAACACCTGTGAAATGGTTGTTCGTCATTGCAAATTTGTATAAATGTCACATTTTGAACTAAATGTCCTCTTCTAACAGAATCTGCGATGACATAGTGGATGTCTCAATTATCTACTTGATGCTGTTAGGTTTATAGCCTTAATGTTCAGTTTTTTTATATTTTGACTTGTCAGTTTGTTGTAGTTTATTATAGTCATAAGCATTTTATCTTTGGTAATTGAAAATCAGTATAATTTGGTATCATGCGAGTTTGATTTTAAAAATCAGTTTTGAAAGAATAGCCCCATGGCTTAAGAGGTTTACTTATTTTCATTGATTTGGTTCTGTGAGTGATATAATGTTGGATGAGTCTAGAAATTACCATATGTTGTGGAAAACGTGAAATGTGCAATTTAAAATTCAGCTTTCTTATGGATTATGGTGTATTTTAAATTTCAACTTTTTTATTGTACATATTCATTTGGTGAATGATATGTGTACATTATGACTTGTTTATTGGCTTACTTTATAAACTTCCGTATGATGCATATTAAAAAAAAATGTAAGTAAATGTATTTGAACTGTCATGCAACATTTCAGTTACTAATATTCCCAAGGAAAAGTGTTTATACTTGGATTTTTTTAAGCCGCCTCGGTGGCCTAGTTGATAGCGTACTGGGCCCGAGTTTGATACCCCGAGGCCCGGGTTTGATTCCCGTCCAGTGCGTGGCTATTTCATAAGCTATAAATCATCCCATCGTCTGCATTAGCCCAAGCGTGCACAATAGTTGGACGTTAAAAAAAAAAAAAAAAAAAAAAAAAAAAATTAAATTTTTTGTATAATAAAAGTAACCTCATTGAACCAATAAGGAAAGTGACAATGTTTTATAACTTGTTTATTCTTTTTTTAAAAAAATAATATTTATAAACATGTATAACTAAAAAGTAATAAGTAAGTTAAACATATAATGGAATAACTGTGCTAAATATTAATGTGAGTGAGGTAACTGGACAATCTGCCTGAGGACTGAAGTGGATATGTTGTTAATTGGGGAGCAGAGGACAGTAGTACTTTTACTCCATCCTCTTATATGTATTCTTTGAACATATCTGATTCTAGTTTTTGACTGATTGTAAATGCAATAACAAAAATGTATTCCTGTGAAAAAGACATTTGGAAAGTGGGTTTATCAACATAAGTCAGTCTTATTTTTCAGTCCGCATACTCATCCCTAATAGGTAAAAAAAAAAAAAAAAAAAAATAGCTAGCTCCTCAGCAATAAGGATTTTTTTATTCTGGCTTTGGCAATTATCTTGTAACACATCTAAGTAGCATAAGTTGTAACTCATCTAGGGCTTGAGCTAGTAACTTATGATGTAAAGTGCTCACTTCTCACTCACAAGTATAAAACTCTCAATGCCCTACCAACTCAATTGTTGATAGACTAATATGCTTGATGTGCTAGTCTCTTAATTACACAATTTTTGATGTGCATATCAAAATCACTGTGAGAGACACATTTTATTCATAAAAAATATGAATATGTATATTCGTTTCAACAAAAAGCTCTGTGTAGTTTATTTCAGAATATGGTTGGAGACTTTCAATATAAAGATTTGCCAAAGTTACCTATTTTTTTGAATTGTTTAAAGTTTAGTGAGAAAGTCAAACGTATGAACAAAAAACAAACTTTCTACTTTTTCAGTGAATTAAATGCTCTTTTCTTTGTTTATTCCTTGGGGAATGTTATTTGAGAAGTGTTAATGGAAATGTTATTGAATTACAAAAACTAAAAACAAAAAAATTAAATGATTTGAAAACATTGACACGCACACAGTCTAAACTACTGTTTTTTTTTGACCTACGTATTTTTGGGACTTGTACATTTTGCCATTATGGAAAGATTTCCCTAATAAAGAGATCCACAACAGAGGGATTTTACTGTATTTTTGTTACTTTGTCAAGTCGTCTGAAAATTAGTTTGGTTCAAGTCTACTCCGAATTTACGTTACTGTTCCATATTTGTTTAGTAGTAATTGTTACTATAGCTTAACTGGTTTTATTTGTAAAAAAATCACCATTGTCAGCCAATGAAAAGTGATCTTTATAATAACATTGTGTGTCTTTTGACTTATATATATTTTATTTTTATAACATTTTTATGAGGTAGAAGTTGACAACAGAATTTAAAAAAATACCTTTCTTCTAATTATCATAAATAGCACTCAAGAGAAAAGAAAGTTAAGATTTGCATAGCTAGCTAAGCACTTTAGAATTATCTGAATTGAATAAATAGTAAGTTATGAATATGACTTCTTTTTAATTTTAATTAAAAAAAGTTCTGCAGTATCATTCTGATTATTGTAAGAACAGAAAAATTCTTAACTAAGAGATTGTTTGACACAAGCACATTTCAGTATTTTATGTACCTGTTTACCAAGTGTATCTGCAACTGAAATTAAGATGGAAGAAAGCATACTATTGCCAAGTGTAAACTGCGTAAGCTGGTGACCGTTTCTTGATGGAATTCGAAGGTGTATTAACAATTATTTCTAACTAGGCTTGGTGGGAACTTTTTACCACTTGGTTTTTGTTTTGATTTCTATTCCGTACAATGGAGATTGGTTATAATGTCACAGAAGGGACCAAGAAAAATGTCATATAAGTGACGGTATAACAGATTTTTATAAAAAAAAAACAAATTTAAACGTTAATATTGGATGAAAAGTAAAAGAGATTATTTTTTTTTCATATATATATATATATATATATATATATATATATAAATATATATATATATATATTTACAATGTAAAAAGGATCAAATGTTAGAGTAGAAAACTACTTAAACAGCTGTGTAAGAATATAAAACTATAGTAGGTATCTCAACCTTTTGAAAATACAGTACAAAAAAAGGGTAAGATTGTACATTTAAAATTGTATTTGGACCTGCTGCATTTCATTTTGTTAAATTATTCTAAGCAGATGTGTAAATGTAGAGATAACATTGTGCTGTGCTACAGAAATAAACATTGTGATTCCATTTCCTGTCAAGGAACCTAATTTTACTTAGTGTGTCATCAACTCTTTTAGTGTTAGTCCCTAAAAATTTTAAACACTTACTGTGTTACATATATATATACTTGAAATTTTTAAATTTAGCAAAACGTTAATTATCTTTGTTTTTGAGTTTCAAATTGTTCAAATGTTTTCATTTTTGTTGGTGATTTGTCCCGTGTGTATTATGTGACAAATTACATTTGTATGAATTTAGTTAAAATGAAATGTGACTTGTGTTCTGTGAATTTCCTTCATTTTTAAGATATTAATGGTAAGTGCTTAATTATTTTTTTCTACAACAAAATGTTTTCCATAAGCCTCTATTGTAAACACTGACTGGCACAGCAGTCTGCTCAGATAACAGTCTTAGTTCTGGAAAGAGTGAAGACCTTTAACAAGGGTACCACTGTATTTTTACTCTTAACTGTTACTAAAATATTTTTGTCTTCAACTTGTAAATTAATAAATAATTTAATGCCATAATAATTAATACTTTTTTTTCGGGGCTATTTAAATGACTTGAGCTGTAATGTGATTTTTACTAATTTTTGTTTTGTTTTGGATATTTAAATGACACCATCAGAAACCAGGTTTTTTAACTAGTCACAATAATTTAGTGCCATAATAATTAATACTTGAGCTGTAATGTGATTTTTACTTTTTTTTCGGGGATATTTAAATGACACCATCAGAAACCAGGTTTTTTTAACTAGTCACAATAATTTAGTGCCGTAATAATTAATACTTGAGCTGTAATGTAATTTTTACTATTTTTCGGGGCTATTTAAATGAAACCATCAGAAACCAGGTTTTTTAACTAGTCACAATAATTTAGTGCCATAATAATTAATACTTCAGCTGTAATGTGATTTTTCCTTTTTTTCGGGGCTATTTAAATGACACCATCAGAAACCATGTTTTTAAAATTAGTCACAATAATTTAGTGCCATAATAATTAATACTTGAGCTGTAATGTGATTTTTACTATTTTTTGGGGATATTTAAGTGACACCTTCAGAAATCAGGTTTTTTTTTAATTAGTCACAATAATTTAGTGCCATAATAATTAATACTTGAGCTGTAATGTGATTTTTACTTTTTTTCGAGGATATTTAAATGACACCTTCAGAAATCAGGTTTTTTTAATTAGTCACAATAATTTAGTGCCATAATAATTAATACTTAAGCTGTAATATGATTTTTACTATTTTTTTGGGATATTTAAATGACACCTTCAGAAACCAAGTTTTTTAATTGGTCACAATAATTTAGTGCCATAATAATTAACATGTGAGCTGTAATGTGATTTTTACTATTTTTTTTTTTTTTTTTTTTTTTTGATATTTAAATGACACTATCAGAAACCAGGTTTTTTAACTAGTCACAATAATTTAGTGCCATAATAATTAATACTTTGAGCTGTAATTTGATTTTTAATTTTTTTTCGGGGATATTTAAATGACACCATCAGAAACCAGGTTTTTTTTAATTAGTCACAATAATTTAGTGCCGTAATAATTAATACTTGATCTGTAATGTGATTTTTTTCTATTTTTTGGGGAATTAATTAGTCACAATAATTTAGTACCGTAATAATTAATACTTGAGCTGTAATGTGATTTTTTTTCTATTTTTTGGGGAATATTTAAATGACACCACCTGAAACCAGGTTTTTTAATTAGTCACAATAATTTAGTGCCATAATAATTAACACTTGAGCTGTAATGTGATTTTTACTATTTTTTTGGGATGTTTAAATGATACCTTCAGAAACCAGGTTTTTTTTAATTAGTCACAATAATTTAGTGCCATAATAATTAATACTTGAGCTGTAATGTGATTTTTACTTTTTTTTTTGGATATTTAAATAGTCACAGAAACCAGGTTTTTTTTAACTAGTCACAATAATTTAGTGCCATAATAATTAATACTTGAGCTGTAATGTGATTTTTACTTTTTTTTGGGGGATATTTAAATGACACTATCAGAAACCAGGTTTTTTTTTAACTAGTCACAATAATTTAGTGCCATAATAATTAATACTTTGAGCTGTAATGTGATTTTTACTGTTTTTTGGGGATATTTAAATGACACCATCAGAAACCAGGTTTTTAATTAGTCACAATAATTTAGTGCCATAATAATTAATGCTTGAGCTGTAATGTGATTTTTACTATTTTTTGGGGATATTTAAATGACACCATCAGAAACCAGGTTTTTTAACTAGTCACAATAATTTAGTGCCATAATATTTAATACTTGAGCTGTAATGTGATTTTACTATTTTTTTCGGGGATATTTAAATGACAGATTTTTTTTAACTTGTCCTTTTCAGAGGATTAGGACATGCTAGGATTAATTGTATAACTTTTAATAGTTGTTTTTATGAAAAATTGGGATCAAGCTAATAATGTTGAAAATAAGTTATTCAATAAGTACTGGTTAGGAAGTATACAAAGCTTATGGATCAAAGGGCATAATTTAGACTGGTGCAGTTTTTAATGGTTCTATTAATCATGGTTCAAGTGGATCTGATACTTGTGCATTCATAGTCAAAGGTAAGTAGAATATATAATATACTGTTTCATTAAAACATCCATGGGATTGGCACTAATGGAAAGGGTAGGTTTACAATAATAACTGTGTTCTCAAAAGTATGACCTCAAGGTGAGCAAGTTTAGAAACACAACAGGAAGACCAGTGTCTTACCGTGCTGGCTGTATTTGGAACAGTTGCAATTTCAGGATATAAATAATATATTTTATTACTTATGTTGAAATAAAAATATAGTACAGTCTCCACTGGTTAATAGAGTGGGCACGTAGCTGAAGATCTGAACATGTTCATATCTTCAAATTTATCTTGAGAACATTTGCTACTCTACTTTCCATTGTCATCTAATGTGATTTAAAGAAATTATTTCATTTTTACTTTAATTAAATAACTATATTATTAATAGACTTGTTGAAAAATTGCATTTCCTTTATTTACTACGCCCATTAAGTGTTATTTTCTAGAATTGCCTTCAATGTATCCTTGACATGGATTTATGCCGAGTGCAACATTTCACCAAAAATGCTGTGGACAGAGAGATAATCCAGCAAATAAACATTTTAACATGTTATGTAGTATGGAGTTGTTCAGGCAAATACAAGTATAGTATCTTTCTAGAGCTAAACACCGGTTAGTTAGTATAAAATTTGATGGAATTAAATTGTATTGAAGTTTGTAATATGGATTCAAACTATGAATGAAATATATTAAGTAGCACTGTGGAGGTTGGTGGAAGTTTTCTGTTTTGAATTATATTTTTTGTCCAATTTACAAACGTATAGTGGAACGTGAATAACATTTAGAAAGCATTTTTAAGTAGTGTACATTAGATTTTCAGAAAAATATACTTTTATCAGTTTTTCAAAAAGTCTTAAAAACTTAAAACTTGTTGCCTTGATTTAAGTTTTTCAGTAACAAGTTAAAAACGAGGTATTCTAAATCTGTAGAAATAATTTATTTCTTTTTTATTCCCTTTTCCACTTTGTTGGCTACTTCGCAACAAAAGGCGCAGTATGTTATTTGACTTGTGCAAACTGAGTCTGTTATAACAGTACAAACAGTTTTAGACCTGATTATGGTGGTGATCCACCTACAACAAAAACTATCTGTTATTAACTTCTGTCTTTCAAGGAAATGGCAGTGTTTTAAAAGCGAGGTTAGGTAGACCAAGAACTTCCGAAGCTACTGTCGAACAGATCCATATTTCGTGTGTTTGGAGCCCAAAGAAGTCATTGGCCGTATGTAGTCTACAATTAGGAGTGCCTAAAGGTACAATTGTCTTGTGTACAATTGATGTGGTACATAAGACTTCATTTGCGCACCTACAAATTACAACTGTTACATGAAATGAAACCTGCTGATAAAAACAAAAGATTGCCGTTTGCTGTTAACTTTCACATAGAATTGATGAAAATAATTTTTCAAAAAATGTTTTGTTTCCTGATGAGGCAACATTTCATGTATGTAGAATAGTTAGTCGTCATAACTGCAGAATTTCTGCAGGGGCGAAGTCACTGTTATTCATTATCAACATGATTCCAAAACTTGAGGTTTGATGAAAGATCGAGTGGTTGGTTGGTCCTTTCATTTTTGTATAAACGTGGACTTATACTGTGACATGTTGACAGAGTATGTCTTCTCCCAAGTGGAAGATATTGAGGTGTTGGAAAAAGGGCTTGTTTTTCCAAGATGGTGCCCACCTCATTACAGTATGCACTGCTCTTGACACTCACTTTCTGGGAAGATGAATAAGCAGGGCTGGCCCAATCTCCTGACCACCATGAAGCCCCCGTACTTAATCCCACAACTCTCTTTTGGGGACACACGAAAAATGTTGTGTATGCTGAAAAGATCCGTGGCAGCCAACCATTTATGGAAAGAATCAGCACGTCAGTTGAGACCTGCTATGTTAGTGAATACCTGATGAGAAGTGGAATATCGTCATGATGTGTCTAGGGCAACAAGTGGATCCCACTTTGAACTTTACTAACATTAAAAAAAAACTTGAAGGTATTCACTCTCATTGCATATACTCATTGATGTAGTTTTTCATTAATTTCACCATTAAATTTATATATAAAAGGAGGGAGTTCTTTTTCAAACACTCAGTAGATAAAATGTTATACTGCAAAATTTTGTGTTACCATTCTGTACTGCATGATTTTATTTTATCCACTACTTTAATAGCATAATTATGGTAATATATAACACTATTTTAGCTTCATATGATTCGATCTGCCACTTATAAAGTTTTGAATTCTTGAACAGTAGTAGGCTGTTTTGAATTTGCAGTAGCAAATTGTAGGCTGTTAATGTCTGCAATGTTGACAAATGTATGTCTATATAAAATAGGCAATAAGTATGTCAGCTTAGATGTGTGTGTGTGTGTGTGTGTGTGTGTGTGTGTGTGTGTGTGTGTGTGTGCGTGTGCGTGCGTGTGTGTGTGTGGACATGATAGGTGCATGAAAAACCAAAAATGGATAATTTTTACTGTTACCTATTTTCTTTTTAACTGCTTTCAAATATTTGTTGTTCAAAAAGAAATGTTTATTAAGAGTTGTTTGTTCAGACTGGACTAAAGGAGGTTTTACAAAGAAAGCAGTAATAATATCTGTGCTTCGTTGTTTTTACTGATTACTTTCAAATTTATATATCATCATATAAAATATCATTATATGGTAACCTATAAGTGTCACATATAAATACAGTAGAACAGGAGAGAAACACACTTTGAAGCTAAAATGTTTTTCTCTTGGTTGAAAAACAAATTTTGGTGATGCTTTTTTCAACTTCTGGAATTTTTACATAGTGTGTACATAAGGAGGTAGCAAAATCTTTAAACAGTCAACTCTTGAATTACTGGATAGAAAATTTGAAGCGAGAGAAAATTGTGCTTCTAGTGACATAGATCTGTTATTTATTAATAAGTTGCTTATAAATTGATGTAATCTTACTTATAAATGAATAAGTTATCTGAATAATATTCATTGTCATCAGTGTGTAGGTTGTGCAGTGTAGAAGATGATATATTGCATTAAACATCATTTAATTTGTACTGGACGTTATGAAGAGAAACGATAAATTATGGGAGGACTGTGAAAGAGGTGATTTACCCAATCAGAGCATTGATAGGGTTTTATAGACACATTGAGAAATTAAACTGGAAACTTATTAACCAAGAAGAAAAGTATACTGGATATAGTAAACGCTTTGAAAATTATGGATTTTAGTTGTCTCAAAAGCTTTAAATAAGTATCCTTATTTAGTAAATCTTAATTTAATTTTATTGGTTCTGATAATGAAATAAAAGACTTTGGAACTTTGTTATGAGATACATTATGTGAAGCTGACCAAATACGCTTGTTAAAACTGAGTGCTTGCTACTTTCAAGTCGCAACTAGCACCTATAAATATGTCGTCACAATCTAACGAATTACGAAAAAACTTTTTTAAAATAAATATTTAAAGTGAACACTTTCATAATTTGAACTCAGATGTTAAAAGTGCTGAGTGAAGTGGTAATATCTATTGTGATGAGGGAGAGGCAATGTGTCAACAAATATATTTTTTTCAAAGAATATTGTGAAAAACTTACCAATTCTATTTCCTCTGGTATCTGATACTTAGGCTGTAAAAGAGGAATGGTGAGTTGTTTCCTATAATTGCATTCTTTTGTTTCAATTAAATTTATTGTTAGTATGTTTATGTATAACACTGATAAATGAACTAAGTTTATTGTAATTGAATTTTTGTTGCGAAATATGGTACATGTGAGTCTTTCTCATCTATTTGAACAAACAAGAACTTCAGTTTTTGTTTTAGTTAATTTTTTGTTTTTAATGATTAATATCTACAGTTCTCAAGAATTTCACTTCAGTTTGTTCAATAAATTTAACGTTTTTGTATGCTGTAGTGTGCTACAATCTGTCACACTTTTTTCTCTTGAATAATAATTCTCATTCTACCTTATCTTATATTGCCATTCATAAAGCATTGTGTTTTTTATATTAGGCCACGATTATTAAGGTCTTTAAAAATAAGTTGTTTAAAATCATGTATTCGTTTTATGTACAACAAGCTTAAACATTAAACTACAGTACAGTAATACAAAAGGCCATGGCATGTATGGAGAAATGATCATGCAGTTTACTATACTGTTACTGGTAATTCTGGAGTATATAGTATCTTCTGATATGTGGATTCTTATTTAATCTGACATAACCTGGTGCTACATTAAGGCTGGGCGGTCACCAAAAGAGAAGCAGAGCACGAGCTAAGCTAAATCGAGCGTAGCGGGATGAAATCGAGCGGCAACCAGAAGCTGTTTGTAAAGAATATGTTTGGATCTTTTAAAAAATCATTTAGGCCTACTTTAAGAAATTCTAGGAACTATTATGTTTAAATTGTGACCTAGGCAACAGTAACTTATGTAACGAGAAGTAAGTTTTGAGGTGTGTTCAGTATGGTGGAGGAAGCGGACTCATCTTAAAAACCGAACCAAGACAGAATGAAAGTTGCGCAGAGCGAAGTCCAGTGATGCCACGACTTCATTGAACTACGTTACGCTTTTGGTGGCCGTATTTATGTAAAAAACAATAGGTTAGGTTTTGAATACTAGTACTCTCTGCTCCACACTTGGTGTCCACCCAGCCTAAGTCATCAGAAATAATATAATTTACTATATTATAATAATTTTATATAAGAAATGAATTAACCACTGCCCCTCAGAATAGAGGGAGGATGGGATAAGGAATTTTCTATTATTCTTTATTCTCTTGGCATGTTACATTTTTAAATTAACAATTTGAAGTAAGTAAACAATTAATTGTAATAACTTATTTTCTTTTTAATGGAATTAAATTCTAATAATGTTATTACTGTAATATATAGGAGCTACATGAATATTAATTTAACATTGTTTTGTTTTATTAATTATACTTTCATTGTGGATACAGCTGTTGGAAGTTCTTTGTGAGTCTTCAGTGAGTTGCAGTAATTTGTTTTTAATTAAAATGGTACTTCATCCTGTGGAAGAATTACATGTAGATGTACAGTATGTGTTTTCTTCAATGACAAATCTTAAGGAATATAATAAAATAATCTGTTTTGTTACTTTTTGCCTGACCAAGGGAAGAGAAGCTTCTGATTCAACTCGGCCATTTGGTGTATATGTGTATTTGTTACACAATTTTGAACGATTGCTTTGGAATTCAGTACACATACATTGTGTTAGATTTGTTTTCATTTACTTTCGTTTTTAAAATGGCGACACGATATAGCGATGATGTATGTAGCTGCTGGCTCTTTCCTGTAATACTAGGCTGAACGGTCGATTCACAATTTTGATAATTTCATGGAGAAGAACATAAAAGTTTCAAAAAATTTGGTGTGGGAACGTTTTTTGTAAATATTACAGTTATTGGTTAAATAGGCAAAATAAATGCTAGTGCATCAGGACATTTTTCCCTGGTCTAGCTGGGAATTGTACTATTTATAAACGGCTTAATTCAAATATAGTTATTTCTTTTGTGTAGTGTAATGGATTTTTGAAATTTTATTCAACTTAGTTTATTTGTTAGTTTTCCTTTTTTATTTGTTATAAACGTATATGTAATCATTTGAAACTTATCACACTTTGTGATTAATGTATGGTTGAATGAATGTATGGTGCCTTCGGTAACAATGCTTTTATTTAAAATTCAATGTAGAATGCAGACTTCTCTTTTGATTGATGTCACTCTAGTTTTTTTTTTTAAGCTGCCTTGGTGGCCTAGTGGATAGCGTACTAGGCTTTCACCCTGAGGACCCGGGTTCGATTGCCAGCGAAGGCTTGGCATTTTCATTCGCTATAAATTAGCCCAAGTGTGCACAATAGTCGGACGTTAAACATAAAAAAAAAAAAAAATTAGTTTTTTTTAGCATGTTAGTATGGCAGTGTCCTTTCTTTGGATGGTTTTTTTGTTTTACCGCAAAAAATATGTTTTATTACAGCAAATAATAATAATAATAATACTGTGAAATTTCATTTAAAACTTGGAAAAACCACCACTGAAATTTATCTTTCATTAAAAAAGTATATTACAATGAAGGTTTACCATGTGCGTTGGTTTTTGAATGGTTTAAAGTTTCCAAGATGGCCAAGAATTATGTTGAAAATGATGTTCTCCCAGGTTGTCCTTCCACATCAAAAATGAATAAAAATATAAAAAAGTTAGTGATATGATCTGATATGATCCGACCATTAACTATTCATGCGATTTATGAACTGTAAAAATTGACAAAGAATATGTAACGAAAATTTTACATAATTGCAAAAAATGTAAACTAAAATGGTGCTTAGAATTCTCGCAGTCAAGCAAAAATATGCTTTTGAAAATGTTTGTTCTGACACTTTGGATACCATTGAAAAATGACCCAAACTTCTTGGAAAGACGGATGACATGTGATGAATCGTGGTTTTTGACTTCAGTTTTTGACACTTAGAAAGCAGAAACGAAGTGTTAATCCATGCTTTGGAAAGCCCCTAACTTGACAGAGAGCTAAAAAAACCTCAAATGAACAAATCAAAATTTAAAGTGATGATGATTGTTTTTTTTCTGTATCCATGGGATTGTGCACCTTCATTGGGTTCCTGAATGTTTAAGCTATTAATCAACATTACTACCTTCAGACTATTGTTAAACTCTGTTAAAAAATCAGAAAAAAATTATTAAGGTTCTTCATTAGGATAACACACTGGCTCACACTGCATTGTCTGCCAAGACATTACCAGCAAAGTGTAACATTCCAGTGTTCAATCATCTGAATTATTCGCCTGACCTGACACCGTGTGACTTATCTGTTCACCAAAGTCAAATCTGCATTAAAAGAAACAAGATTCAGAATGTTAAAACGGTGAAAGAAAAAGTGGCACTCGTCATGAAAGAGCTCACAAAAGAAGACTTCTAGCTCTGTTTCGTACAATGGAAAATCAGCATGGAGTCTTGTATAGATAGAGGAGGGGTGTATATTGAAGGAAATAATAAATAAATGTGTACAAATTTAAAGTATTTTACATCATTTAGTCTTTATATCATACCACACCTTGTACTGTTCTTTGAACTAGTAGGTGTCTTTGACAACATTGCGTTTGTATGGTAATGTCAAAACACAAATTGTTATTGCATGTCAACGTCTACAATAAAGTAACTGTGACAATAGGTCATGACATATCTATGTAGGTAAATGTATAAGTTAGTACAATTTGACATAGATGTAAAGGACCGTAGCCTGATATCATTCAACTGACCTTTTGTACGATATTTGAAATATATATTGTATAGTATTTAATCCTTTTGCTGTGTTCTTATTTTTCAGTTATTCTGCTTAAATACAGTTGTATTGCAAAAATATTTAACATATCACAAAAATATTTAACATTTTAGAAACATTTTATAAAACTGAAAACATTTTTGTGATATCTAGGTGGCTGGTGGAAGGTTTTTGATGTAAAAACCTCTTAATTGCTACTTACACTTTTGAGACAATATATTTTGTTAATTAAATGTACAAATGTTTCCTTTTTAATCATACTTGTTGAAGTGACAAGTAATTTTTTAGATGCCCTGTAGAGTTCAGCACTGTCTAATTGTGAAATATAATAAATGTTCGAGAATATCATAGTAAAAGTAATTTCTTTTAAGTGCAAGCTAAACTCCTCTAAAATTGCAGCCAAAGGGGTGAATCTTACTAGCCAACATAAAAACATTCATTTTTATGTCTCTTGTTTAAAAAATTTATCTGTGTAATTATTTTATTAATTTTATAGTGTAAAATCTATTTTTGTTGAGCTTCCAACCTCATTTATTTGATGACAACAGTGATACCAGAAACAGTTCAAGTAGTGTTATCTCTCCCTCCTGGAAAGTTTCAGTTTCCAGTCTGTCTGGAGGGGCAAACTTCTTTTAATAGGACCTATCTGATGTACTGAGAACTCCCACTTTGGAAAGAAATGAAATTGTCTAAAATTACATGATATACAAATGATTCGTCCTATTATATGAAAAATCAGATGCTACATTTTGTGTAGAGGACTATTTCACGTCCTGGTGATCATTTTGTCAAATATTGATGTTGCCTTCATGCGGCACATATACGCAGTCTGAATATTGGAGAGAGGATGTACGTATTTTGACTGACTGCATGTGATTTTGAGCAGAACAAGCTTTCAAACCATATTTATGGTTTATGAGTCAAGGTGATGCATTTTCTACTTCAAAATTTAAGGTAATGTGAAATATGATTTCATTGGGTTTATGGGTATTGCACAAAAACAAAACAATTGATATAGCTGCTGGACTTGCAGTGGAGATGAGCTTTGTTTTGAATATGATGCAGGAAAAATTGTTACAAGAGGTGAGAGGTAGTAGGTTAAGGGATGAAAGGTGACTACCAGATGCCATGAATTCAAAATTTTGAAGAAGCCACGTAAAAATTAACAAAGAAGTCCATCCTTTACTTTTGCCTCAAATTTTTAATTAAGGGGAAATAGTGAATCATATCTTTTGTCGATGTGACCTTTTCACAGTTCCTTTCTTGGAATACATGAAACACAGATGAAGAAGACAAACTATATATCCTAAATTACATAAATGAAAATATTATCAGAGTTAGATTCTTCAATATCCACCCAGGAATATTATCAGGTTTTTGTAAATGCAGAATACAGTATTGTGTCATTTAAATACAGTGTAAATAAAGATTATTATTGTGTTCATTTCTTTTCATTTTTATGTGTTTTTTTTTGTTCCTTCATGAGAAATACTGAATATTCCCCCTCCCTTAATCCTTTAGTATTGCATCAGATTTCCGAACGGTTTGGACTATCTAGTCTGTGTAATTATTCCTTTAAAATGTTAATTAATTCTGGTACAGTAGAACTCCAATTATCCGAATCAAATGGGACCGGACCCCATTCGGATAATTGGATTTGTTTAGTAAAAAGGGTACATATGTATATGTACATTGCAAACATACATATTTTAAAGAGAAAAAGCTTATTTTCCATGCTATATGCATTTTTAATTAGTAATTGAATGAAATGGCAACACTTGCATGTTACATATATGTGGTACATATTCGTGGCATACATGTACTGTGGTACATAAATGAATATTTTACATGGTATACATATGTATACATTATACATACTTGAAAGTCATTGTTTTCTGAACATTTCAGTCAAAGTAAGCTGTTTGACTGTTTGATCCATTTTCAATGAAGCAGAATTTTTTTTTTCTTGAAAGTAAATTCGGATAATTGGAGTTCTATTGTATATTTATCGTACAATAATAAAACTTGCGGAGTAGTGTGCCAGTTAATTTGAAAGTGGACGAATTCGTTGTAACTTTGGCTTGTTGAATACAAAATCATTTGGCATAAGGGGGAACAAAGGAGGCAGTTGTGCCCTCTAATATTGTGAAGAATTATTTTTGAATTTTATAAACATGTAACTAAATGTTTGGCAAATATGTTTTACGTTGTTCTGTTTAAGAGCACTTTATATTTTGAATTTTTTTTGCTAATTTCGACAACAAATGTCATCAATAACTGGTTTTCGATAATTTTAGATTCAAATTCAACATTGAAAATTATTGGTAAAGATCAGTCAAGATGAGACATCGTTTGACTGCATATCTTTTACGTCAGTATGTTTGGAATATTGTGTGGTCTCATATTTTAAATGACAAAAAAACAGCTTATAAAGGTAAAAGGTCAAGCCTGCAGAAAAACTATAATAAATGCATTTAAAATGTGATTTTCTCAAAAACATATTTTATTATCAATGTGTATAATTAAAAAAAAAATGTTTTAATATGGTGTACAAATACATGGCTATGGTATGAGCTATGATCGTGTAAATCAGTTAGTTACTTCTGTTTTAGCTGATTTTTTTTAGCAATTTTATCTACTTCCACAGTTCCAGTCGTCCTTGTCCACATAAAAATGTGCTGAATATATGCTCGTAATAATATGATCTGGTTCAATAAAGAATTACCTATATTATAAATCCAAGGTAAATAGAATACAAGGTATATGGGCCACGCGCATGTCCTCCCCACCACTTGCCGGCTATGGCGCGTCATCGGGTCAAACTCAGACGTAGTGTTTAGTAGAAAACAGTTTATAATGTTAGTTTTAGTAACTGTATTATAGTAATTGCAATAATAATTCTTTTTGTATAACATTATTAACGCTGTTAATTACTTTACTTACTGAATTCGTACATTGTCAAAACGGAAACTTTTTATTTTATACAATATAACATATTGTTAAAGTAAGTTATAGGTTCATAGATTGAAAAATTCAAGAGTTATTTTTTATTTGAAAGTTAAAAGCACATTACACTATGAATTAAATATCTGAGGATGTTCCTTGACAGTTATTTGGTTGACTGTGAAAACATACATCTGGAATAAAAAATTAGCAATAAATTAAATTACAAAGGACCAACCTATGTACGGGCTTTTATATCCCCTTTTGGTCCTTTTTTATATATATTTTTATATATAATAGGAATTTGGTATTAAATAAATAAATAGCACATAGACGTATTATGCAAACAGTAAAATAAACATACGCATTTATTTTATACGTATGTTTATAAAATTTGGTACGGATGTAACAGGATATGGTAAATTCATCTACTGAAGAATAATTATTTAGTTTGTCTGTCAGATTTTTCATCACACATTTTTCTTTATTTAGCCCATTCTCACGGTGATATTTCAAAAAGTCTCCAATTTTACCACGATGCTCAACCATTCTTCAGTAGGATTCATAAGGTAGCCTTTTGACAAAGTTGCCAGCTAATTCCTTTGATTATTATGGTACTCGTTTTTGGATGACCGTATAGAAAAGTTGAGACGATTTTTTTTCTTGACTCTATACGCTTATAGCGTATCCAGCCATCATCTTCACTAGCTTGCAAGTCATTTAAGGCTCCTCCTCTTTGTCGGATTATCAGAAAAAAATATTCTTAAACTTAGTAACATTGCTTTGTAAAACCACATTTTTATTTTTAACCGAGGCCAGTTCTTGTAATGCAAATTGAATTTGATCCTTCAAAAGTAAATTTTCATTTCTTCTACAGAGGCATTATTTACAATGATATTTTTATTAAAATTACTGACTACGGAAAGTGGGTTTCATTTACAGAATTACACGTTACAATTGCACCAACGTCATTTCAGTTTACAGGTGATTTTTCTTGTATATTTCCATCGGACCCGTCAATAAGTTTTTTTCAAATTATTATTGACGGGGTAAGAAACCCGTCAATAAGTTTCTTGGTTTTCAAATTTTCTAATCCTTGTCGCTCGTTCAGAATCAACACATTTATTTTCAACAGTGAAAATGTTAAAACGTGGAATGGCACCGGATTTAACAGGTTTTGTATTTAATAATTAGGATTTAAAATCCCTTTTGAAATCATCATTAAAATGAAGTGAACAGACTTTAACATTATCAAAATTAAAAAATGATCTACTCGTTTACACGCATGAACCCACGCTTTTCTCAGGCCTTCATCTTTTAGAATTCTATGAAATGTAATTCCTTTCCCTTTACAATTCTTATCATTATTATAGCAATTGACAATAGCGCAACCAGGCATTGTTATGCATACACAATTATACAATACTAAACAAAATACATTATGAATTTTTTAGGATTCAAAACATACTTAAATCTTTTCTTATATTTATAAACCTGAAACACAATTATCACACAGTATTGTTGTTGACACTTTTTATTTAAAACACAACACCTACAGATTAAGTAAACACATCGAATCTTCAACTACATTTATAGAACATCAAATTGTTTAGCGGGAAACTACATACAGTAGCAGTAAAGAGTTTGACCCAGTGATGTCACACGCATACCCACTGTGGCCCCCTTACCGTGTATTCTATTTACCGTGGCTAAATCCTTATAAGATAGAGGCAATACAAATTTATTTTGTGATACATAAATTGAGCAGTCGATCAACTAACTTAGATTTTTAACATTTACTGTGTAATTACTAGAAATGATTTTTAGCGTTTCTAAACCAATAGTCATTGGAAAGTGAGGTATTGGAGCAGCCATCATAGTAGGACCCAGACCTGGGATAATGAAATGAGCGTCAATCCTAACCTTTAGATTACTTTTTGAGGGTGGCATTAAATTAATTACATTTATTTGTGTTGTGTTTGTTCCTGTTAGCACACTGATGTTCGAAATTTCATTGAAATTGCACAAAAATTCATACATTTAAAAATCATTACTTTTTTGTCAACATTTTTGAGAATCTGATTTCACTATTGTAATCAGTGTTAAAAACTGCTAAAATTAAGATTTTTATATTTGACAGTTCATTTTGTATTTTCAGTGTAAGTTTAAAATGCTACAGTATGCAGATTTCAGTGCCGATTATGATGGTGAAATCAGAACTTAAAAAAGATTAAGGTAAAGAAAAATACTTCTGAAAATTCGCTGCCATCATGTCAACAAGGACAGATTTTTTTTATATTGGTGTTGCCAGATATCTGAAAAAGTTGTGAATTCGAATAACGAAAACTAGGTTGATAATTATATTTTACCGTTTACAGTTTCTAAAGAATTTTATTTAATATTTGTATTAAGTGAACACATCTCTCACTACTTTATGTTCCACTCAAAGCTATAGTTCAATTTGCTGCCAAATTTTTCCAAAATTTTTCTCCAATTTGATTTTATATAATACAATCAATACGCAATCACTTGCTTTCCTGACAGATAGTATATTGCCTTTATTAATTGGAGCTTGTAATTATGTTTTGCTACTCATTAATCAAAATTTAATTACACTCTTGATATTAGCCAGTTTAAGTACCTGTTTTTAATAAGGGGGGGGAATGAGACAAGCAATTAATCCTCTACAGTTTGATTATATTTCACTGAACACATTATTATTTGTGATTAAAGAACATATATGTTCCCTGTTTGTGTAGCAGAAGTATAGAATATTGAAAAAGTGAAACGTAGGAAATAAACTCTTTAAAAGGTTTAAGATTGATTGAGAGATTATTAGAACAATGGTTTTTTAAGAATACATTTTAAATACCGACAATTTTGAAAGGATATAAAGTGAAAATAAAACTCAAATCAACAAAAAAGAACATTTTTACAATTTGTTGAATATATTGTGGTTAAGGAAATGCTATTAAAATATAATTGTAAATACAGTCATTCATTCTGCTGACGTACTGTTTTTTTCAGGGATGTACAACATTTTCTAGGTTTGTACAAACTATATAATTTGTCTAAAAATATTCAAGAGGATGATGGAGAGCAATACTGAACATTCCGTCCAACGATTTAGAAAAGATTTGTTAGTCGAGTTGTGCTAAAAAAATTCTGGGGATTTTAATTTTTTGAAAACTTCGTCCACCCCTTAATGTTTGCCCCTTCAAAATAGTCTCCATAAAATATTCACTTATGCCAATGCTTTTTTCAATCCATTAAACATTTCTGGAACTCATTCTTGGAGATGTTAAATCTCTCAGCGATACACTTTTAATGTCACCTGTGCTTGCAAAACAATGGCCCTTTAAGGTTCTTTTTATTTTTGGTAACAAAAAAAATCACACTGGGCCATAATTACAGTGTTGTTTTTGGCCAAAAATTTATAAATAAGTAATGAAATGTAAGCAGGTGCATTATAGCGATATAATTGCCATAAATTGTTTTGACATAATTCCTAGGGATTTTTCCAGATTGTTTCATGCAAACAGTGTTGAAATTGTAGTTGTATTTTTTCTTAGTGATATTTGATTTTGTGGCAAAAGCCTGTCCATTTGCCATTAAAGCCAAAGAGCAGTGAACTCAAGTGAACCCAACTTTTCGATCTTGGCAATCCAGAATACCTCCATTGGGACGATTGACCTTAAACCCATGTTTCATCACCTGTTATAACACGTCACAGTAGTTCATTATTGTTGACTTCAACAATTTTATGACACATCTCGTATGAGACAAAAAGTGAGTATCCTGTTGAACTGTTGTGAACATTTAAAAGAATGCTTAGCTACGGTTAATTGGGGCTGGAAACATGGCAGTATCAGGATTCTGTGATAAGAGAAAAAGTCTTGATAGAGAAAATTGAAAATTACCAGGCGGTAATTAGTCTAGACATAGACGCAGCTTTAAGTAGCAACAATAAGGCACTTAACGGAAACATAAGCATGTTAGGAAACAGTGAAAATAATTTTACATCAAGACTATTTAACAGTTATGTGTTCCAGCAAATGTTCACTAAATGGCTTAACTAAAGTGCGTATTTAATAACGTTCCAGTCAGTCCTTGTCAGCTACGTAATAAATACTCATAATGGTCCCTCATTTTCTCGTTCATGTTTTGCCTAAAGCATTTCCAGAAACAATATTAATCAATATTTATCTCAGCAGAAACTAGACAGACAAGGTCTACTTGTTGCAGTTGTTTGTTAATATTAAAATTTAATGAGGGTAATGTCAAACTGAACATATGTAGTGAAAATGTTTTAAGTTCAGAACATTTATTATTGGAAGTATAACCTCATTTACCCGGACGAATTAAAAGCCGAATATCTGAATAAACCAGAACAAGAAAACATTAAATGGAAACTTTCAGGTTTCGTTATGAAAAAGTGACTCCGGTAATACAATATTTTTAACATGGACATTTTATTAGAAATATTAAATTACTGTATTACACTTCACAAAATTATTTACGAAATATTGAGTTTTCTTTGCTTCAGACTTATTTCCCGTTTGAACACGGCATGATCGTGCAACCGTTTAACCATCAATTTGTCATTGTGTCAGATATTTTACCCATTCACTGACATCTTCCAATATCAGCATTTTTGCGGTCGTTGAAATCGCTTCTGCTAGCTTTCAGAAGGTGTAATAGCTTAGAGATATATTAACTTATAGATTCGTGTTTCCCTCAGCAGTACTGTGTTATAAGGTAGAGATCGACCTGTGTAATAAGATAGAGATTCCGTACTGTGTATTAACTTAGAGAATACAGTGCCTTCAAGTGTGTTGCACCGTGCGTATATGTTGCCAACACTGCTGCTTGCAGGCGCTTCAGTATCTTTTATCTAACAAGTAGAACTCGCTTAATTAAAGATAGATATATTATTAAAATATAAAGTTCATTTGGATAGGTTTTGTTCTGAAAGGCTTATGTGCAATGCTGTAAATGTATACTAATTTACATAGTAGTAATAGTAATAATACTATAAAAATATTGTTTGAAAGCTGCTTTATTCAAACCACGTCCGAATTGAATTAAGCAAACAGCCGTAAATTAATGAATTCATGTAAACTTGCGCTGTTTTTTTTCAATAAAACACCAATATTTCTATTATTCTATACAGATAATTGTCAAAAATAAACATTTAGATGTTGTTGACCATTAAGTCCACCTGTTTCTTTACTAATTACCATAAACTTGGTTTTAGTAATGTTTAATCCATACAAATGATTATTATTTTAAGGATTTTCTTGTTAAATCCTTTTTACCAGAAAAAAAATGTCTTATACTATCCTTCAGAA
Source organism: Callitettix versicolor (assembly GCA_022606455.1). Classification (NCBI taxonomy): domain Eukaryota; kingdom Metazoa; phylum Arthropoda; class Insecta; order Hemiptera; family Cercopidae; genus Callitettix; species Callitettix versicolor. The sequence continues at coordinate 22,053,575 of CM040189.1, forward strand.
TGGCAAAATAAAGTAATAATAAAATTTTAAAGCATAATTTTTGAAGAATTTCATTATAGGACAAATGAAAAAGATATGAAATTAAGAAATTCCAGAGTTTTTTTTAAAGATCTAGACCGGATTTGTTGAAAAATATAATTAAAAGCAAAAAATTTTGTGTTATATTTCTGAACCGTTTGTTTTATTTTCTAACACAGACACAACATTTACACATGGTACAACACACTTGACAGAACTGTAGTCTCTAAGTTAATACACAGTACAGAACCTCTATCTTATTACTCAGGTCGATCTCTAACTTATAACACGGTACTGTAGAAGGAAAAATGATTCTCTAAGTTAATAAATCTAAGCTATTACACATCCCCGACTTCCTCATTCATCAGGTGCCAGACTATGTTCACAGCGTTTGTGACTTTTCATGGTGATTAAATTAAAATGGGAAAAGTGTCATTAATATGTAACTACTGGATTAGTTTCATAGTGTTTTTGCATGCAGGCAAAAAGTGTGATAGCAGTAGTACTTTTGTTTTTGCGGGATCAGTTCGATCATTCGAATATTTTGTAAAGTGTAATGAAGCCTACAATATTAACATTTCAGTTCTTAGATATTTGGTACTACAGTGATTTTTTTAATAAAATATATGTAATGTGTGCAGTAAAATGAAAGTGTATGGAACAGAAACTGAAAGTAACAAAATGTGATTAGATAACGGCAAATCAGTGAAACTCTTAAGTGTTTCATAAACTCTCAGTGTCTGTATGTATAACAACAATAAGGATTACCTCCATTACGAAAGTTATTGTTTACTCTAACAATAACAGTTATGGGCACAACAATGTTTAAAAATGAAGTATGTCCACCAGTATAAAATGAGTGAGCAAGGTAAAAGAATACACAGTTATTATATTTAACAAAAATAAAGTTTATTTTAATGATTTCAGTGATTACAAGATAATTTGTTGAACAGTTGCGACCATTTTCTAATTGTGTACTGAATTTTCAAGCTTGGGTTTTTGTTGTATAACAATCAAGGCAAAATATGTTTGTATAATATCTATATTCGCAGTATTTTACTATTAAATGTTCTCAAAGCGCCTCGGTGGCCTAGTTGATAGCATACTAGGCTTTCACCCCGAGGACCCGGTTTCGATTCCCGGCGAGGGCTTGGCATTTTCATACGCTATAAATTCCCATCGTCTGCATTAGCCCAAGTGTGCACAATAGTCGGACGTTAAAAAAAAAAAAGTTCTAACCATCATTAATGTTGTTCAAAAGAATGAACGTTCTTTGGCTGTGACCTCATTATAATATTTAAAACTAGTAACTGAAAATTAGTTTTTTTTAAAATCCTGACAATTGCAAGACTTTTAAGAAACTTGGGTATTTCAAATTATTTTTGTTTTTAACTCATCAGTTGCTTTGTAATCTTTTAGAAGTCCTTTTTTCCTTTTTTTAAACCTAGCTTGGCCTAGCCCAAGCCTGACCTTGTTGGTAAGTACTGAAAAAGGAAAAAAGCTGTTCAATAAAGTTGTCAAAACATGTTTCTGTTTGCCAAATACCAAATAGTGAATGTGTTGACATTTGGTGAATAAACATACAGGTAACACTGTCATTTGTGTAATCATGTCATGTCTGTACTGTGGCCTACTAACCAAATAGCAGCCATTCGTGTTTCGGCATTTAGTAAATAGTTCATGGTATTGTCTGTGACTACTAATATATGATTTAACAGGTTCTATAAAATGTGAAATTTGTTATTGTTCGTTAAACTCAGTATTTACAGCCTATTGTGACTGGTAAGGCTGGATCCTAGAGTGTAAAGAGGTTTATTGCAGGTTAGAAAATTTGCATAAACGTTTATCATTTATAAAGTAATTTTCCTGTGTAAACTATAATAGTTGATAAGTAATTTATTTCTGATTTTAGTACAGTCGTATTAGATTGGTTTATATACAGTTCATGAATTCAGTCATGTTAAATTATCACGAATCATTAATAACTTTACTGTTAAGAAACTAGACGGTATTGTAAACACTATTGTAGTAAAAACTTTGAAAGTAAATTTATGTTCTGAATATCAGTTTTATAAAAAAAAATATTTTATTACCATTTTTTGTCATATCGAGAAGTAAATTTGTTGAATGGCACTAATTTGGCTTTCTCTTAACCGTAATCGTTTAGTTACAATCTTCGTTGTTTTTTATGTTTGGTTTAGGTAATTTTTTTATAATTATTGAATTCTGATTATTGTATTAAAAAACTTGGTTCAGGCATTTCTAAAAACATACTTTTTTAATTATTTGAAAACATTCTTGTTATGTATAACTGAAAGAATACTTTCACAATATTTTGTGAACTGTATTAGCTGTATATATATTAAAAGTATAATTTACTAAAGAGTTTACATTTGGTGTGTGTGTGTGTATGTAAGGTATTGAGACTTGGCTAAATAATAAAAACCAATAATTATTATTTTCTTTAAAAATACATAGACAAACTCAAGTGAAGATCACACATAATTTTTAAACGTTAATACACTGGAAATTGGTTATAACGAGATACAGACGGCCAACAAAATCCTGCTTTTTGTCATCCAGCTTACTGTCCTGACCTTACACCGAGCAATGTCAAATTTGAGTGTCACGAGCAGCATGTTGGAAAGTTTTGCTCAACTTTCTTCGCTTTTTGTTATGTTTTGTTAACGTTCTCCCGTCAATGAATGATTGAAGCCAACGAAAAACAGTTGGAATTGATGTAACATCTTCACCATATACACTGCACAGCTCACGATGAATTTCAGTACTTTTGCTGTAAAAGAAACAAAAACATACACACTTAAGAATCGGCAGTAGGAGAAAGTAGAATCTCCATAGTTGTTGGTGTGTGACTGTCCAAATGGTGTAGAACTTTTTCAGTGCTGCCATTACACCCAGACAAAAGTTCCCTGCGACTCCTGGACTTTACCTGCCTACTGTGCGGATTAAAAAAAAAGTAAAACTTACTTTTGAGGCACTCTTCATATTAATTGTTTTATAAATCATACATACACGTTTCATAAATGAAAACGTAATTTCCCTGGTGTAGACATAATGTGGCTACTATATATGTATTTTGTATTATCATAAAATGCAAGTTCTTATTTATAATAAAACTTTATAAATCTTGGTTATACCAAGAGGTAGTGTTATCTCATCTAAAATTATTTAATTTATCATGGAAATTATAAAGAAACCCAAATGGATCCTAGTATTTTGCACGTTATTACAGAGTTCTTGTTACAAGTGAGCTCGTTATAACCAAATTCCACTTGTAGTTGTGCTTGTGAAACATTGATAACTTTATTGGTGCTATATTATGTGTGTTTTTTAATTATATATTTTGCAAAACTGGTAATCTTATTAAATTATTTACTCTTATGTGATTGTGATGTAGATGGTGTACTAAAAATGGCTGGGAACTATATAACCATACTGATGAGTACAGTGCAGATAAACTGAGGCCAAGTTCAAACAGATGTTATGGACTACAACAAAAAAGTGTAAGTGAATATATTACTGTATTTCTAAGTTTGAATTATGTATATGAACTCTCTTTAAATCAAAAATAAATTCAAGATTTGATAAAATCCTTTTCATATAAGTACAATTAAAATTATGAACAGACTCTCAAAATACACCATCAAATCCACCACTACATTACTCTGTAGTATTTAAGCTGATTAGTTGCCTAATCTGAATTAATTTCATTTTTGTTCATTGTTATAATTGCAATAATACGTTTGTGTGTAAGCTGGTTAAACGTAGTTATTGAAAATTAATGAATGAAGGAATAAAAAGATCTGGTTGTATCGGCTTGTCACCTGCAGTACACTTTTGAAAAATACACGAAATAGGCTGCCTCGGTGGCCTAGAGGATAGCGTACTCGGGCTTTCACCCCGAGGACCCGGGTTCGATTCTCAGCGAGGGCTTGGTATTTTCATACGCTATAAATCATCCCATCGTCTGCATTAGCCCAAGTGTGCACAATAGTCGGACGTTAAACACAAAAAAAAAAAAAAAAAAATGAAAAATACATGTACCAAAATTGTCTCTTGACATTTATGAGAGGCGACCATGTCTTGAAACGTAAATTTTATACACATTTCTTACAGCTTGTGTAGCCTTCAAACTTAGTTTTATACACAACCAGCTTGATGTTCCATTTTCGGCTGGCACTCAAGTGCCATGAAACATTTCAAATTACAAGAGTACGAAAGCATGTTGTCTAGTCATCTGTGAAAACACAACTTACTTGTCGAGTGATTACTACTGAAACAAAAATAAATAATAATTTTTTATGAAATTGTGAGAATTAAAAATTGTGTAACACTTTCACTGCTCAATTAAATTTGTTTGCTGTTACATGAAAATAAACAGAGAGCAGAAAATATAAGTGCGGTATAATTGGAAGTAAATGTAGAGGTACAGTGTTGCAGCTGACAGCAAGTTAGGAATTTAAAAAAATATTTACTCTTAAGTTAAAAAAACAGTCACTAAAAATCAGTTATTTCATTATGTGAATGTGTAAAGACATAAGTTTATTTTTCTAGGGACCTAAGACAATCTACACTCCCTGAGGAACATGGAGGGCATAACGAATGTCAACTTGCGCTTCAGGTTTGAAGATACTGAGCCAGGTGACAAACGACAACACTGCGATGGTGTTCCAAATACTGGAATGTGACTACCATTATATTTGGACCTCTAGAGTGCGTCGTTAACCCTCCTTGGCAAGTTCTTACAATGGTCTAGCCAACATCACTTCAGCGACTGAGACATCTTCGTGGAAGATTCACCACAGGTGCCACCACTATCGTTGTTGCAGTGGCTGTAGAGATCATCTTCATAAAAGATTTGCCACAGCTATTACCAGCGCCAACAACAATCCCTGCCAACCTGATGGAAGAAAACTTACTTTGCTAATAATTTCAGAGATTAAGGCGATCTCTGACATTAAAGTGTCACCTTTTAATTGTGAGGAATTAGGCTTTAATAGTGTTTGAGCATTAATAGAAGCGCATGTAACACAGTTCAAAGCCTTTTTCAGTCTCAGTTCATCTGTAAATAAAAAAAATATGTAAAGAATATTTTCCAATTCCAAACAATAAAAAAAATACTAACATAAATATCGAAACTATGAAAACTCACTAACCTACTTGCCAGCACTCTTTCCAATTCCTTTTACTTACCCTTTCTGTAATTTAAACTCGTTTTATATAGGATACACATAATCATGAGGTATAACAGGTTAGGTCATATGTACTTTGTCATTTCAGTATTGCTGCTTTGGCTTACTCACACTTTCATTTGATTGATATTTTTTAAAAATTTTGTTACATGTTATGACAGTTTGAGAACTGCATTGCAAGGCTCAGTGCTGAGTTAGGAAAACTTAGTAGGTTGTTTGTTGTAACAATGTTTTTGTATTGAGGAATTAAAAAAAACGTTCCTGTGTTTGTGTAGAAGCATTTAAATACATTTGTATTCTTACATTCAGAAATATGCTACAATTTGCAAACAGATTTTTCCGATTTTCTCACCAGATTATTATTTTATTTAATACCAACGTATATTTTTGTTGTTACACAATCATCATTAAATTGTATGAAATTAAAACTGTGCTCGCATCGATTGAGGCATGTACTACTTCATTAAAACCGATGTAATTTCTTTACAAATTACAATGAATAAATAATTATATTTAATAATGTTAAAAACGAGAAAAAATACTTTATTTTTACAATGAAATTGATTTGTGCGCAGATTGACATCGCTTCTAAGAAGTACATGTACACTTTCTCAGTTACTTATATCGTTTTTTTTTTTTAATGAACATGATGTTGACTATGAGTGTGATGATTGGGAGTATTGCTTTGACAAGGAAGAAGAACCTACTCTGGCATTATGGAGGGAAGATTATATAGGTTAGGTTTTATTAAAAAAATTAGATTAGATTAGAAACTAGAGGAAGGGATTAAACAATCATAGGCACTCTATTATAACTATTGTGCAACTAAATCTCTTAAGTACTAATTCAGCAGATCGGTGCCCTTAGTAAGTTTCAACAATCTGCTGACTACTTCACCATGTGAAAGGTCCCTAGAATTCTGGAAACCAAAAGTCCTTATCCTCCTGCTAGCAAGAACCTCAAAATTATAAATTGTAGCTTATGCAGGACACAGTTTCTCAGTGGTATATAACTGTCCTGTTTATTTGCACTTTCAGACCACCGTGCCCCATGATTTATTTTCCTGAGTTGTGCTCTGCCCAAGTTTCTCTACCATGAGAAACTGTTGGCCTTAAGAGGTGCTTACTATGGGAATGCCCATAAAGGTTATTCCATCTTGCCTGATGTTGCTTGTTAATCCACCTTTTAATAGCGGGTCCGATAAACTCAGATGCAGATGCAGTCTGTGTGCTTCCTCATTAATCTCAATCACCTTACGTCCCGGAATTCAGTGAAGAATGACATGGTTATCCAGGGACAGCATTGATTTTCTTACTGCTCTAAGTGCATTGATTTTCTCTACTCTGTAACTGCAAGTGCTTTGATTGCTGCCTGATTATCAGTATATATTAGGGATGGGCACTTCTGCTATTTTTAAAAAATATCAACAAACTGTTTGTTGGAAAAAAATAACTGTTTGGAAAAACAGTTTGAAAAAACAGGTTTAGAAAAATGAAACCCGAAGTTGTATTAGCAGCTAAAACATAAGCACAAAGGATCAGTTTTCTAAGACTACTTTTTCATTCCCATTACCACCATGTCCTTAACTGTTTTTGGGTGTAAAACATTTAGAAAAATATAATTAAATGTAGTAATAATTAAATTACATTCTCAAAACGTAATATATATGTATGCCATTTTATATTTACAAAATGCAATGAATTTCTAATAGAAGCATTATTTTTTTTTACTTAAAAATTAAATAGCCTTTGCATATTTACTGAAATGCAAACAATTTAGAATATTTTTAGTTGATTAAAAAATATTGATGATTGATAATAAATATAAAAAATATGTTTAAATAAAATTAGGTTATGTATTTACAAATTAGGTTATGTGAGATGTTACTGTCATATTTTTATTTGGGAGAAAGTAGGTTTTCATTTTTCAACACTGAAAAAAGTAACGTTAATAAGTAAAATATAGTAATAAGAACATAGGCCAAATATGTTTAAATAAAATTGGCTCTATATAGTTACAAAATTATAGGTAATTAACATTAGGTTATTACAGGTTAATGATAGGTTATTAACCTAAAATTATTCAAGAAATATACAAGAGTAGATATTGTGAATTTTAAAAAGTCCACACATCCAATAAATAATTAAAAACTATGCACTTGATTCTAAAAACATAAAAAAAGTAAAAGAAAACTTTCAAAATTGTCCACTAAATATTTTTAAATTTCTAAACACAAAGTAAACTACGGAGAAAAACTTATATATAACACAATTATGGCTGTTTTTACAGTTTAAAAAATGTTTGAACAACAAATTTTACATTTAAAACTTTCAAACAACTCGCAACAAAATAGAGATAAACTTTGACAACACCCAAACAGTTCTTACTTCACTACGTTGCAACAAGAAATAGAAGGAAAAAGTATAGCAAGTTAAAGAAAAGGTTGTACTGTTTGAAGGAAAACAGTTTAACAGGAAAATAGCAAGAAAAATGTTTTAGCGCTTGCGGCAACGTTCAAATAGAACGTAGGTGGTAGGGAAGTCCAAACTGTTGTTCCTTGTTTAACATCATGATCCAGTCCAATTCAAACTACTAGTTTCCGTTTGGCAAAGTAGTTTGTTTTTCGTAAATAGAATAATAGTTTGTTTTAACAGTTTGGAGTTTTCTTACCCATCTCTAGTATATATATATATATATATATATATATATATATATATATATATATATATATATATATATATATATATATTGTATCTTGGAGCCATCGTTATACCATACTGTATACCAGATCTTCAGAGTTTTCCAACACATGATCTTCCTCCTCAAATGTCTTAATACCATAAATGAATGTGGAATGACAACTTGTAACCGTGTTATTTGACCATCTGATCGTTCCTCATCATTAGAATCAGGTCATTGATCTATTCTGTGATTCTAGCATGCACCAAAGTTGTTCATAACCAGACTCGATTCTCTACATGCCATTTTATGTGCCTCCCCTATGACGTAAAGGTCAGTGGGGAGATACCCAAGATGATCTCCATCATTAGTGTTATGCACAGACCTCTGGATTTTAGTCTGAGATTCTTTTCCCAACTCTGTTCGGGACGTAGTCAATCACACCACAGCACCATAGCACATCATTGATCTAATGATCCCAGTGTAGATTTACTTCGTCATGCTTGGTCTGAGCACCCCATGTTTTGCCAACCATTCTTCTGACTGCCATTTAAAAATAATGTGTGTGTGTCTTATCGCTCTCATATTCAAAATTTTAGTTCGATTTGATTAACTTTCGGCACAAAAATTGATTTTGGTAATAACTTGAACAAGTTCGTTACCCAGTTATATAAGTTCTATTTAAGAGTTTAATAACGATGGTTATTTCATATCTTTAAAAAATTCACTTTTTTTAAAAATCTGATTTCACTATCCTATCAGTTTTAAAATATGTGAATTAAGCATTTTGAATTTTCAAAAACCTTTAATATTAAGAAATTTAATTTTAAGATAGGCTGGGTTCATTTTGTTGTTTTCAGTGTAATTCAAAGGTTTTATATACTAATACATGCAGATTTTAATGCTGTTTATGATAAAAAGTCAGACAATTTTATTTTTATTTGTTTATTACGAGCGAGACAGCTGCATTCAGTTATTATTTAATATTCATTGAACAGGTAATATGAATATTAATTGGTTTTTTGCGACTGTTACAGATTCTCTACCATCTTCTACTCCAGCAACCGTCAACTTTACCAATATGCATGCATAACTTTTATGGTTAAAAAGTTCTCAGAGTTATTTAACAGACATATTGTACTATTAAAATTAAATCTTCAGAAACAAAATTGTTACTATCATATTCACCATTCATTCATTGTTTTCTTAACCAACATGTGAATAGAAGACATTGCATGTGTGAGCGATGAAATTGAAAAAAAAATTTTTATTTCATTTTTCAAAATTGATTATTTCGGAAACAATTTAATTTTACCTATATGTATGCAATATTGGTTTGATTGTGGTAAAAATTATAATTTAATAAATTCTTTAATAATAAAGCTTTATATTTGTATTCAATATTATTACAATCCTTTTCATAAAGAAATATACTTTACCATTTTTTTTTATCAAAAAATTATGGTGTACATTTAATGTAAATATAAAATGTGAGGGAGAGCTATGCTGTGAAGTTATGTAGAAATTAGTTCCATGGTAGATAACTTTAGTCCTGAGTTGCTATACAAAACCGTATAACTTAATTATAACATTAAAATTATGATAAAATGTGGTTCAAAACAGTTGAACCTATAGATACAAATACGAGGTGTGTTCAGAAAAGAAAATACGAGAATTTTAATTTTTTGAGCAAAATATATATTTATTTATTCTTCTACATTGTTGTCACCTTCAAAATAGTCCCCATTGGAGATTATGCACTTGTTTATCCTCCAATGGATATTGGAGATGTAAGCGAGATTGTGGCGCTTCTTCCAATCCTCGAAACACTTCTCAAACTTGATCTTTGAGATAACCTTCAGTTCTTTCAGCGATGCGCTTTTAATGTCATCTACGGCTGTAAAACAACGGCCCTTTAAGGTTCTCTTTATTTTTGGAAATAGGAAGAAGTCACACGGAGCCGTGTCTGGCGAATATGGAGGTTGGGGCATTGTTACAGTACTGGTTTTGGCCAAAAATTCACAAACAAGCAATGAAATGTGAGCTGGTGCAAAAGCCATGAATTGTTTTTCCACAGATCCAGGCGTTTTTTTAGGATTGTTTCACTCAAATGGCGTTGAGCTTGTAGGTAGTACTCCATATTGACCGTTTCACCTGGTGGCAGGAATTCATGATGCACTATGCCATTAATATCGAAGAACACAGTGAGCATAACCTTCACATTTGACCACACTTGTCGAGCCTTTTTTGGTCTTGGCGAGCCAGAATGCCTCCACTGGGATGATTGGGCCTTAGTTTTGACATCATATCCGTAAACCCATGTTTTGTCACTTGTTATAATACGTTTCAGTAATTGTGCATCGTCGTTGACTTCATTTAGTAACTCCTGAGCAACTTCCATTCGCTGCTGTTTTTGTTCAAAATTCAACAATTTTGGAACGAATTTTGCTGCCACGCGTTTCATACACAAAACAGGAAACATTGTTATGACATGATCCAGTCAATATGCCAACATCATCAGCGACCTCTCTAATTGTGATTCGGTGATTGTTCATAACCATTTCTTTAACTTTTTCCACGTTTTCATCGGTTGTTGTGCTGGGGTGTTCAGGGTTTTTCGTCATCTTCAACGTCTTCACGGCCTTCTTGGAAACGCTTATACCACTCGTAAACTCTTGCTTTACTCATAGCAGACTCACCATAGGCCTTTGTTAACATTTCACACACTTTGTTACACTTTATTCCATTTTTTATGCAAAATTTGATACAAATTCTTTGATCCATTTCTTTTAACAAACGAAAATCGCCGAGCTTATAAAATTACGTCTAACCTTAGTGGCTGTCATAGACAAAGTCAACAATGAAAACAGCTGAAAGTTTTATCATACTTCAAGGGCATGTATACCAACATAATAAAAAAAATATTTGACAATCGGACTCTCCAAGCCCGCGAAATTTAAAAATTCTAGTTACAATACACCTCGTATATAACATTGATTCATTTCTTTTAATTTATAAAACACAGTGACCACATTGAGAAACTGTCATTGTCATCATTGCCTACAAATAAGTGAGAGATGAACACCTTAAATATTTATGGAATTTTTTTTACCTATGATCTGAATTTTGAATGACTTTTTTGACAGTATGGTGGTGGTCTTTAAGTAAAGTACAGCCTTTAGAGAGGGTTTTGATATAGACTGTGTACTGCTTCAAATTCTGTGCCTACACTGCCATTCCTTAATCTAAGCTGTTTGTGAATAGTCTACAGCTACAATTAGTGCAGTAAACAAATATTAGCATGCTGTGTACAGTTGTTTCCTCAAAAATCATATACTGTATTCAATGACGGCAATTACACACTACTGGATATAAAAGAAAAGAAATTACAGGTTGTGGTGCTCGATATGGATGATGGTCTTGAATTTATACATCTTGCCAAGTAGAAGCATTTTCTGGATAAGTTATAAACATTTTTTAATCATGAATTTCGTCATCAAAAAATGACTCCACCAGCTCTTGACATTAATAATGAAGACTTCCTTGTTTATCCAGACAAAAACAACTTTGGAAGAAGCTAGAAGAATTGGAACAAATAGTTACACATAACTAGCAAAGTAAATGTACTGAAAAAGAAAAATGTAAGTCTAAACACAGCATTTATTGAAAAAATTAATTTTTTTTGCTGGAACTGAAGAATATTATTATAGTACTGATAAAGAAGAGTAATAAAGAAAAAAAAAACTGGTTGGTTACTGCAAAAGTAAAGACCAAGCAAAAAAAATTGTCATTACCAAAATGGAACTATTAAAACTGTTCAGGTTACAAAATTTGACCCTTTGGTGGGCCACTGTGTGTGGCTATTGATATATTTCTAATCAGTTGGATAAATATTTACTGCAGCATACTCCACTATGCTGTCTTACTATTAGGTTTGACGTGTGTCAGACTTTGTTTACGCCTAGCGCTCAAAATTAAATCACATATTTAGATTTATTCTTTCAAATCAAATTTTTATTGATCGATATTTTTTGGATAAAATTTTGCAATTAATATTTTCATCACTGATTCATTAATGGCATATTTTTATAGAAATTAATAGTTTTTAAATAGATATATTTTTAATGTATAGTTTTATTATTCTTAAAAAAATCTCCGTTTATTTATGTAAATATTCGTTGAAATGTTTTTAATTATATAAAACAAGCCTTAGTTATTTCAACATTATAAATTATTACTGAAATGAAAAAAAAAACTAAATGCGGACCTAATACTAAAATCTAATTAAATTATTTTTAAACAGTATACATTCAAATCCCAAACATACATTATTACACTAATAAATAATAACTTTTATAAATAATAAAAAGTGTAACAGAACATTTTAATTCAAGTCACAAAAAAAACATAAGCAAATGCTGTAACATCAAGTTCCTACCATAAGTATAATAATCAGTATGGGAAAAATTGCAAAATGCCAATATAGTCTTGTCTAATGAACACTTGTATTAAAAAAAAATGGTTTATAATAGTAATATATAAATTTTTCAAGTGTTGACTGATGGCAGGAATGACAGATTAAATGTAAGTAATCAATGTGATAACAATTGTACATACAGTCACAAAAGCTGTCTTAACTTTTTCAATTAGATCGGTTATTCCCTCATAGATTGCAGCATTTCCCAAGTTTATTGGTTCTGTTATAAGAAAAAATAAATAGAAGTGGAACATAGAGCCACTATGGATAGGACAGTTAAGATGTAGCGAACAGTAACAAAAACCACTATGATGGCCCATCCGAACTGAGATGATACAATGCTAACCTCATCAGCAAAAAAAAGGATGTGTCCTTTTAAGGTGAGAGGAAGATCTGAATTACATTCAACTAACCGCAAAGAGTTAAGTGTTGATCGTAACTTTACCTAAGGTTGAAGCTGTACCATCCCGTAAAGTGGCTTATGGTCTGATAATATAGTTATCAGTTATGTAATACATAGAAAAAATAATAATATAAAAAAAGTATAAGAAATACTGTAAAACCAATTTTCAAAAAGTAATTCAAAGGAGTAAAAAGTAAACTGTACAAAAAGTAATTCAAAGGAGTAAAGAAAAAAAACATTTTTGAAATCAAACATTTACGATTATTATTCATAAAAATGAAAAGTACAAAAAACGAATAAACATAAAACATTACCAGATTATTATTTTTTAAATGGTATTCTTTTACTATCTCTGCTTCTTTTTTTGTCTTGTCTGCATAGTGCACAGATTAAATATTTTTGTAATTTCTTCTCTCTGACAAGTACTAGAGAAGTTCTATGCTGTCAGATGCAGTAGGTGGTTGCTTGGCACTTCATTGTGCTGATAAGAACACAAGAGTTTTTGCATGAATATTGCAATTGAGACTACATGTGAACTCTCAAGCTGTTTAATACTTTGTGCCCTTTCCAGACAGATCCTTGTTTCTCAAGTATAACTGTATACTTTGCTAATATTACATTTTCTGCTACAAAAAATATCGTAAAATTGTAACAGTATATTTTATGGCTCGTGAAAATATAAAAAGCTGATTTTTTTTTAATGTATACATGAAACATTCTGGAATATCAATACTTCTTTAAGCTAAATGCTGTACAATAGGAATGTTCTTAAACTGAAATACTCATTTAGCTTTTTATTTGCATGTTAAAGGGCTACAGACTGTTTAGTAAACACTAAAACAGTATGCTAACAAAAATGGCTCAATTAACCATACTACCCGAACAGTGTGTCCAAATTTAAAATTTTTAATTGCATGTATGATTAAATCTGGCAGTGCATTTAATCGAAACGATAAATTAAAATGTGTGTAGTGCATTTTTAAGGCATAAATAAAACATTTCCAAGTCATATTAATACACAACCAAATATATCTGGTATGGGTACAAAGATTATCAAGAAGGCATATGTTTTATATTGCCTTACTAATAAAAACCATATGTATTTTAAATGTTTTTATGAGTACACTGTCTTGTGTAGAGAATGGGCAAAAAGAAAGACAATATCAGAAAATTTTATTTATTTAATAAATAAATTGCAATGTGATTTAAAATAGTCTATTAGGTGTTGAATATGTATTATATAAGTACGTAACAAAGACAAAATAATGAAATTCGTATATTACAATTTTTAAAACTATATACTACAAACTACAAGAAAAATAAAGGAGGAAATGTATAAGTTAATTCGATGTTTTCTAAGTACTAAATTTAAGGCGTAGAATTAGCACAGGTCTTAAGTATAATTGCATAAGTATCTCACTCATTACTATTATTGCGAGTCATAAATTAATTATAATTACTATATACAATTCTTAAAAGTTAATATGTGAATTTGTGAGTTCAAAATTAAAAAAAAATCATTACTATAATGATTTTATTAGTGTGATTACGATACAAAAATAATCTACTCTCAATGATTATTAAATAGCTGTCATGCCCTGGAATCAATATCGGAATTAATTATTCAAAGATAAAATTTTATTTATGCAGTACCAATAAGTAGTTAAAGATAAATGAATTTATTTGTTTTTAAAGACATTAATTAAAATAAATTGTTTTTTTGCTGAAATTTTAATAAATATACATATTTATTGTTTATCTATTTTTGTAAATTTTTAATCAGTTGGTTTTAGCTAGGAATATATAAGGCAGTATATAGTGAAATGACTTTTGAAGTTTTCTATACCGTACACTATAGATTGGCTTACACCATAAACCAAAACTGTTAAAATATGTAGAAATAATAAATTTTCAGTACATTTCTCTGCCAAAGCCATTTTCACTCAACCCTGTTTGACATGTTTTGGAATAATTCCAAAAACTATTTATGTTATACTGTTAATTAAAGTTTTGTTCATATTAAGTTTTTAAAACTATTAAATTTAAAGTTTTATTATTAAAGTTAATTAGCAATTGTAAACATTAATAGTTTCTGAAAATGTATTTACCCAGAAAAATAATAAATATGACTAGTTAGAAAGACAATGCTAGACACAAAGTTATTTTTTTGTTATTAGCCCTAAAAAAATAATAAATCCCATAAGCACAATAGTAGAATCTGTGTTAAGCCTTTGATCAACAAATCTTCCATAACCTAAAACGAAATTATATTAAATTACTGTAGAGTAATTAATTAAAGCCTATTTGCTTTTGAAACCTTAAAGTCTGAAATAAAATCTATTTTCCAATAATACTAGTACTCCGTACTGCTGTAAAAGAAAATTGTCATGTGAGTAGTTGATTTAAGTTTTTGTTGTGAAGCCATAGTCAGAGCTGAAGTTAAATAATATGCAATAATAAGAAAAATTATAAAATATAGAACATGAACTGTCCAAAGTGATAAGTTTAAGAGAAATCACTTGACAAATTGGTAGCCATGCAATGCAATACAGGTACCACTTTAGGAGTTTTCTTTAATATATCATGTTAAAATTGAGTCGTAAAACTACTTTAATCAGCCTATCTACATGAAATCAGTTATCTGGTTGAGACATATTAACATACCAATTTTCAATAAATTCTTCTTTCAATTAAATAAAATATGGTTTTTATTTTAAAAAAATTGTATTTTAAATTGGCAGTTATATAGATACATTGTTTAACAATTTAAAAGAATGAAAGTAAACAGATTATGTAGAAAAAATGTTTTTTAAGTTAATGAGTTAACATTGTTGTTACTATTGAGGTTATAATGCAGTCTATATGCTATTTCTTTGTTCTTAGATACAGTAATAATATAATAAAGAATATAAACTATATACATTTTTAGTGTTATTTTGAAATTAAGTTTATTAACAAATTTTAAAAATTAGGTTTATTCCTCTTTTCATGCCTCTGTTGAGTTAAAAAAAATATTAATGTGGTTTGAAATGCAAAATATTTTAAAAAAAAGCATTGTCCATATTCATCATTTATTCGTTTTCAGTTTTATAGTTTTTAAGTTTGTAAATGGCCTTATTTTGAACTACAGCTAAGAAATAATTTTTAAAGTTTTTAACTGTATCTCTGTTAATCCCTTAACTTAGAGGAAAAGTTAAATCTATTTTAAACAAATACAGTCTTTGTTTTTGTACAAAATACATTAAAATGTGTATACCATATCTGAACTAAATATTTCTTTGCAACTTAAAATTAAAACGTTTTTCATATGATAAACGTTCTTTTTTAAAATTATTCAGATTAAGGGGAACATGGTGAAAAATAACTATCATTTAAGTAGGCCTACATACTGTATACTTTCTGTATAAATGCATGCTAATTTTAAATTATCTGTGTGTAATGTTTATAAAAAATTTGTTCTGTTTTTGAGCTAGTTAAAAATAGACATATAGTTTCAGTTAATGTTTTAAAATATTTAAGCCTACATTCATATTATAAATAAAGAGTCGGGAATCAATATTCTGAATATTCAATTCTTACGTTATTTGAGTTAATGTTATAATTTATTTGTGTAACTTTTAAAATGTAATAATTTATCCATTTCGTTAATTTTGCCTTAAGTAGGCTACATACAAATTCACATATAACTGAACACAGTAAATTATGTATGAATATTAGGAAACAAGCTGAAATACTAAAAGCAGTATTTAAAAATTAACATTAGTTACAGGATAAATTTCTGCTTGAATTACTGTACAAAAAGCATTGTGCCCAAACCACTGAAATATTTTATAGTAAAGATATTATCACACAATCGCAATGATCTATTTAACGTATTGGTTGCAATTTATTGGTAACTATTACATTACAGAGCACCACCAACAATAGCTGTTAATTTTTTTTTCAATACCAGGATGACCTTTAAGTCAGACGTCACTAGATTTTCATGTCTGCCTCAGTAGATAGGCATGTGACCATTTTTTTATTCGGAAAATTATAATAGACTTTTAGTCTTGTGATGATGTTGACATATTAAGAAAAAAATATTGAAATAAAAATAAACTATTGTATGGTATGACATAAATTATAAAACATGAACACATTACGAATCATGGCTTGTGTACCATACAATACTTATGAATGTGTGGATGTTTTATATATTTCTTTAACTTTCTTTGAATGTATCTTGTAGGCAATTTAAATGATATTTTGTACTGTTTCTATAATTAAAATAAAATTGAAACATGTTTTGTATGCTTTAAAATAATTGCATCTTTTTATAACTAAAATTCACTTTTAACAACTGACTTACGTGCCATCCTGCACATTTTTATTTATAACTAATTTTAACAGATTTTTTATTATTTTGTTATGATTTAAAAAAGAAACTTAAATTTTTACTTTCATTTGTTTTTGAATTTGTTTTTTAAAGTTTTAAAAATACTGTAATAGTTTTAATAATGTTTATCAGTAGTTCTATATTTCCTGATTTTTAAAAGCAATTACTTGTTGTTATTTTTTGGCAATAGAAGCAAAACCACTTTCAGAAGTTAAATATACTTGTTCCATGTTGTCTAAGATAAATTGGTCAAAATAAAATCCTGAAAAATAATAAAATTTACGCTTTCTACGACCACAATATCTTGTATTAGAATGAACTTATTACCGAATTTATAAAGTATTTTTAGGTTTAGTGTGTTATGCAAATATATATTATGGTAAAAAAATAATTAATAATGGTTTCACATTAAATTGATTGAAGTAGAGGCATTTAAGAACCCCTCCACTTCTAATGCAGTGTGTTGAGGAAGCATCATTTTTTTGTTCACTGGCAGTGTATTTTATTAAATACTACTTAACTCTTGATATTAATGTTAAACTTTCTTAAAGAACTAATTACAGATATAGGTAAACCCAAATTAGAAATTTTGTAATTGGCTAGTATAATCTCGAATAATTTTTTCCTGAATATAATTAATTTAGCTCTTCTATTCTACAAACTACAACAATATTCTTGTATAGTTTATACATAAATATTTTCCTGAATTAAATAACCTGCCAATATTCTAAATGGCCTACTAAAACCAGTGTATAATTTTTATTTGTGATCGTCTTTAAGTGTTTAAATGAAATGTCTGTTAAATGTTTTTGTTTTTCAAAAAAATTCTAGTTCAGGTATTAAAGTTTTAAGAACTAATGACTGATCAGTTTTTTTATAAATAAATGTTAAAAATATAATTATTGTTTTTTTAATAAATGAATATTAATGGTGTTTTGGAAAAAATATTTCCAAAAGCTTCACATTTAGCATAAGTGAACACATGTCATTAAAAATTGCAACCATTTATTCATAGTCCTTTACAGGTTAAATATTGTAATAATAATATCAAGATAGCCTGTGCTTTAGTTGGATTTATTAAGAATTCTATTATTTTTTGTTCTCCAAATTGTTTTTTTAGATTGCAGGCTTTTAACTTTTTTTAACAAATTAATTGTGCACTTGGTCAACTTAACGTTAGCTGCAGAATAAGTTAGATATTATATAACAGTTTGAATATAAAACATTTTATAATATAATACAGAATTCTAACTTGTATTATAAAAAGTACAATATATTAATACCATTGAGTGGTGTTTTTGACCTCCCTAAACAAGATTTATGTATACAATAGTTCCGTCATATTTACAAATACAATTTAAAAAAAAAATTGTCAGATTTAGTAAAAAATATGTTTTCAACTGTTTTCAAGTTTAAAATTAAAAGTTGATTTCATGAAAATTTCATAAATTTTTAATAAAACTTGATAGTTATACTGTATTTAATTGAATTCTTTTAGTAATTTTATGTATGTATAGTAATTATTCAATTTAAAAAAACACAAACTTATTGATATATACTGATGAAAAATATGTTCTATCAAAACAATTAAAGTAATACCTTTAAAAATAAAGAGAAGATTTAATTTTGAAAGAATGTATATTTTTCATGTTTCCAAAATGTATATTTTTTGTAATACTATTCTTATAAGGAAATAATTTCTGGAAGTTTTCTATGTGTTACTAAAAATCCATTATATTTTATTAAGCATATTTAGTTGTTTTAAAGGCTATAAAAACTTATGTATTATTATTTTATGCTAAAGGTTGTACAATGAGTGCTTATTATGTTTGTTACATTAAGTCACTTGGTATGGCTTATAATCCAAAATGTTTTTAGTATAAGTTGTACGCTATATTATTCAAAACCATGACAGTTATTTGCGAAAATAAAAAATATTTCTTTATAAAAACCAAATTCGTTAAACTTTATGAATTAATAATATTGAGTTATACTTAAAAGTTTGAAATGGAAACTCATTACTTGTTACTCAAACATAAATACAGTTTTACAACTCTGATTGAACAATTTAAAATTGTTTAAGATAATAAAGCTATATGTCTAAAGCTACAGTAGCCTAATAACTTATTAGTAAATTGTGCTAGATATGTTATATTGCTCCCCACACTATTCAATGATTAAAAATTATTTGAGATACTGGTATCATTTTGGAAACTTCAAAATTTGTTATAATACTTTTTTTTCACACAATTTATATAATGTACTCATGTTAAAATTGTTTGCGATTAAATATAAAACAGTTGAATAATACAACCAAGCAATTTTCTCGTGGCATGTTTTTAAAATTGAAATATTGATTTCTTTTGTTATTAAAATATACTGTACTACTTTTAGTGTAATTTATTCAAATATTCCCCTTTCTAATTACAAATGAAAACAAATTTTAAATCTAAAATACCTGCAGAGAGCAGTTGAAGATCTAATAGATTCATTTCGATTTTAATAATTCATTGATTTTATTTGCAACAGTTAATTGTGAAACTAAGAAAAATAGACTAAAAAGTGAAAAAAATTAAAAAAAGTTAAAAATTTTACAGCAAACGTTTTAATGTTGAAAGCATTATTTTTCAAATTACAGTTTATGTAACTTACATAATTTAAACATAACATTTTACATGAAATGTTTATGTGTGGGCATTATCAAAAATTGTTACCTGATGGAAGCCAGGCAACTTAGTTTTATCAGACCATTTAAATTTTGTAACAGTCTAAAAAGGAATACATTTCTTAAATAAATCTGAGCCCATATCATAAAAATAAACATAAATATTAACAAAATTTAACAGAATCAAGCAGATGTTTTTGCATTCAATAAATTTAAGCATTAAAAGTCACAGATCTGCTTGAAAAAATATTCTTAGTTTTCTATTTGCCGTTTCCAAAATGATAATATCTTCTTCTGTGCAAATATTTACATTACAGTTTGTCAAAATTATTATCTTTATTATTATCGAGGACTAATTACATAAGAGTTTATTACATTCTGCATAGCAGATATAGAATAGGCACCCAAGTAGTTCTTCTAGGAATTCCAAAATTCGAGGTATAAAAATTAATCTTTCGTCATATCTCAGTTATACAGTCAAAATTTTAGGACATTTTATTTCTAGTAGAGATACTCATATGATTTTGAAGTCTCGAACCTGTAGTTGACGATCAATGCAGCCAATTTACAATTAATTGGCACAAACATACAGTCAGTTACATTTTTGGTTGCTCATATGGACAAACAAAACCTAAGTTTTACTGTTTATAAACTGCAATAACCACATAGAACTGTTTTTTTTTATAAAAAAGTGTAAGATTTTGTTTTCTTAAATAAAACATTTTAATACAGCTTTTTTTATCACAAGAAAAACATATGTTAAAATTTCTACATAAATATTTCGAATTTTCAGTAGAAATTAAGGAAATTGGAGTCAAGTGGAACTAATTTAACTTTTATCATCAATAATTGGAATTCCCAATGCAATATAGAGTATTTATGAATAATTTACAAAGCATGATAAAGATAAAATTGGACCCTAAGGATATAGAAAATGCACTACGGTTTACTTTATATCTATTATAATTACTATGTTTATATAAATACAGTTTATTAAAAAATAAGTAATGGAAAATTCATCGATTTAATACAAGAAGAGTGGATACCATATTAGGGCTTAGGAATAACGATAATTGTGTTTACTGACACTCTGTTTTTCCTTACCACAAGCTGTTAATTTGTTGCATTTCCCAACGCTGGATCATGTACTTTGCTCCTTTCATTTAAATAGATAAATTTGTTACATTTAAATTTAAAAAATAATTAATTCACAATCACATCTGTAAATAAAAATTGTTTTGTAATCTTTGAACCTAAATGGTGCCCACAAATGCAAATGTGTATACAGTATATATACAAAAGTTTATATTAAAAAAAAATGTACTATATACAAAAGTATACGGCACACATACGTTTACAAAAAATACAGCTGTTTAAATTCAACATAGCATCAGCTCTTCTTGTTTTAATGACATATAAGTATAAACTTACAAATAAATTAAATTAGCATTATTTATACTTTATTCTAAATTTTATAATATAACTAGACTAAGAAATATAATCTTTGGTAATATTTATATAATAATTAATAATGCTAATAATAATAAGAGATATAAATCTATTTAATACAAAACAAATTTAAAAACAGTACGTTTTAATTAAGTAATACTTACTTCATTTAATGTAATAATAATATGTACACAATAGAGGTAACGTTATTTTGTTTTTAAATGATTCGGAACATCTGATCTGGCTGGAATCAAGTTTAAAAAAGCATTCTACTTGTTAGACAATTCAAGTTTATAGAATACAAAAAGATCGTAGTAAATCACAGGAATTCATTTGCCCGGTACGAATATAAACAAACAATTAAGAAAAGTAATTTATTTGAAACGAATGTTTATATTATTTTATTTCAGTTAATATTTTCATCCTTTGAGTTGTTTCACAATTTTTTTAAAAAGATTTTTTCGATAAGGGTAAGCTATACTTTTCGATACATTTGGTAAGAAATGTAAAATATTAATTACATTAATGTGTTTGAATTACTTAATGTAATTACACAGTTAATGTAATGTACAATTAATCAATGTAATGTGTAATTACTTAATGTGTTAACTATTTGATAATTTTTATTACTTTAATATCATATAGTTACTATAAGAACAACCAACAAATTTGGTTAACACAGTTATATACAACAAATTGAAATACTATAGAATGTATAACAAGCAATGGTGAAATTGTTTAACACAGTCATGAAAACACAACAAAAGCTGTTAATGATTTTCATTAATTCATGACTGTCGTACAAACAACAAGGGTGAAACTGTTGGATGATTTTCATTAATTCATGACTGTTATACAAACAACAAGGGTGAAACTGTTGGATAATTTTCATTAATTTATGACTGTCATACAAACAATAAGGGTGAAACTGTTGGATGATTTTCATTAATTTATGACTGTTGTACAATTAATAAGGGTTGAAACATGACTTTGGATGATTTTGATTTTCATTATCTTATGATTGTTGTACAAACAACAAAGGTGAAACTGTTGGATGATTTTCATTAATTTATGACTGTTGTACAATTAATAAGGGTGAAACTGTTGGATTATTTCCATTAATTCATGACTGTTGTATGAACAAGGGTGAAACTGTTGGATGATTTTCATTTATTTATGACTGTTGTACAATTAATAAGGGTGAAACTGTTGGATGATTTTCATTTATTTATGACTGTTGTACAATTTTTAACAACATAAAAATTTGTAAATTAATAAGGGTGAAACTGTTGGATAATTTTCATTAATTTATGATTGTTGTATAAACAATAAGGGTGAAACTTGGATGATTTTCATTAATGTATGACTGTCGTACAATCAACAAGGGTGAAACTGTTGGATTATTTTCATTAATTTATGACTGTCATACAATTAATAAGGGTGAAACTGTTGGATGATTTTCATTAATTTATGACTGTCGTATAAACAATAAGGGTGAAACTTGGATGATTTTCATTAATGTATGACTGTCGTACAATCAATAAGGGTGAAACTGTTGGATTATTTTCATTAATTTATGACTGTTGTACAATTAATAAGGGTGAAACTGTTGGATGATTTTCATTAATGTATGACTGTCGTACAATCAATAAGGGTGAAACTGTTGGATGATTTTCATTAATTTATGATTGTTGTACAAACAACAAAGGTGAAACTGTTGGATGATTTTCATTAATTTATGACTGCTGTACAATTAATAAGGGTGAAACTGTTGGATGATTTTCATTAATTTATGACTGTTGTACAATTAATAAGGGTGAAACTGTTGGATAATTTTCATTAATTTATGACTGTCGTATAAACAATAAGGGTGAAACTTGGATGATTTTCATTAATGTATGACTGTCGTACAATCAATAAGAGTGAACCTGTTGGATGATTTTCATTAATTTAAATCAGCTCTATAATAAACAACCAACAAATGTGAAGTTATTTGTTGATTTTCATAAATTTAATTTAACACAGCCATATGTTAAATATTAAGTAAACAAAAATGATGCTGTAAGGTGATTTTCATTATTTTCACAATAATGAAATATACAGTTTATTATGAATGAAACACAGTCAATTACAGTTGTAAAATTAGAGACTTTCATTAATTTAATATAATCATAAACACCATAGAATTAAAAATAGTGAAGTTGATTATTTTCATTAAATTAAGGCAGTTACTCAACGAACAACAAAAACTGGGCGAATGTGTTAGGCGATTTTTTTTACAGTATCCTACTTATAAACTCAATGAAAGATAACCTTCTTAATGAAGTTTGGTATCAATGAAAACATATTATTTTGAAGAAAAGAATGTATTACATCACAACTTTTTTTTCCGGTAGCTACTTAGAAACACTTTAAAAATATTTGTGGGACTACAATATTTTCAAAAAATAGCATTTTGTTTAAAAAATGTTGTATTTACAGTATGAATCTACTGTATTCATAGAAACAACAAATTTAAAGCAATATATATATATATAAACCTTTAATAATGAAATTTTCCAAGTATTTTAATGTATTCCAACCAGATGTAATACATCTGCAGTACACACGCAACTTGTAAACTGTTTTAAGTTATTGCATAATGTTCATTTAACTTAAAACTATGTTGCATTTAATATTAGGCCTACTGAAAGACAAAGATTAAAACAAATCAGGAGGAGGAACAATTACAAGTCAATTTTAAAATTAAATGAAACATTTATGAAAAAAAAACAAAAACAAAATTACAACACTTACCTTCAGAAACCATGAGTTAAAAAATTTGTAATACAAATCATTACAGTATGGTATGCTTTAACTTTTTTTTAACAACACACCCGTCAATAAGTAAAGTATTGTTTATTCTTAGGGTCCATTACTTTTAAAATTATTTTTGAAGAGACAAACTTACAAGAATGACATGCCTTAGAGTGGAGCGGGTGTTGCATACATTTCAATTTCTTTGGCTGTAAGACGGACTGTTACAATTGACTGTCTTCATCATGTCAACTGCCAAAACGTAATAGTCTTTTTGCTATAAAAGTCATTATGGAAGTAGAATTTCCATTGTCACTGAATATAGGATGTATTGCTATGTTTTGGCTGTCATGATCTGATCTTTGTTTCGTTATTTGTATTAAAAAAAAGAAGAAGAAACAATAATTTAACTATAAGGGAAGCATGAAGCTTAATGCTTTCCTCAGGAGAGCTTTTTGGAAAAGATTTTGTTTTGTTATGGACAATACTACTCTGACAGTAATCTGAAACATAGGTAAAAGTGGATTAAGCAACTGGAAGCTCACAAAAATATTTGGGGGTTCTTGTACAATTTCCTCTGCATCAAAAACTAGAAAAACCTCAATCATGGAAGTGATTCCATTCTTTTGTCATAGTGTAACGATTTGCAAGATGCCCTCACAGATGACAGTAATTCAGACGGAACTGGATTGAAGCTGTTTTAAGAACCGAAGCATTTTAGACATATGTTACAAAATCCGAACAAGTCTTCAAATGGAGTTCTACAATTTATTGTAAACAAGAGAGCATTGCTTTTCCCAACATTTGAGTTTCAATTAGAATACTGTTAATGTTGCAGTAATTGTTTTACGTAGTGAATAAATTTTTTCATATTAAAACTTGTTTAAACATATCTTTGAAAAACCTTCTCGAAATGGAAAATAAAATAAATTAACTACCAGACTAGCTTTCTATATAATAATTCTAATATAATAATTTTCTCTTACCAAAGAATGAAAAGCTACTTTTTAGTACAGACAACGTTTTTTATTTAAGCTTTGAATTAGGTTGATATATATTAGTAAATGCATTTGGTGATAGACCCCATTATTCATTTCATATATTATTAATTGTATATGTTGGCATATTATATTGCCAGGTCTACTGTTTTTTGAAGTATAAGTATTTTATTGTAGTGTCTTGCAAAACACTTCTAAAATAACACATAGGAAGCAAAATATAATATATTCTACCGAATCATACTGAGGATAAATGACAAATTAAACATGAACTAGTTCAACTTCCGGCCTTTCTCCAACTTGAATCGCACCAAATAAACTATCCATCATCCCTTACATGGGTAAACTTTCTTTCTAACCTAAAATTCAAAATGTTTAAATTATTTATTTTTCTTTCAGTTTTTTAAGTTTAATTTCATTTCCTATACTTTTATTTTCAACCCCTCAAACATTTTATTCACACTGCCATGACTGCATTTTGTACTGCTGTCACCCATAATTTAACACAAAAACTAATGCATGCTCATTTTTCATAGATACATTAGAGTTCAAATGACCACAACTGTGTTTCAAAGGACCTACTATTTAACCTGAGGGTGTCACGTGAAACATATAATGTGAGTTACAGATAAAGAATTGCTACAGACTAAAGATAATAAAAAATATTTTAAAGTAAATGGTTGAAGTAAGGCCTACATTTGGAAACCACTTTTAAGTACTTCATTACATTGTCTTGCAGTCATATTAAAACAGTTTACAAGAAGCATTAGGCCTAAAAACTAATACTTCGGTTCAGACTTGTTCTTCGACAGCAGGTGTGGACATTCTGTGATGTGCTTGGTGTGTGTTTGCAATGTATACCAGCTGATCTAACTTCTTATCCATTATAGACAACTGAAACCACACAATTAATTAATTTATCTTGCAAGTTTTAATGTAACTAGCTGTATTCATTACATTGTGTTATAAGCTATCATCCAGTTAATTTATCGCTGCCGGAATATAAATTGTAGTATTTCAGCAGTTGCAAAGTTTGATCCTGTACGCACTGCTTGTACTTCCATTGTGCAACAAAATACACCAAAAGTATTGCAATAGTAATAATTTAAAAATGTTATTTGTTGAAGATGATCAAAAGTTAAAATGTCCACCATAAGTGTCAAGAAATGTTGATTAAATGTGTTAAAAATATAATTGCAACACTAGCTCATTATAGTCAATTCTGTCTAATTCATTATGTTTGTGATTTAATCGTATGTATTAACAGGTGTACTAAATGAAGGGCCACGGGGAAGAACGATCATAGTCCTGCACACCACAATTTTCTGAATAAAGTTTTTTAAGTTTCAAGTCGATTAAATAACTTAAAAATTGGTATAAAAATAACTTTCTTAAACTTTGTACATTTTAAAACAGCATTCATTACATATTCAGAAATAAAAAACAACACATAAAAGATTAAACATGAACAGTTAAAATTCAAAATAAAAAGATGTCAGGACCTTGATCGTTTTTGCCAGTATTTTGCTAGCATGGTTTAAATCAAGCATCATCAATTGGTGGGTTGTCTGGATGCTTGATGTCATCTTCGCCACCTTCGTTCAAACCAAGGGCAGGAACCAGTAAATTGTAGAACGCTTTAGAATCAAAACTGGTCAAAAACTGTTTTAAATGTAGTAGATGCTTTAATTTTGCTGGTTTAATGGGTAGTTTTCCATTGAAAAGTTCTTTCAGTACGTTTGGGTCATTTTGTTTGTTAGACCTTCTTAATTTCTTGTTTTCTGTGCCTTATTCCTAACAAAAAAAGTTTTCAAATATCTACCCAAGTAGTTTGACTTGTAAAACGTGAATCTTGCCTGCTTTCGGTCAACCTTTAAAATACTAATTGGTTGTTTAGGCATATGGCACTTTTTAACATTAGGCCCAAATAAAAAGTCTGTCCAAGTTTCAATTTTGACATCTATTGCACAATTGATGACAGTGAAAGGTGATGGTTTGAATTTGCTCTTTTTGATGACGTTCCTACAGTCACTGGGTGTCTCAGTGTAAGATTTTGCATTGACAAGAGATTCATATCCTTGTCCCCCTCCATATAAGAGTGGCCTCTTAAAAGGAAAACTACTTTTATGGTTGCAAATCGTTTCAATGTATGAACTGTGTAGTGCAGAAAGCTCATAACTGTGAAATTCTTGTTCTGCTCACACACGAGTCGCAGAAAAGAATGATGTGTTTTACTAAGAATGTTACCAAAGAAGTGTTTAAGCATAGAGCAAACACTGCCCTCTTCTGTCCATCATGGACTGGACCGTTTCATCTGATGGACACTTTCATCATACATTAAAATACTAAGGTTGAGTGTGACAGTACATGTATATTAAAAGAAATGAAATTCACTTGTTGACGATAGTATATGTAAGATGTGGTTGTGTTAAAGAGTAGACAGATTTCTTTCAAAATCAACAGTAATTGCCTCAATTTCTTCATGTTTTTTTCATATCGTTATGTATACTCGTCCCGTCTTCACTGTTTGTTTCACTAAAATCACTCAAGATAATTGACCTATATTGTTCAAACAGGTTACCTTATAGACATGAGGTTATGTTTTTGTACACATAACTTCGACTAACCAAAAAACAAAGCAAGTACTGATGACACTCTGAAGTGAGTGGAGGGGAGAAAATAGGACCTTGATCTGTCTTGCTTGCTGGCGTGTGGACTGTGATCATTCTTCCCCGTTAGCCCCAATTGTTTTCCTATTATACCACAATGACTATGATTTTTCTTGCCTGAATGATATAGTTTTATACTGTCTACAATAAGCTGACAGTTCCCACTGTACTCTCAATTTGGCAGAAAAATGGACTTTGATCGGTTTTCCCCATGGCCCTTCAAATATTAGTTTTCAATTTTGGAATTCAGTGAAGTAAATTAAATGCCATATCACACTAATAAACTGCATCACAGATTTTAAATCACTATGGTTGAATGTGAGTTCACTCGCATATATAAAAAGAGTAGCTTGTGGTCGTGAATACTAACTTGTGGGATCACTCCATGTGTGTATTCTAACAAGTATCAAGCTTGAAGAAAAATCAAACAATTTAGAAATTATTCAGTGCTAGTTCTACAACTACTACGGGAATAATAGAATAATAAAACCATCGCCTCATGCAGGGCATGGAGTTAATCTGCAATCGATTATTAATTTATTATACACACTTTCTAAATCAGTAATAACTATTAACTTTAATTACAGTGGTACCTCGATATACGAGTGTTTTGAGATAAGAGCTGACGAGAGAGCGATATTTTGCTTTGAGATGAGAGGAAGATTTGAGATACGAGGAATCGCACACAACATGCGGGGCGCATGTTGGTGTCGTGTGCAGCGTCTAACAGTTTCTCCCACCTCAGATTAGAGTCTGTGTGCTTGTTTCCCTCGTTTTCGAAGCATTTTTGATAAGTTGGGTTCGCGTTTTCTGCTTTTTGTACATTTACAAAACATTATCACATTTATTTTTATAGCCATGGGTCCGAAAAAGAAGAAGATGTCTATTGAATTAAAGCTTGAAATCATAGAAAAACATGAGCAAGGTGTGCGAGGATGTACGGACGTAGCACATCAACGATATGTACTGTGCTTAAACAGGAGTTGATAAAGGGTATAACGCCAGCTAAGGGCGTTACAATAATTTCTAAGCTCCGGACCTCTCTTCATGAAAAGATGGAGAAACTACTGATGGTGTGGGTGACAGAGAAGCAGCTTCAAGGAGGAACCTTAACACAAAGCATCATGCATGAAGAGCGATTTACGGTGATTTGCTGAAGCAGATCCCACACACTTCCACAAACGAGGAATCGGAAGACTCATTTAAAGCCAGTCGGGGCTGGTTTGACAACTTTAGGAAAAGGACCGGCATTCACTCCGTCGTCAAGCATGGTGAGACAGCAAGTTCGGATGTGAAGGCAGCTGAGGTTTACATCAAAACGTTTTCCGAAAACACTTAACAAAAACAACTGATGTGGTGTTTTGAGAGCTGGAACGGATTAATGGCATTTCAATTAATTTCAATGGGGAAAATTGCTTTGAGATACGAGCAAGGTTACGGAACGAATTAAACTCGTATGTCGAGGTACCACTGTATCTGTTTCTAAGCCATATTTGTGTTTTCTAAAATCTTTTGTAATAATACGCTGTACAAACTAACAATTTATCTAACAGAAAATATTAATTTGCTTTTTGTTTCATGAAGCTTTTATAATCAGGCTAGTAATTTTTGAATTTACATTATAAAGTTATGTTGTCCTTATCAGTGTTGTTTCCATTAATTTTATATAACACCATCGTTGGTTTAAAATATTCTTCATAAGACCCAATATTAAGCACAAAATGAAATACACATTTTGAATAAAATATTCAGGGTAAGAAGTTATAAATACATATTCATTAAAATAGTAAATAAATCTATAAAATTACAATTCTTGTAAGAGGTAGAATTTTTAAATAATCCCCAACGAACATTAATGTAATTCTCACCTGTTGTTCCACTCTGTATAGTCGAGCTCCTATCGTCATTGGCTTTACATTCCCTGATCGGTCAATCCCTGCTAAGTAGCTACCAGGTTTTCCCAAAGTCTGATCCAACCTTCGTTGTAACTCCTATCAACAAAGTCAAAAATATAATTACTCTGTAATTTACAAACATTCCATACTAATTGCACTTCGGGATAATTTTTTTTGCGTACCATTCTTTATTGCACACTATATCGTTTCTTTCATAATGCACTAAAAAACTTACAGTTTCCAACATTGTTGTTTAATAACAAATATTATCGCCTAGATTTAAATTAAATTTTGTAAGATTAAATATTGTTCAGAGATACGAATAAACCAGATCTACATGTCAAATTTGAGCAAAATTGGTCAAATAATTAAAAACCTTAAGACCTAGTGGTTAAAGCTTGTCCTTGGCTTTAATGATAAATAATAATTATAATAATCACATTTCTTAGAAGTGTGAAATGTTTTAAAAAGAATTTGTTTAATAAAAAAATATCAAAACTCAAAAAGAGTTCAAATATCTTGGTGAATGGATTAGTTGGAATGCAGATGAAGGCAAGGCAATGGAATCCAGGAAAAACAAACTTGAGTTGGCCTTCCAATTGACGAAAGAAACATACAATAAGAAATCCCTTTCATGGGGGTCCAAAATTAAACATTATAAAACAGTGATCAAGCCGGAAGCACTGTACGCAGTAGAAACATTAACCATGAATCGCATAGGCCAGATAGAAAAGCTTCAAATAACGGAAAGGAAAATCTTAAGAAAAATTATAGGAACAAAATTTCAGGATAATAAGGTAGTATATATAAGAAATGAAGCTCTCTACAAGAAAATTGAAAAATTGTCAGATACTATGAGAAAAAGGAGAATAAATTTTTACGGCCATCTTCTTAGAATGAACTCTAATAGATTAACGAAACAAGTGTTTGATTTTTTCCATAATCGTAAAACAAAACCGAACTGGTTTAAAGAAATTGAAAAAGACCTAATAGAATTAAAAATTACAGAAGATTCATTGCTTGACCAAACTGCTAAGATGATTACCAAAGACGAAAGAATAAGATTCCAAGATAGAACCAAAATAAAACCTAAAGCTATCATTTCAGAAGAGGAGAGGAAAAGAAGATCGGAAAGAATGAAGAGCTACTGGGAACAAAGAAAAGTGCAGCGCGCAAGAAATGATTGATTCAGCGTACCCCAAAGAGGGTGAAACGTTAAATTCATCAATTTATTCTGTTTATAAAGAATAAAGTATAAAAAAAGTTTTGTGTATAAATATATTATTTAAAAAGAATCAAATGGTATATTTACAGGTCATTCGACTGTCGTATATTTTAAAAAAGCAATTTAAACAATTTTAACTGAAAATGTTGCTTCTAAAATAAATTTAATTGTTCAAAACTGATGATTTTCTCTTGAAAGGTCGTTTCATTGTTAAATTGACAAATTATTTTATTTTCGTTAACATTATTGTCACAATTATTGGCACGTTTTTGGTTCAGAACATTTAATTATTTAAACAGAATGTATACATGACTTGAGGACGTGGTTTCTCTGCCGATCTCTCACATTGCTATTCTTGTTTTAATCTAAATATGATAATAGCTTTATAGTTCTTCTATAAATGTCATAAAAGCATTTCATTAAGTAGAAACTAATTTTAAGCCGCCTTGGTGGCCTAGTTGATAGCGTACTGGGCTTTCACCCCGAGGACCCGGGTTCGATTCCCGACCAGGGCTTGGCATTTTCATACGCTATAAATCATCCCATCGTCTGCGTTAGCCCAAGTGTGCACACTAGTCGGACGTTAAACACACAAAAAAAAAACTAATTAATTAAAAGCTTCCATTTAAACTTACTTTGATTCTGACCATCATGTTCAAATGACCTTGGCTATACTGTTCTATAACATCTCTTACATCGTACGGCTTGCGCGCTTGTTGAAACTTCCGCCTCGCCACAAAATATTTTATCTTGCGTATGGCACGAATTGCGTTCCTGTGAACATCTGTCAACCTGCAATATATACAATATTTCAATAAACCAAGTAATTGATTGGTTATGGTCTTATTAAATTTCTACTAACTAAATACAAACATTTGACAGAAGAATTTTAGTTTTTATAACACAGACAACTTTATGGCTAAAAGAAGTTTACATTTTAAGTTTTCCTTATGGAACCGAACTATTTTAGATTATAGTGATTAATATGTACAACAAATTTGCAGTATGGTTTCATATATTTGTACTCAGCTGATGCATGTGTGAATAATGCATGCTTAGGCATGTCAAAGTTAGAGCAAGCACATAAGTACTTGTTTCCTGAACGAAAACCAAAGACGTTCTAACTTTATGTCTACCGGTACCATACTTATCAATTTATTTGCTGAAAGTCTTGTTTCTTTTCATAAAAAATTAAAGGCTTAACAAATATTAATATCATCCACAACATATAAATAAATTATATAATTACTTAGTAAAATCTAATAAGAAAATAATAAAAAAACTTTTGGAACTCATAAGTTATTGACAGAAGCAAAGCATTTGTTAATGATATTTTCGCTGAATGTAAAGACTAACTTTTGCTTTCTTTCGTATCATGCAATTTGGCCACTTTTGATTTAAAGGCGACAATATATTTCAACAGTATGTATTATGTATTATACATTAAGTACATAATTTTTATATATTTATATAAAAAAATTATACCAACAAATTTTTATATATTTATATCGTGGACATGTTAGTATATGACTTTGTCTATTGAAACCTAGATAAATCAAGCCTGTATAATATGTTTGTATATATAACCATTTATCTATAATAATTGTATGTAACAATATAAAACTTTTATTTACCGTTTAGTTTCGCTAAGACCGGGGTATTGTCATTATCCCAACTTGAATTGTCATTATCCCAACTTGAATTGAAGAACTTGAATTGTCATTATCGCTACTTGAGTTACCCACAAAAAGTTTTATTTCTTGTCAACGCATTGAAAATAAGTTCTGAATTACGTTGTACTAATTTAGTTTTCTGAACCATAATTAGTTTATAGATATGTTTACAAATATCTTGTTTTGTTTAAATAAATAAATAAATACGTGAACCTAGCTTAGATATTATTTACTGCAGTTATAGTACAAGATCAGCTGTTTTACATTAATTCGTAACGATCGTCTTACTTCATTGAACAGCTGATAGGCTATAAGTTTCAGGTTATGTTGATAAAAGCTAGCAATATTAACAACAATTATTATAAATGTTTATATTAATTTCAAATGTATTATAAAAGGTTACAACATGAATGTATTCTGTAATTAAGGGAAAATACCGAAACCAAAACAACACAATGTGTTCATATAATACATATGTACTGTTATCTAAAAGAAGGAAGAAAAAGAAAGAGACAGAAACAGAGATGAAATTCATTAGTTCATTCGTGACATATTTCCGTCACATTCTTTCATTTGGGACACTTGTTTTCTATTCACTCTTTTCACCAAAGATAACGCTAAAGGCTTTGCTTCAAAAAATCAGCAGAATCTAACAAAATACAAATTAAATTGTAATTATATAATGAAATTATTTAGTGATCAAACTGTATTTGTTCAGTTAACTTCAATAACAGTCAAGTTAAAGAAGCAGTTAACGTGGATGGAATACTGTTCATTTGATCACTTAAGTGAATAGAGTTGGAAACCCCCTTCCACTCAGCCTTTAATATCCCATGTATTTAATGATATACATCTTGAAAACGATGTGTTCTATGCCTCTGTAAATGGTTTTTGGGTCTTCAACAAAAGTTTTCAAGTTTTGTTCTACAGACCTTTGTGTACAAGTTAGACTGTCCCGAACTTTCTACTCTTTGCTGTAGTAAAGGGAGTTATAAATGATGGCTTTAGTAGACTTAGAACATGCAAAACTTACATTGTCACTCTTTCTGGTTCTACTTCAATATCCATTTCATCACTAGCGACTTCCGTTACACTGCTTGTCTGGCTGGCGAACCCTCTTCCTGGTCCCATACCTTCCCTTCTTATACGATTTGGTGTACCTAAAACAAAACACAACTTAGATTGTGATTACAATGATTTAGTGGCTAGGCAACCTCAACTCTTAAGCTTGAAGTCCTGAGTTTGATTCTAAGAGGGGGAGGAAGAAGGGGAGTTCCACCATTCTATCAGCACTGAGTGGCACAACTAGCAATTGTGAAGGCTACAATTAAGATTAGGGAATCGTGAAGTGTGAAGTGTCTCCAATTAAATCAAGTATTTAATATAGACCTTAGATTTCAATAGGCTGTGGCATCAAAGAAAATATTTATTTATTAAAAAAATAAATAAATGCAAATAATATCTTATCATAACTGATAAGTTTCAGTAATTATGAGTAAGTTTTTTTCAAATTACAGTGTAACTTTACATTTGAATAACTGGATCCTAATAGTCCTTATAGTGATTATTAATAATTATAATGACTACTAAAACTTGTTATATATACATTATTAACTCATAAGACAATAGGTAAATAATTATGATTATAAAATATATTGAATACAATATTAAATAAATCCCCTCAGGGGAGTGCAGACTAGCTGCACCTATTGAGAGGATTTAGACGTCCCTCGCGGTACCCGAGTCTAACACACTTACACTTGCAACACTACACTTATGACTTTAACACTTTACTCTCACACTTATATTTAGGGAGGCAATAATAGCCTCAATGTGCTTTTCGCCTTAAAAAAATTAAATAAATAATTAACTGTATATATAGTTTGACACAACTGTTCTAAAAGAGATATTGTTCGAAGATTCACCAAAATTTTATCACATATCTTTAAGATGGTTCTTATTCCAAGGCTAAAGTCAAAATGCATTGTCATCTGTTTTAAAAAAGCTTTTTTCACAATGAGCTCATTCTCAAAGAATGAAGAAGCCTTTTTTAAATTGCTTCATTGAGATTAATAACACCTAATTATTTTCTTTCCAAATATTAGCTTAAGTAATATTTACAGTTTTAATTGACTAACATTTCTTGAAAGTATTGCCCTCATAAAGGAGGGTCAAAGTTCACCTGAGCATCCCAGGCCCGGTTTCTGCAGGGGACCGTGGGTGATTTTATTTTAAGTATGTTAGAAAAAAACTGTGCACAACATTTGTTAACTGTAAAATTAAACAGATGATAAAAACAACAATAAATTAAAACCATTTCTAACTGTAGGGTGACTAATTTTTTCCACTTCATAAAAGAAAACATACTTAACCACAATAAGGGGTGTGCTTCAGATTTTGGGTAGAAATTTCATGTGGGGGCCGTGCTTGAAAGAGTGTAAACTTCTAAGTTGCTTTATTTTTTATTGTTTAGACATATATGAATTGTGTAGATAGTAAATTGAAATGTCCAATAAACCAATAATTTAAGAATAAACAAATACTTTTATTTGTTAGCCTACAAATTTGCTTTACCTACTTTGATATATTTGTTTTAATTTAACTTATAAAAATCTCTGTCCAGCAGAGGCAGCTGAAGTGAGCAGCTGATGGGCTTAGCGATCCCACTGTACCTCCAGCTCGTACTGCTCTCTCACTCATTTACTGAACACACACACAAACACACACACACACACACACACAAAGTGACCTGCAGAGATGGAGTTAATGACAATCAGAGACTGGTGAATCAGAGCCCTGGGAGACCTGACAACCCTCCTAGTGTACCTTACCAAGCATGTAGGGCTTTGTATGCATGGACCTCACTTCCTTAGCTACTTATGGGTGTTCCCACAAGTAAGAATGTAAAATAAAATGAGTGGGATCACACTACTCGACAAAAAAGTAGGTCAATGAGCAAATCCTCCTTAACAAGGTTCAAGAGAAAGAAAAATTGAAAGCGAATTAGCAGAGCAAGCACCTGCCAGTACTTTAGTACGGAACTGGGAAGTCACCAAGTAGAAGTGGAGGAGCTGACCTTGAATCCTGTCCAAATCATTGTGAAGAGACTAGGACTGGAGAAGGCACTGTAACTGACCATCTCAGGAATACAGAAAGGAGGTACAAAGACCTACAAAGGTTGCAGTGCAATAGTAACCCTACAACTTATTCATTCATAACTTATTACAACTAATTTAACAATCACATAGTAATTTCTTTTTCTAACAGAAATAACTTAATATTTAGACCAATAAATCACACAATACTTGTATACTGTTAAACCACTGAACTAATGGTTTTGTTCTGTTTACCCATCTGACAACATAACCACTGTTGCCAAACAATCTTCTCAAATCAGTTTCTTTTGTGGTCATGAAGCACTTGCTTTTGTTTTGCTTCACTGCAGTTTTCTTTACTTCTTCATCGATTGTGTCCATCCTTTTTTAGATTATGTATATCTCTTTATAAAAAGGCAATGTCGTGACTGACTGACTGATCAACGTACAGCCCAAACTATAAATCTAGAGACTTGAAATTTTGAGGATACCTTCGTTTAAATATGTAAGCACGTACTAAGAAAGGATTTTGCAAAAAATTGATTTTAACTCCATTAAACTACTTACCCAGTCCAAATTTAATAAACAACGTACATCCAATACTATTATAGCTAGAGACTTGAAATTTTCAAGATACATTCTTACAACAATGTCAAGGTGCTCTAATAAAGGATTTAAAAAAAATGTGATTTTAACGCCATTAAACTACTTTCCCAGTCCAAATTTAATAAACAACGTACATCCAATACTATTATAGCTAGAGACTTGAAATTTTCAAGATACATTCTTACAACAATGTCAAGATGCTCTAATAAAGGATTTTAAAAAAATGTGATTTCAACGCCATTAAACTACTTACCCAGTCCAAATTTAATAAACAACGTACATCCAATACTATTATAGCTAGAGACTTGAAATTTTCAAGATACATTCTTACAACAATGTCAAGATGCTCTAATAAAGGATTTTTTAAAAAATGTGATTTTAACGCCATTAAACTACTTACCCAGTCCAAATTTAAAAAAAAACAACGTACATCCAATACTATTATAGCTAGAGACTTGAAATTTTCAAGGTACATTCTTACAATAATGTCAAGGTGCACTAATAAAGCATTTTATAAAAATTTGATTTTAACACCATTAAACTACTAACCCAGTCCAAATGTAATAATCAATGTACATCCAATACTATTATAGCTAGAGACTTGAAATTTTCAGGGTACATTCTTACAACATTGTCGAGATGCACTGAAAAAGGGGTGCACTGAAAAACGATTTTCCAGTATGCAACCCTTAAGAGGTAAACATGAGGTACAACAATTTTTATTGGAAAAAATATGTTTTTCATCTGACCTTAAAACGTAACATAGTCACTCTTAAGTATAAGTAATGAAATATATTTTTCACCTTTTCCCCAAAACGCATCCCCTAAAGAGATTGAAAGAAGGTATAAAATATAAAAAAGGGTACAATTTTGTATTGAAAAAATATTTTTTTATCTTATATTCTAGAAATATGCTATGAAACACATATTTCAACATTTTTCTGAATTCATCCCCTAAAAGAATAAAAATGGAAAAATAGTTATCATTGGAGAAAAAGAGTGTTTGCATTGGAGAAAAATATTTTTTATCAAATTTTCTTAAAAGTAAACAAAATATTTTAAAACACAAATTATGATACACGCAATTCAGTATTTTCCCCCGAATTCATCCCCTAAAAGGACAAAAATATAGAATAGGTATAAATGTTTGTATTGGACAAAAATATTCTTGATCAGATTTTCTTAAATTCGAATGGAACACGTTTGAAGACAATAAAACAACATATTCAGGTTATAATATTTTTTCATATTCACTGTAAAATAATCACGAGTTTAGATGATCTTGTTTTTATTAATATATTTTTTCATGTTTCTAAATTATTATATTACTGAAACAGTTTAAGTTTCGTGGGCGAAGCTGCGACGGGTAATGCTAGTTTTAAATAAAAATGTGCAGAATCTGTCAAACTGATTTTGAGACTGTCATTTTTCTATTTATTTTGTTAATAACTTCCAAACCATATTTTCCGGTGAAGCACAAATTTATAAAACCTGTTTCTGTGACGTTCAAACAGGTTCAAGAAAAATAATAAATTGAAACATTAAAGTTCAAGAGTTATGTTCAAATAAATTACAATTACTCTGGACATATTCTACATACATTTCCCATTACCTGCTCTTGGCTCTTCTATGTAGAACACGACGTCTCCCTCGCTATCCTTCCGATTGTTGCAATCAGTGGGAGGTGGCGGTGGAGGAGGTTCCATTTTGTTCCGCGATTTCCTTCTCTTTAGAACACTGGCTTTCTTGGCAACTTGTAACATTAGCGACTGCAAGTGACCAAAAATAGTTAAAATAGTATTATCAGTTAAACGTAATTAATTAAATGTAAAAATAAATAGTTAAAATAAATTATGAATTGATGAACTGCAGAATGTCACAATAGTTACGATGTCAGTTGTGACCAAATAATAAATGTTTGGTGCAGTTGATTTTTTCTTCAGACGACCAATCAGAATAAAAGGTAAATTGAACAAAAGCAAATAATGCTACCCGAAATAATCACTGTATTCTTATAAAATTAGAAATTATGATACCATAACCCTATTTTAGGTTGGCAAGCACAATTACTAAAGGTTTATGATCTACATTTGCAAGAACCAACACTAACAAAACTAAGTAAACAAATCTGTATTAAACTTTTCCACTAGCAATTTATTCGACATTAAGTAAAACCTAGGCTACTTTATTTAACCGGAATTCAAATGCAGTCACCCCCCAGTAGCACACATTGTTGGCCCAATGTTGGGATTTTGTCGGCAAAGTTGGGCAATGGTTAGTTAATACGCCAACGAATTATCTTCAATGGGCCAACGAGCTGTTTGTTTGCTAGGCCAACTGTTACATTCATGAAAACCTCTGCTGTTGGCCCAACATTAATTCTTAGTTGGCAGAAAATATAAAAAATATTTTGTTAAAATAAATATCTCGTAGGGTATAATTATTCCAAAAGTTTAAAAATAGTGTCTTATTTGTTAGTATAATAGTATTTTATCGATGTTGTAAAATTTACTGCAAAGTGCAAGCGCACGTGATGACTTACACAGAATTGCCAACAACTGAACAATTTTTTTTATATATCTTTAATTACTGTACTAACAATAGTATTACAATGATTACAAATTTTAAAAAATCTTATTTTATTTCTACTTAACTATAATCATTTACTATGGATGATTTTATGATGTACTTATTATTTGAAATATTGCCAGCACTGTGGAAAAGTGAAAGTTTGTCCGTTACTGGTTTACTTCTTTGTTGTCACTCACCAAGCATAGTTGCACGATCCTACATGTACAGTACAGTTATAGTTTTAATCTGGTGCTATAGTGCTTTTTTTGATTTGGCTTTTCACAATTGCCATTTAAATAAATTTTGTTTGTGTGAATTTTATCTCTTTTTGTAAAATAACCTTGTTTCAGTAACGAAATATGCTATGTTGATTACTCAACTAACTTTCAATAGTAGGCCTAACCCTACTAATTATCAATACGTTTAAAGTGTTATATTTTATTTAATTGATTAGTGAACTTAATAATAATCATAACTTCTCTACATTCGCGAACACGTTTGAATACTTTTTCTTATCAAATTCAATATGTATTCTTGCTCAAAATAATATGTACATTGTAATATACAATTAAAAAGCTAAAGTAGGCTACATTTTATATATTACTTCGAGTAAGAATATTCTACATTTGATAATAAAAGATATTCAAATATGTTCGCGAATGTATAGAGAAGTTATGATTACTATTAAGTTCACTAATCAATTGAATAGAAATATAATACTTTAAACATGTTGGTAATTATTAGGGTTACCATTGAAAGTCAGTTGGGTAACTGTTGGGAGTAAGTTGGGCCAAGAATGTTGGTTTTTGGTGATGTTTAATTGTTGGCCCTATGTTGGGATTTGGTAGGCATTTTTAACCGTTGCCCAACCGTGAGTGAAAACAAAATACCAACAATGGGCCAACAGAAAATGCTACTGGGGCCATTTCTGTCTTCATACCAAATATCTTACATACAAACACTATGATTTATGAACTTAAAGGAGGGACTAAATAAAAATATGCAAGACCGGAGTGAATAACGTAAAATGGATTAACAGTTAAAATACATTTTCAAAGGAATTGTAAGCAGCACTATAAGACTTTGGCTTAACACTGTATTCATGCCAAGACTGAGAGTGACCTTGACCTCAGCCAAGTACAGTAATCACAAAACGTTTTATTTAAATTTAGTGTGGCAGAACACTATAATATATGTACTAATAATAAAATATTTACTAATAACGAAATAATGTTGAAAACGTTGGGGGGATGTGTAATAGCTTAGAGATTTATTAACTTAGAGATAGACCTGTATAATAAGATAGAGGTTCCGTACTGTGTATAACATAGAGACTACAGTTCCGTCAAGTGTGTTGCACCGTGTGTATATGTTGCCGACGCCGCTGCTTGCAGGCGCTTCAGTATCTTTACAGTTTACAGTTGAATATATTGTCAATACTATGGTCAACAACATATCTAAATGTTTATTTTTGACAATTATCTGTATAGAAAAATAGAAATATTGGTGTTTTATCGAAAAAACAACGTAAGTTTATATGAATTCATTAATTCATAGGGCTGATTTCTTAATTCCATTCGGATATGGTTTGAATAAAGCAGCCTTCAAACAATATTTTTATATTATTATTACTATTACTACTACATATGTAAATTAGTATACATTTACAGCAGTGCAAATAAGCCTTTAAGAACAAAACCTATCCAAATGAACTTTATATTTTAATAATATATCTTTCTTTAACTAAACGAATTCTACTTGTTAGATAAAAGATACTGAAGCGCCTGCAAGCAGCGGCGTCGGCAACATATACACACGGTGCAACACACTTTACGGAACTGTAGTCTCTAGTTAATAGTACGGAATCTCTATCTTATTACACAGGTCGATCTCTAACTTATAACACGATACTGTCGAAAGAAAAACGAATCTCTAAGTTAATATATCTCTAAGCAATTACACCTTCCCAAAAAGTTGTTGGTTTAAATGTAAAGAACAAAACTTATCCTTATTTTTCGTAAAATCAGCTGACTTGGTCTAATATAACTCATTGTAATGAAATGAAGACTAATTTTAAAACAAAATAGTTTTATTTAATATTAAAATGATGAAATTTTAATGAATTAAAAAAGTCTCAGATTTAATAAGGCGTGCACTTAGATTAAATAACATAATTATTTTTTTCCAAGTTGGATGACAGATTACAAAATATGCTTGCAATGTTTGTCCTCAGTTACAACAATGTGTTGAGTGTTTGTAAAACCTCAGCGTAAAAATCCATAATCACACCAAATCTGCCTACCTTACTGGAAGATGTATGGTCCTTAGCACTGTTCGGGTCTTTGATGTAGATATTCCATGTTGCCTGACTGTTGAAACTTTTATCAGCCGCGTAACACCTCCACAGGCATTGGATCAACATCGCAGCTGCGGGAATTTGACGGTTGAAATGCTTTTGTCTTTGCTTTTGTTGAACTTTTAAAGCGAATCCAGAGCCTAAAATTCCCTGCAAAATAATTGAATTACAAACAAAATAATCGCACATGCACTAGGTATAGAATAAACAGAAGTTAACGTTATTGAGACGAGCTCGAAAGGTGAGCTTTATGAGTCACTGTATGTAATTGGACATAAATTTCCTCACTAAATATAATATAACACTCCAGCCTTTGCTATCCTTTACCCTCTTTCCCGCTCTTTTCCATCCTTCCTGTGATTCACTACAAGAACAAACGATTTAAGTGTGATCACTAAGATTTTCTTCTTCACATACCCTCCGATCTTTTATTTTGCAGGCCAGCGCCTCTCTACACATTGTTACATCAAGAAAAGAGAACCTATTATTTAAAAGACAAATTATTTTCTCATATAGATGTTGACAGACCACGTGGAGCCATAGGAAGTGTGCACAGGAGTCAGAGGTACTGCGACAAAGAAGACACAGTGGAACACATGTTTCTTCCTTGGCCAAGACGGGCAAATGATAGAAGGAGAACTATGGATCTGATTGATAAGGTGCGAGACAGCAAGGAGATGGTGAAAGAGATATTACAGTCTGAGGACATAGAGAATATTGGCACAACTATGTAGAAAGATTTTTGGCACAGAAACAACAAGAAAGGAGAATTTAAGAACAAAATAGTATAAAATATGGTCAACTATAACATCTTGAAGTAATGCTTATCAGCATTTCCAAGAAGAGTGGTGTAAGCCCCAAATAAAAACATGGAATTTAGTGAGTAACCTGGTGACCATAACACCTGCTCTCATACAAGTGGCAGGGAGAACCACATTCATGATACTATTGAGTTATGTGGTTAAGTTGAGGTTATGCTTGTGTTGGTAAGCTTTCTCCATAGTTCTTTGAAAAAAGTACAGTAATATAGGGGAAATTTTGAGCTTTGTGACACTAGTAA
The DNA here is from genome assembly GCA_022606455.1 of Callitettix versicolor. NCBI lineage: Eukaryota > Metazoa > Arthropoda > Insecta > Hemiptera > Cercopidae > Callitettix > Callitettix versicolor. The sequence goes on from CM040189.1 coordinate 22,095,801, forward strand.
ACTAGATCATCCGCCTCGGTGACCTAGTTAATAGCGTAATGGGCTTTCACCCCGAGGACCAGGGCTTGGCATTTTCACACGCTATAAATCATCCCATGCATTAGCACAAGTGTGCACAATAGTCGGATGTTAAACGCAAAAAAAATTGAGCTTGTGATAGGACATGAAGTATTTAAAAAGCATTTAAGTACTACAGGGGTTAGTTCAAGAAAACCTGAAATTCAGATCATGTAACCAGCACACTGGAAGAGCAGAACATCAATAAGTGAATTGCAAAGTGCTGAAGCAAAAAAAAGATGATATTTTTGTCCTACAGAAGGCGGAAACCTAGCGAAGCAAGTTTTAAGACTCATGAAGGAGATAGAAGTGAACTGGATCATCTAGGGACTACGAATTGTACAAAAAAATCCGAAAGGCTGAGCTGCCAAAGGAGTAACACACTTTCATTCTGATAAAAATAAACATATTGGGGTGATCAAAACTGTTGTCCGATATTAGATGTCTGATGAACTGGGTGAAGATAGAATAATCGTAACAAGCTTTCTTGCTTGCTTGCTGATGTGACATAAAGAAATTTCCAAAAATATTTCCCTTTATCTTATTCTTTTGGAAATTTAATTTAACCACCATAAACAGATATTAATATATATATATATATATATATATATATATATATAATTATATATAAAATATATAAAATGAATAATGTTCGCCATTTAAAATTCTTAATTTCAACTGATTTTAAAAATTCTAAATACTAATTTGTGCAGTTTTTAACGCTGATTACAATTGTAAAATTTGCAAAAAAACCCTTTAAGATTAAAAAATTCATGTTAATTTTTTTAAAATTCTATTTTAAATGACCGTAAAATTTGAAAAAAATCTAAACCAAAAATGAATGTTTTCAGTTTGCCATTTTGAAACTGCTACACGAATGTTTTAGTTAACAAACTTGTCCAAACGATTGCCAAAATCAATTTTTGTGCCAAGTTTGAATCAAATCAGACCGAAATTGTGAACGTGAGCTTGCTAAAACACACACACACACACACACACACACACACACACACACACACACACACACACACACACACACACACACACACACACACATCAAAAGATACACACACACACACACACACACACACACACACACACACACACACATACACACACACACACACACACACACACACACATCAGAATAGAATAGGTGCTTATTTTAAGATCCTGGGTCCTGGGTCTTACCGTGATGGGTTTATATTTTTCCAGCTATGTTCATATTTATTTATATTGGTAGATTAAGGGCTTTGAGATTAATTCGCCTACTGAGCTATACTGAAACCCTGATAAGAAAATACCGAACCTTTCTAAAAAATCTGATAAGAACGTAGAAGTTATCAAGTAAAAAAGTGATTGTTGTGTCTAACACATCAAAACATTATTTTAAGAACATTGTAGTTAATATCGTGTAAGTAGGAAACACAGATTGAAACTAACAGAAGACCAATACAGTATTGAAAGTTTGAATTTACATTTATAAGATCATTATATTTCAGAGGCAGAGAGCGAAGCAAATTACTGCTGTCAGTTAAATAATATCATGACAGGATACCCTTAGTTACTTGATAATGGCAAGTTAACAGATCAAAGAAACAGCTGTCCAAAACACACAATCTATTATTTAGATTTACGTTTCTGTATCTAAATTGTATAACCGACTGTTTATAAATTTTAAATAAATGACGTAAAAATATTACAAAAACTTTCGTACGTTCAAATTGTTTTCCAAAAATCTGGGAAAACCGGTCAAATTTATAAAAAATTAGTTCATCAGGTTTTGCCCAAATTGTGGTCAAATGTCATAACTCATTGTACTGAATTTGAACTAAAAAGAAATGTATGGTTACAAAGTAATTCGAAAAAACCTCAATGACGGTCAGAGTTTTTTTTTAATTTAAGCCCACATTGGAGCACACACAGTCAATTTAATTAAGTCTTTTGGTTTTTCTGCGTTCTTCCCAGTATTTTTTTAATCTGAGTTCTTCCGAATATACTACGTTTCGTGGACGTTTTTCCCTAAACTGTAATTGGGTTTCCTGACTTTTTTCCCCTTCCTCCTGCCAATTGCCTGGTTATTCCCAGTTCCTCCAAGTCCTGTTCCACCTCCTTCAACCAGTTGTTCTTAACTTTACACTTCAGTTGGTAGTCCAATAATCTCTTCGTAAGTCTACTCTCGGTAATCGAGTCAGGTGTCCAAAGAAGGCCAATCTTCTTTTCCTAAAAATGTTAGTGAGCTGCTCGTTGTTCCGATACAAGACTGCATTCGGCAACAGTCTGTACTGTCCCCCCACCAAATGTTTCTTAATAATTGTTCGGAGTACTCTCCTTTCCATTGTTTCTCTGTTGTTAGTAAAGAAGTAAAGCTATGTGAAAATTGTTTTAGATTAAGTAAAAAATATAATACTTACAGCAGGCAAGGCAAAGAATGAAATCGCAAACACACTGAAGCAAGAAGCCACTATCTTGCCCATCCAAGTTTGAGGCACTGCATCTCCGTAACCTATTGTTGTAACTGTAATCTGAAAATACATAATTATCTTTTTAATTTACTGTAAGCGTTCAGACTGTTGTAGGCTAATTATTTAAGTATTAATAAAGTTGTGGCAACTCTTTATTCATCATTACTTGGTTAAATTTTTATAGGTGTCCGGAAATTATGTACCAATACTTTGAGAAATGATTCTATAGATCAGCACAAGAAGAAACTTCATCACACAATGCTCTATCTTGCTTTGTTTAGCACCAATCTGTTTGTGATTTTTACAAATTAAATTTTCATCCAACTTTTGTTGAAGACAGATATCTGTAAAAATTATATATTTTGGTTGGCTAAGTAAAAAATGTTTGCTGATAACCGCACCGTTTTTAATGAAAACATTATTTTCCAAAAACAATTATATTTAGAATAAAAAAGTACAAAATTTTATAACGAAGAAAATGTTCTAAGTTTCTTTTAAATCCTTTCGCAAATTCCTTACCTAAAACACTTTAAAGTAAAGAAAGCAATTTCAATTTGGCGACAGCCTACCAAACCTCAAGGCAGGGATATAAAAAACCTGGAAAAATGTGAGAAATGCTACTGAGGATTTGGGGGGAATAGCCACAAGAAAAAACTGGATGTTGGAGGAAACTTCGGCTGAGGTGAACAGAAGAAAGGGACTAAAATAGAAAAATAACAATTCCAAAACCAGAGGGCAAAAGCAGGGCTTCTTTAGAGAATAGCTGGTGCCTTCTTTGAATCAAACAAAAATGTGAAAATATTTATTCGATGAATTAATGGAGGAACCATCAAGATCAGAAAATAGCTGGCAAGTTTACAATATTACTAGGAAGCTAAGGAAAAAAAATCCAGAGAGAAGCCAATAAGAGTAAAGATGGTGTAATGCTGACAAACATGTTTGACCAGTTGAGGAGATGGCAGGAAAATTTCAGTGAATTGCTGAATGGGAGAGGCCTGCACTTCTCGAGAGCCAGCTGAGTTGGGGCTTCCCCCTCTGGTGGTGGTGGGGGGGAGTGAATGAGAAATCAAAATGACAATTCCTGCATGGTGGAGGTCTACAATGCCTTTAGAGGGCATGAAAAATGGAAAAGCACCTGGTCCAGACAATATTCCGGTGGTCTGTTTAAAGCTGGGAATGTTACGGTGAAAGCCGCCTCGGTGGTCTGGTCTAGTGAATAGCGCACTAGGCTTTCAACCCGAGGACCCTGGTTCGATTCCGGCGAGGGCTTGGCATTTTCATACGCTATAAATCATCCCATCGTCTGCATTAGCCCAAGTGTGCACAATAGTCGGACGTTAAACACCAAAAAAAAAAAAAAAAAAAAAAAAAAAAAAAAAAAAATGTTACGGTGAATCTGCTGCATCCACAAATAGCACAGATCAAACATCAAGAAATTTCACCTGAAGAACGGAAGCTGAGAATAATTGTAAAGATACCGAAGAAGGGGGATGAGGTTAACTAGGATAATTCTAAATTGCATCCAACAGTCTGTCGACAGTAAATTACGGAAAGAGCAGGCGGGCTTCCAATCTGCGCGAAGCTGTTTTAACTTGATCAACACAGTACATATTCTGCTGACTTTTTAATTTCAAACAACATTGAATTGGCAGTGATTTCAAACAACTTTACTCTATTTGTGATTTAATTTTATATATACAAAAATATTTTTTCAACATTTAAACTAGGGTCTTAGTGGCCCAACCCCAATTCTCGCCTTTCATTTACATAATATAATTGGAATAATTTATCAAGATATAACCGCTTTTACGAGAATACTTTTTTAGAATTTTTCACTAAAACATAGGTTATTTTTTAAGGGTTGTAAATGAAAAATGTTCCCTGTAGAATCTTTTTATTTACGTACACAAATATTTTATCTTAAATTTTGTAATACCATGTGTTTTAGTTAAACAGTACATATTTAACTTCTAATATTCATTAGAGGTAGTTAAATGTATTTTCTTTGTATTTTTTCTTAAAATAAGATTATACGAGGGCTATTCAGAAAGTAGATTACGTTTTTGGATAAAAAAAAAACTAAGTACAGGAAAAAAATTTTATTATATACATTTGAAAGAGGAACTAAAATACTATTTTTCGACATAATCGTCAAACAAATTTAGACATTTGTCATATCGGTGAACTAGCTTTGAAATTCCCGTGTCGTAGAATTCCGCCGCCTGTGACGCCAGCCAGTCAGTCACGCCCGCGCGGAGATCTGCGTCGTCATCGAAGCGCTGTGTTGCAAGCCAAGTCTTCATCTTCGGGAATAAGTGGAAATCACTAGGTGCCAGGTCCGGACTGTAGGGTGGATGAGGAAAATCTCACTTGAAGGCCGTCAAGACGTCTTTTGTTCGATTTGCCGTGTGAGGGCGGGCATTGTCGTGCAAAAACAACACTTTTGCACTCAGTTTTCCTCTCCGCTTGTTCTGGATAGCTCGTCTTAAGTTTCGTAATGTTTGGCAATACCTTTTTTAAGACGAGCTATCCAGAACAAGCGGAGAGGAAAACTGAGTGCAAAAGTGTTGTTTTTGCACGACAATGCCCGCCCTCACACGGCAAATCGAACAAAAGACGTCTTGACGGCCTTCAAGTGGGAGATTTTCCCTCATCCACCCTACAGTCCGGACCTGGCACCTAGTGATTTCCACTTATTCCCGAAGATGAAGACTTGGCTTGCAACACAGCGCTTCGATGACGACGCAGATCTCCGCGCGGGCGTGACTGACTGGCTGGCGTCACAGGCGGCGGAATTCTACGACACGGGAATTTCAAAGCTAGTTCACCGATATGACAAATGTCTAAATTTGTTTGGCGATTATGTCGAAAAATAGTATTTTAGTTCCTCTTTCAAATGTATATAATAAAATTTTTTTCCTGTACTTAGTTTTTTTTTTATCCAAAAACGTAATCTACTTTCTGAATAGCCCTCGTAAATAAGTCAACCGTACAATATGTGTATAATTACAAAAATTATTTATTTCATTTTCATATACAAATGTCGGGTATAATATCCAGTTTGTGTCTCGGCTAGCCTTCAATAATCACTCAATGTTACTAAAATCAAACTCTTTATGAAATCTTTAACATTCTACTTTACTTAAATTAGATGGATGATGTGCAGATGAAAGATCTCTGATGATTTGTGAATGACAACAAAATAAAATGATTAATTTAAATTTAGGCTGTTGTACTTAAGTTGGTTTTTAAAACAGTCTGTTTACACTAATTATAAAAAAACGTTTAAAATTTTTTTATTAATTATGTGCACTGATGATTAAAGGCACTGGTGTGGGATTTTGAATTTTGTACTGAAAAGTATCACTCGCCAAGTTTTTAAAGCTTGCAGTTATGTTACCAGGTAGACTATTTTATTACTTTCTGTAAACTGAGTTTTGTGTTGAATATTGAATAAAGCAGATGTAATGCAGTTCCAAGATGGTTCCTTAATTATTTCTTGACTGATGCTTAATTATCTCTTTTTTAATATTGAATTTCTCTCTTCAAATGCTTGAATCAGAATAATAAAAATTCACAGCGGCTTCCTCATTGTTAAGTTTCCTTGTTCTTATTCTTCTACAAACTATTAGTTCTTTAATTTTCTTATAGGTTGATCATTTATTGAGGTAATTCTTGTATTTAATTCATATGAAAGTATCTTAAATGATAAATATTATTATTACTAATACGATATTTAATTTAAGAGGCGAATAAAAGTGGGTTACAGGTGTTTTATTTCCTTAAGGTGAACCCAGTAGCACACATTGTTGGCCCAATGTTGGGATTTTGTTGACAAAGTTGGGCAATTAGTTAATACACCAACGAATTATCTTCAATGGGCCAACGAGCTGTTTGTTTGCTAGGTTAACTGTTACATTCATGAAAACCTCTGCTGTTGGCCCAACATTAATTCTTAGTTGGCAGAAAATATAAGAAATATTTTGTTAAAATAAATATCTCGTAGGGTATAATTATTCCAAAAGTTTAGTAGTGTCTTATTTGTAAGTATAATAGTATTGTATCGATGTTGTAACATTTACTGCAAAGTGCAAGTGCACGTGATGACTTATACAGAATTGCCAACAACAGAACAAATTTTTTTTATCATAATTGTGAACAGAATAATATTATATCTTTAATTACTGTACTAAAAATAGTGTTTAAATGATTAAAATTTTTAAAAAAATTTATTTTATTTCAACTTAACTACAATCATTTACTACGGATGATTTTATGCTGTACTTATTATTTGAAATATTGCCAACACTGTGGAAAAGTGAAAGTATGTCCATTAGTGGTTTAGTTCTTTGTTGTCATGCCACAGTTGTAGTTGCAGGGTCCTATGTGTACAGTATAGTTATAATCGTAATCTGATGCTATAGTGCTTTTTTGACTTGGCTTTTCACAATTGTTATTTCAATAAATTTTGTTTGTGTGAATTTTGTCTCTTGTTATAAAATAATCTTATTTCAGTAACGAAATATGCTATGTTGGTCACCCAACTAACTTTCAATAGTAAGCCTAACCCTACTAATCTATCTAATTCATATTATATTTCTGAAAGTTTGTGTTTGTTTGTTTGTTTGTTAGTTTGTTTGTTTGTTTGTTATTCAATCACGCTTTAACCACTTGACCAACTGAGATGAAATTTGGTACGAATATGGTTTAAGTATCAGAGATACATATAGGCTTATTCCCGTTTTACAAAACGTCATTATATTACTTACCCACCCCAAATAATTATCAGTTTTTAGTTTTGTGTCATGTGTTAATTGTAGTTATTTACTGGACATGTGATTTAGTTACCTGAGATGAACATAGATTCAATCCTATTTTAATAATCTTAATCTGTGTTTTATTTATTGCAAAATTATTGTTTTTAATGTAACATTTTCATATTTTAGTTGAAATTTTTTTCAAAACTGACTTTAATTTGTTACTTTGTGTTGAATTTTCAATATTAAATGTAAAAAAATCCCTACACAGAGTGCCAATTGTAAGGTAGTATATATATTTGTGTAATTACATTACATGAAAAAATAGTAAATATGCAGTGTAGCATAACCTATATTTTCGATATTTTTGTTACTAAAATGCTTTATTATGTGCCCAAGAGCAAGAATCCAAAATATGAAAGCACGAGAAGTACGATAAAATCTAAAATAAAAGTGACCAACATAACCTCAAAATTGGTACCAGGCGAAAATCAGTAACGTGTTGTAAATCAGTAAAACAATAAAAATACGAATAACACGGGTTTTGGGTGATAAGAAACCAATTTTTTAAAAGAATTCTGCATAACCAAACTGACACGGTTGTTAGGCCTAACAAGGTGATTCATGAAAAAACCTTTATATATTTTTTTAAAATAGCCTACTATATATCCTGACACGGTTGTTAGGCCTAAAACGGTGATGCGTGAAAAACCTTTACATTTTTTAAAGAATACTACATATCCTAACTGACATGGTTGTTAGGCCTAACACGGTGATGCGTGAAAAAACCTTTATATTTTTTTAAAGACATATCCCAACTGACACGGTTGTTGGGCCTATCATGGTGATGGTGATGATGAAAAAAACCTTTATTTTTTTTTAGAATACTACATAACCTGTGCCTAACACGGCCTAACACGGTGATGCGTGAAAAAACCTGTATAATGTTTTAAAGAATACTACATAACATAACTGATACGGATATTGAGCCTATCACGGTGATGTGTGAAAAACCTTTATATTTTTTTAAAGAATACTACATATCCTAACTGATACGATTGTTAGGCCTATCACGGTGATGTGTAAAAAAAACCTTTACTTTTTAAAGAATATTATATAACCTAATTGACACGGCTGTTAGGCCTAACATGGTGATGCGTGAAAAACCTTTATATTTTTTTTTAAAGAATACTACATATCCTAACTGACACGGTTGTTGGGCCTATCACGGTAATGTGTGAAAAAAACCTTTATTTTTTTTAAATAGTACTGAAAACCTTAACTGACACGGTTGTTAGGTCTACCATGGTAATGCGTGAAAAATACTTTATAATTTTTTTAAAAGAATACTCCATAAGCTAACTAACATGATTGTTATGCCTAACACGGTGATCCATTAAAAAAACCTTTATTAATTTTTTTTAAATAGTACTTATAACCTAACTGACACAGTTGTTGGGCCTAATAAGGTGATGCATGAAAAAAACCGTTATATTTTTTTTAAAGAGTAACTTAACTAACACGGTTGTTAGGTCTAACACAGTGATGCGTGAAAAAACCTTTATATTTTTTTAAAGAATACGACATATCCTGACACGGTTGTTGGGCCTATCACGATGATGTGTGAAAAAACATTCTTTATATTTTTTTAAAGAATACTAGGCTACATATCCTAACTGACACGGTTGTTAGGCATAACACGGTGATGCGTGAAAAAACCTTTATATTTTTTTAAAGAATACTAGGCTACATATCCTAACTGACACGGTGGTGCGTAAAAAAACCTTTATATTTTTTTTAAAGAATACCACATATCCTAACTGACATGGTTGTTGGGCCTATTATGGTGATGTGTGAAAAAAACCGTTATTTTTTTAAAGAGTACTTCAAACTTTAACTGACACGGTTGTTAAGTCTAACATGGTGATGCGTGAAAAAAACCGTTATTTTTTTTTAAAGAGTACTCCAAACCTTAACTGACACGTTTGTTAGGCCATGGTGATGCTTGAAAAATCTTTATATTTTTTTTAAAGAATACTGCATAAGTTAACTAACATGGTTGTTAAGCCTAACGCGGTGATGCATTAAAAAACACCTTTATTTATTTTTAAAAAATAGTACTCAGAACCTAACTGACACGGTTGTTGGGCCTAATACGGTGATGCAGGAAAAAGCCTTAATTTTTTTAAAGAGTACTCCATAACTTAATTAACACGGTGGTGCGTTAAAAAACCTTTATTTTAAAAAAAATACACCATAACCTAACTGACACGGTTGTTGGTCCTAACACGGTGATGCGTGATCTTTAATGTATATTACGATTGCGGGAAAAGCCGTGACGGTTAACAGGTAATCATATTATATTTCTGAAAGTTTGTTTTTGTTTATTTGTTTGTTATTCAATCACACTTTAACTACTGGACCAATTGAGATTAAATTTGGTATGAACACGGTTTAGGTACCTGAGATAAACACTATACTATTCCAGTTTAATTGAATAATAGTGATTTTTTAATAATACTGTATTTTATTAAAATATGACAGGACCCTGTTTTAGAGTATCGAGTAGCAAAAATGTATATTTCTTGGCCGAAAACCAAAATCGTATAATATTGTAAATAGAAATATATTAAAATGAAATGATCTATTCTGATTTTGAAAATCGACTATAAATTTTATAGCCTACATTATAATTGCAGGCAAAGCCGCAACGGGTAACAGCTAGTTACCAATATGTTTAAAATATTATATTTTATTTAATTGATTAGTGAACTTAATAATAATAATCATAACTTCTCTACATTCGCGAACACGTTTGAATACCTTTTCTTATCAATTTTTTTTATATATCTTTAATTACTATACTAACAATAGTGTTACACTGATTACAAATTAAAAAAAATCTTATTTTATTTCTACTTAACTATAATCATTTACTATGGATGATTTTATGATGTACTTATCATTTGAAATATTGCCAGCACTGTGGAAAAGTAAAAGTTTGTCCGTTACTGGTTTACTTCTTTGTTGTCACTCTCCAAGCATAGTTGCACGATCTTACATGTGTACAGTTATAGTTTGGTGCTATAGTGCTTTTTTTGATTTGGCTTTTCACAATTGCCATTTAAATAAATTTTGTTTGTGTGAATTTTGTCTCTTTTTGTAAAATAACCTTGTTTCAGTAACGAAATATGCCATGTTGATTACTCAACTAACTTTCAATAGTAGACCTAACCCTACTAATTACCAATATGTTTAAAGTGTTACATTTTATTTAATTGATTAGTGAACTTAATAATAATCATAACTTCTCTACATTCGCGAACACGTTTGAATACCTTTTCTTATCAAATTCAATATGTATTTTTACTCAAAATAATATGTACATTATAATATACAATTAAAAAGCTAAAGTAGGCTACATAATATACATTACTTCGAGTAAGAATATTCTATATTTGACAATAAAAGGTTTTTAAATATGTTCGCGAATGTATAGAGAAGTTATGATTACTATTAAGTTCACTAATCAATTGATTAGAAATATAATACTTTAAACATGTTGTTAATTAGTAGGGTTACCATTGAAAGTTAGTTGGGTAAATTTTGGGTAAATTAGTAAGTTACTTGGCCCAACAATTTCTTTGATAGTTTTTAGTGATGTTTAATTGTTGGCCCTATGTTGGGATTTGGTTCGTTATTAATTGGTAGGCATTTGTGTCAATTTTAACTGTTGGTCAACCGTGTGTGAAAACAAAGTACCAACAATATGCCAACAGAAAATGCTACTGGGGGAGTTCAGGTTAGGATATTTATGTTGTTTCCCTGAGGTGATTAGATATATTTATGTATAATTGGCATTTCTGTATCATTACAAGTTTAAATTAAACACATAATAATAATTTGAGAATATTGTAAAAATATGAGAAAAATGAATCATTTAAAAATTTACAACCCACTTATATAAAATATAACAAAAGTCTTATCAGATTCGATTGCAACATTGTAAACAATTATTATTACCAAGTTTCATTATATTATACCAAGTTTCATTATATTCAAACCAATTTTGAAATTTTCCTGTTATTTAAAATTTTCTAGTTAAGGTTTTAAAATGAAGAAATATAACTGTTCGAAGTTTGTTTGTGGACCTGCACTACCATGTCAACATGTGTGTTAAATTTTGTACTTGATGGATCTCTGAAGCTGTGAATTTTGATGTGTCAGTGAGAGAATGAGTGAGTGAGTTAATGAGTAACTGATTGACTACGTAGACCTTTGTAGACTCATGTACCTTTTGTACTCAAAATAAGTCTGTATTAGATTATAATTATTAATTATTTAATAACGTAATGTTTATGTTAAAACAATGTCTTAAAATTTTGTGATTTTTGGCCACCAACATTGTTGACTAAGGAGTCCAATTGTTTTACAGCTATCACATGAATAAGAGCTTGATGGCAGATGTGGCTAAAGTACTGGTGAGTCCGTTGCGTTTCTGAACTGCGCACTTCAAGGTTCTTAGTTCAAGTCCCAGTTTTCCTCGTTGCTTTTTCCTTACTGTTAACACTGAGTTGATCCGTCGTACTCATTATTCAAACTGGCATAAATTATGTGATTACTTAGTAAAGAAGAAAAAGAAATCGGATGAATACTTAATCTCTGTGCCAAATTTAAGCAGAATGAATCTTAAGTTTGTAAAAACACTCAGACAGTATGACATTAAACAAAGCAATATAGGCAATGTGTAATGGCATTTTTTCTTCCAGTCAAAACTCATAGTTAA